>CAAE01014305.1:44877-57492 GCA_000180735.1 Tetraodon nigroviridis | reverse complement strand
CCCCTGGAATGTCCTGATATATTTGTTTTGATCTTATCCCCCACGCGCGATCACCACCACCTCATATGCATGAATAAAACAGCAAAAACAAAATCTAGATGTATTTATCTGCATCTTTTAGCCACCGAGGACAGGTTTTGCTTCCAAGCAGAGTCTTCAGAGAAGCCCGTGTTGATGGTGGTGTTCCACATCAGTTGGCAAATGTGTCTTTTAGGCAACTAATATGACCGCTGGAGTGCTGAGGAACAGAAATAGCTGGCAGCTGTTGCACTTCTCCTACTCTATTCTCAGTCTTCTTGTTAGCTAAGTCAAGGTGGTGCAAGTTGACTGAGTGACCTCCTCTGTTTAGATTTAGCTGTGCACGTTGGAACACAAGAGACGCCCCGGGTAGCTTGAACCTCCCACGCTGTGCGGTCGTTGTGCACTGACACTGACACGATCGTGTATAATTGATCCCAATGGTAGTTCCGACTTCTAACAAGGCGGCTGCAAAGCGGCCTTAGCCCGATTAGCATTATATTAGCATGAAAACACTGTTGTCAGCTGTGTCTTGTGTGGTCGTATGAAACGATGACGGCTGCGGCTGAGCCTTGAGCTCTGATGGGTGGATGCTCGGGTCCCTGATCACCACGAATATGCTGGATGCGGCGTTCAGCAGATTTGAATGTACAGTTCCTTCGCTGTCAGTCCCAGTCTGTCTGGGACTGTTAACCACCTCTGGGCTGCACCACTGATCTCAGTAATTGTCTCGCACTCTTCAAAAGGAGCAGAGATTCGGTTTGATCTGAGCTGTTTACTTTCACAGCCCCTATAGCCCTGCTCTCTGAAGAAGAGGGCTATTAACCACTTCAGGCATGAGCTGGCATATTAAAGCACTGCTCCTCCACTCGGGTGTGTGTTTGCGTGCTTCTAACAAAAAGAAAATGTGGTTTAAACTCAGCCACAGCCTGCAGCCTTTGAGGCCTTGGGGGCAAGCTGGCGGCTTCATGCTATTACACCGGGATAGAGAATAACATCCCACACATTTCTTGCTATCTGTCCATTGATATTTGCTGCCGTCGTGCAACTTGAACATAGAATGTGAAAAAAAAAAAAAAACCTAAAATAGGATAGCAAACAGGATATCAACAGATCACATGCCTCGTTCTTCCTTCGTCATGCAGCTTGTTACCCTGGCTGCATTTGTAGGCCCTGACAGGAACCGCCGAGTCAAAAAGGTGAAAGCTGTGAAAACTGCAACTTCCATCAGGGCTGGCATGATGTAGCTAGCAGAAGCTAACAATGCAGGTCATAGTCCTTAAATAGAGGAGAGCATCTGAAATTAAATTTTGTCCAATACGTTTCCACGACACGTCTGCAGAGGTGATTCCAGCGGCAGCAGTAACTTCTCCGGCCCCTGTAGCAAATCGTGTTTCCAGAGTGGGAAAGCCTTGACACCTAGTCAGCAGCACGATTAGCTATCAAAGTCTATGGACCAGCAAAGAGTGTGTGTCTGTGTGTGTGTGTGTGTGTGTGTGTGTGTGTGCTACAGCATATTTCCACTGTCAACTGGAGTCTCCAACAGGTCCCGCTTCTATGTGTGGCTTCGTCTGTAGGCCCGGAGCCGAGCTCACGGGCTCCTGCCAGAAACTTCGACTTTGAGTTGTCCATGACTAGGTGAGGGGAGCGCACGCTGCCAAAACATCATTAAAAGTCGGGAAGAACTGGAATAGATAGAGAATGATGAGAGCACAGGTGGGAGGAAGGGCTCCTTGTTCGGGGGCAAGCATTGACAAGCTGAGGAATGTTTGCCAGAGCAGGTATGAACGCTGCTTTTCCTCCCTCCCCTCTGTCCACGTGCGCTGGATATTAACCTATTTACAAGCCTACAGATTATTTTGTATGTTTAAAGATACGTTCACTACGTGACATGATGGCACCCATCTTTCAGTGAGTATTTGCTAACATTTGACTCTTCTTTTTTCTTGTAGGAAATGACGCAATAGCTTGTGCATTTTTGTTAAAGGTGCAAGAACAGCTGCAGTTCTGAGGTAGCAGGAGGTTCCCCCTTCAGGATTCTTTGTATTTTCTTCCAGATGTATTTAGATGTGTCACTCAGTTAAAAATCTCTAGCTTTCTATGATGGGAATTAAATGTGTCTCTGGCGCTAATGTTTCATCACGGTTAGCTGACCTACAGCTAGCTAATTATCCAAGCAAATGCAGAAAGTATTGACAAGACTGCGCCAGAGTCCTCACTCTGATATTAAAGTATTGATTGTGTTTTTACCCATTATGCATTCTAATGTGTCCCTTGGCCCCCTGCAGATATACCCTTTCATTTACTTTCAGTATGGATTCCTTTTATACTCTCCACATGTTCTCTTAGTGATTTACTCCTGTTAGACTCTGGCAAGATAAGACTTATCACTGAATTATAGAACTATAAACGTTAAAGGATGGAAAGCCATGCCTATTAAGAGTCTGTTTCCAAAATTTTACACTGGATAATTTCACCCGGGTCAAAAAAAAGTATTATTTCAGTTTCACTTTATGCAGGAGTGTCTGAAAACAAGTCGCATGCTTAAAAGATCTATCGGTATGAAAATCAGTTATGCAAGCGTGCACTTAAATGCAGAATTGAAACCGACGAAACGCAAGCACAACCTGCTGGAGGGAACCCTGATGATCTCCCGTACCTGTTTTAATCATGCATAACTGTCATCCATTATCTATCAGGGCTATCGCTAAACTGACACATCGGAAATTCTTGGGTCGTAGCGTAGCCCCTGTTCATAGAAGTTTGCCAACGGATCAGAACAAGGTCCACCAATAATATGTTCGAACAAGAGATGCTCTTCACCTGGCAGGTTTGTTTCAATTTTTAAAAAAGATCTTTTGCACATACGAGTTGCCTCTCTGCACTAGTGAAGGCAGCAGGAACGTGTTAGATCAGCAGTCCCCGACAGGAGACGGACTCGCACATTCACTCGCACACACAATTACGAGTGTAAGATCAGCCCTAATGTGCATGTTTTCAAACTGTTAAAGGAAAAATCCACATAGAGCCAGAACCTTGTTGTTATGGGTGACTGTGAACCACTGCACCACTGTGCTGCTGTGTGCTAACAAAGGTTTTTAATTGGTGCATGAGTGTGTGTACGTGTGTGTGCTGTGTACCTGCTCTGAGTGATAAGCGCTGGTGTAGAGTATGATCTTTGTTCTACCAGAATTACTCAGCCTCCACATGTCAGCGCAGGTGAATTGAACCCTGCATAAATCCGAGGCTGCTGCTCGGTTAAAACCCCCCATCTCATGTGTCATCATCTTTGCCGCCTGCCCTCTTTCCTCTCTGTTGGCTGCATTTCTCTGCAGACGGGCTGATGGTGTTAAAAAAAGGCCCCTCATGCGCACACGTCCGTGTGTGCTTACACCGTTTCGTGCTGTCCGTGCAGTTGGCGTTTATACCAACTTGCATTGCTGTAACAAGTGAGGCTGGTGTGTGTCGTGTGTGTGTGTGTGTATGTGTGTGTCAGTCTTGTCAGTAACAAGTGTTGCTTTTCCTGTAAGCTAACTGAGTCAGAGGCTGCGGCGGAAGTGTGACACACCAGTCTCTTGCTCCGTCTCACTCTTCTTCTTCGCTCCCTGAGTAGCTTTCTGTCATCCTATATATTTCTCAACCAATCGATTACTTTGTCTTCCTTCCTTTCTGGCTCTCCCTGCTGCGTTGTGTCATACCTCCTCCTCCTCCTTCCCCTGCTCCACCTCATCTACTTGCTATTTGTCTGCTCCCTTCCCTCTTGTGGCCCCCCCCCTTCTCTCTCTCTCTCTCTCTCTCTCTCATCTTCCTCTCTCTCTCTGCTCTCTCTCTCTCTCTGTCTCTCTCCCCCCTTCTCTCTCCTGCTCTCTCTCTCTCTCTCTCTCTCTCTCTCTCTCTCTCTCTTGCTCTCTCTCTCTCTCTTCCAGCAGTGGCAACAGTATCTCTCTGTAGCTCAGCCAGGTCTGAGCCACAGAGGCTGCGGTGTTCCTCCGGCTTTCACGTGTCTGCGTGTTTACAGTCTCTGCATCAGCGCCGCTGCTCCGCAAGGCGTAAATTTGTCGCGCACGTACGGAATTTCTCAAACCGAGTCCTGGAGGGGGGAGCCGTGTAGGAAGATCACTCTGGTGCACATTAAGAAGAAGAAAGAAGACACAACAGCTCTTTACTTCTTTCTATTTCTTTTTTCCCCCCAATGTCAGCCTGTCTGTTCGGGTTAGCCTCGCTTTTTTTTAAACAATGTCTATAGTTTCTCTCTCACTGTCTTACTGGATTACTTGCCTGTGTTGTAAGGATTGTGCTCAGCAAAACTGTAAGTGGACTTCCTTGTGTTTGCTCTAACCAATTCCGTCTTTCAGCCTGTTACACTTCCTGAATCACGTCATTCAAAGACGCACTGGTGTGCTGGTTTAAAAAGCATGTTTTCCGAAGATCTCCAGTGACTTAATTAGGGCAGTTTTTAAAGTCCTATCTGGAGTGAAGGAGTAGCATCTCTGTGCACACCCCACTGACTCTCACAGCGTGAATCTGTGTTGTATTTCTTGTCAAATGAATGTTTAGGCGTGTGTCAGGACAGTCTGATCCACTGGTAGGAGTGCATTCCTCTCCTCCAGATTTCCTCCGCAGCCTGCACACATGTTGGAAAGACAGATGAGGAGAGTTTGAGGGACTGAGACTGGTGTGAGCAGGAATCTGCATATCTATGTGTGTGTGTGTGTGTGTGTGTGTGTGAGAGAGAGAGAGAGAGAGGAAGAGAACGTCAGTCAGGTGTGAGGAAAATGAATACATGGACATGACTTGGACTACTTACCTCTGCCAAGTATCATGTTGAAACTGTGGCCCCCTGAGGTCTACAGACAAGTGGACGGCGCAGCCCGCAGTCAGCCCTGTGTGCTCCTGCAGGGGTGTGCGTTTTGTGCGTGTGTGTTTGTGTGTGTGTGTGTGTGTGCTTCACTGCGTGTGTATAGAATGCTGGCCAGCAACCGACACTTTATTTTAAAGGGGAGCGGAGGTGATCGTATATCAAAAGTATCCCTTGCAGTTTGCAGCCAGCGTGTTGAGTGGCTACAGTCGAGGGAATGAGCCAGAAGACAGATAGAAAAGGGAGAGAGTTATAACATGTGAGAGGAAGGCAGCAGCGCCATCGCAATCAATCCTGCGCAATCCTGGAAAAGCATCGTTTGTCTTCTCCTTCGCGCCCCGCTCCTGCTCCCATCCTGCTCTCATTTGTGCACAGCGCAGCCTCTCAGATCTCCAGTACGAGGACCAAGTCTCCAGAGCTTCATTACTTTTAAAGTGTTCGTCGTGAGGGGCCATAAAAAGATGCAAAGGGATGGATTTCCGACACCATTTACAAGATGTTCCCCGCCAGCGTGCGAATAATGGCCACACGGAGACACAACTTTAGGTTGCAGCCTAATGGCCTTCTCGTCTTTCTTGCTCCGAGGTTATCGGGGCGAACGATACATCAGCACTGGAGAATGATGCCGGGGTCCGCGTTCTGCTTAATTCATGCTCGGGGTTGTTTGTCTTGGTAAATTTGTGCCGCTTTTGAATATCCACATGATGCATGATGTTGTTTTTGAACAACAGCCGTGTTTTGCTGCCATCATTCTCTTTTTGTGCACATGCAGGCCCGACTCTGGTCACCTAATTATAACTGGGCCCAGACTGTGTGTGTGTGTTTGTGTGTGTGTGTGTGTGTGGGTGGGGTAAGAGGTGGCTTGTACAGTAAGTCTTTGAACATTCATAGGAAGTAGCAGGGAAATGCTCGGGGAATAGAGGTTTGAGAGAAAAGGTCAGTAGACAGGATGCCCTTTTTAAAATCTGATACAACAGGACGCCATGGCGAAAAAGGAGCCGCGTGCTGCCGGAATCGACAAATGAAACATTTTTAATTTTAAAGTGATCCCTTTTTTGCGTCTTCATGCCTTACAGCATGTCACTATATGTGCCATTTTCTGCAGATCTGACAGGTTCAGAGGTGACCTCTGAGACACGTCACGCTCTCGGTGCCAAGCTACTGACCAATGACACCCGCTTGTGTGCTGCCTCGGGGTTATGACAGGTAGCCATCTAGCATCGTGGGCCTGTAAGAGCTTGCCAAGAAGATTTAATGTACGATAACTTACCATAAATACCACCACTGAAGTCCTTTTGTTTTCCACAGTAGTGCTTTTGTTTTCAGTGATCTAGACTTTGAGATAAGCTCAAGTGTGTTCCATAAGTGAGGATAAATGATTCTCAGGATGTTTTTGGCATCCCAAGTACAAACCTGCATTACGCTGTATTACACCTGCATAAATCTGCCTTCTGCCACTGTCGGCCATTTTTAACATCTATAATGAGCATTTTGTGAATAAACAGGCTCAGATTGATGAGTTTGGAGTGTGAATTAGTCATTTAAAGTCATATCTGTTACGTTCCATTCGGTTTGGGAGTGCAACTTGAGCCGGTTGCCAGTGCCGCCAGGACTGATCGGGTGTCTCTTGTGGATGCGTCTGGTTTCCGCAGGCTGGAGTCGGAACTCTGCGTCGTCCTCCAAACGTTTCAACGTCTAAAATATCCGCAGCGCCTCATTAGAAGGACGCTGGGAAAACAGGGAATCTTTTGGTTCTTTTTCCCGTTAGCAGAGCTCTTGACCTCCTCGAGTGCATGCATGTGCCCTTTTCTAAGAATGTGGCTCATCTCTGGCTGGTATTGATGGGCTCCTCTCCTTCTTTGAGCCGGCTGACCCAGTTTTAGCTGCCGACACCCCAACGTTCATGCCCAGCCTGCAGCGTGTTGGAGGAGCAGCGAGGAAAAGAGCACAGAGGGCGAAAAGAGGCTCCTTCTGTCAACCAAAAAATAAAAACAGCCGTTTTTTTATATAGTTGAACTCTGAAATTTTTCCTGAGGGGAAATCACCTAAACCCTTGAGTTTAGAACTTTCCTGTCCAATGCCAACCTTGTCATTTTTAGCTTAGATCTAAACAGTCAATGTTTTTTTAACACTGCAGTTTTTGCAGATTTTATTACTGTTAAAATTTGAGGAGAATGATTTTTGCCTTTTTGTTTGCGGTCTTGTTTCCAGAGCTGTTTCCTGGGCAGTGCCACGTTTTCCGTAAGTGATCTGCTGAGGGCCAAAGATGAACGCCTCACCTTGAGTCTCAAGTAAGTACATGTTGTGCTGTGCTTTATTTATTCCTCCAGGCTAAGCAATTTTAGAGCCGGAGGACTAGATCTTTTCCACAATCCTACATAAATTTCAACACGACGGGACATAAAGGGAAAAATAAATGCAGAAAAATGAAAAAACAATTAGAATAACATAAATGTAATGTAGGCATGCAGAGAAAAACAGAATAGAATAGAATAGAATCTTTATTGCCCCACAATGGGAAAATGACAGTGCTCCAGCAGCATACGTCAAGAAAACATTTATTTGAATAAGACAGAGAAACAAGAATGAGACAAACAAAAGGAATAAAAATGTAAAAAACATGCACAATTCATTTAAAAAAGTTCTTGAAGGACTTTATTTTCCAAGGACGTTTTGGAATGTTCTGTGCATACGGTAAACGTGAGCGCTGAGCCTCATTGTAACAGTCAAGGGCACAAATGGAAATAAAAGGATGGATCGAGTGCCAGCCCCTTTAAAAAAAATCATTCATTTTGCAACGCCAAGGTGATTTTATTATTTAGATTAAAAGTATCCGTTATCTCACTTCTGACAAGATTAATGCTGCGTCCATCTTTGGAGGTGCTTGACGTGATCACAAGTTTAAAACAGGTCTATAAAGCCCCATAGGCCTGACCAAACCTAAGCCCCACGAAGGGTTGACCAGCAGCAAATGCTGTTTAAATACGATTCTGTTTTTACAGTAATTATTTTGCTGCCGAGCATTCACTAATTCGAGGTCGGGTGAATCACTCTGCATTATTCATCAGCAAAACATGTCAGCAACTACTCTTTAACCTGAGTGACATCAAGTTTAAATGAAAAGTTGTTCCTCAGAATTTTGGATGAAACATGAATGAAACCAATTATTAGCGTCTGGTTTGTTCTAAAGGACAGAGGCAGCACAGAGCATGCAGCTTTGAAAGGACCGCTCGTCTCGTAAAAGCCTCGACCATGATCTATAACCCTCCTTCCCATCACCGGCCGCATCTGCATGCATATAAACAAATGCATCAATATTTAACTGACAAGGAGGTGGTCTCCCGCATCGCCCCGCACGTAAAAGAGCTGCGCTCATTGTCGTGCACGGATTAAGAGATAAAAAAGATTAATTGGTTCCAGATGGGTGGAATAATGCAAAATGATAATGGCTTCACCTCCTGACAGCACAAGCCAGGATCCCTTCTTTTGTTTTTCCTGCATGTGCAGATCACAGACTCGGCCCAGGTGCAGTAGAACCGTAACTGCGGGTGGTTTCGTTCAGGTTTTTAATGCACCCATAAAGGGGTGTCAGTAAAACAGGAGGCTGTGTCTATAAAGCCTGGACCACACCAAAGGTTAAACTGCACCTATTTACATTGGTAGCTCACTTTTATAGACCATCCAAATCAAAGGTTAACTCAGCTGGTGCAGCAAGTAAAGAGTAATGATGACAAGTGGTTTATAAATGCAGTAAACATTTATAAATGCAGACTCTCCTGAGTCCTTCAGGTGATCCAGTGGCTCTGTCACCTGTTGAGGAGAAACTGATCAGATCTTCCTTTCCAGCTGTCCATGTTTTTTTGTTGCTGGACTGTCCTCCATTTCCTAGACTCCTCATTGCAGGTCACTGCTTAATTGGCTAATTGTGTGTTCACAAAGCACACGAGCTGCAATGGAGATTACAGCCGCTGCTGTATACGCCTGTGTATACTACGTGCAGTTATTTTTTCCTCTCCAGTCGTCACGCTGGGCTGCTGTTCTTTCTGCTTCATTTTGTTTGGCTGAGGATTATTTCCCAGGGATAATCTGATGTCCTCCACTCCACTTGCATTTTTAAATAACATCAGTTTTTAAAATGTCAGCAGCGCTCCAGTGTCTCCGGGGTGCTGTTATCTTTGTTTCAGTTCTCTTCCCCTCCGGGCTGTGAATGGTGCACGTCCAGGAACATCTCGTAAGGCTGCAGTTCCTAATTTAAGGGTTATTGATTTTTGCTGTTTCATAGTTTGCCTGATGTGTGCTACATGGTGAGACTACATTTAGCATTTAGTCCTGGTAATGAACCCAGGATGGTGGGGGGGGGGGAAAGGATCTCTTGTCTTTTACATGTATTTGTTCAATGATACATGAATATTGTCCACTAAAGGTCCGACCCCCGCTATGCCAATCACTGCGTCAGTAAGCAAATACACACAAAAAAGGAAGAAATGTAATTTTTCACCTGGGCAACGTCATCAACAAAATGCTGCCCCTGCAGCATTTGCCTTACTGGCTTAATTAACTTGGCTTTTCTGATTATTTCCTAAACGATCTGAGTGTAGTCGAAGCCCAACAGACGATCTTTAGCTAAAGAGTTGAAGGTAATTTGACTCAGCCATTTCTCCACTCATTTCCTCAAACCATAAACTACAATAATTTATCTTTATTTAAACAGACCTTACTCCCATTTGGGGGAAGTGGGGGGGGGTTATTACCTTCTTTTAAACAAACACATTTGACTTGATTGCTGTGTGGTGTAGACCTCCACATCGCTCAGCCACCCATGTACGTGCAATGCGCACAGACACTCGGGTGTAGTTTGCTTGTCATTTTGTTCAGTGAGAAAACACTTGAGAGATGAGCAGCTTTTCATGATCATGAATGATTGGTTCTGGTTTGTTGCACCCGGACGAGCCCAGGCTGGCAGCTGTCAGGTCAGTCAAGCAAGGCCAGAGGCCTCAACCCTAGAGAGGTACAGCCAGGCTCTTAAGGTAGCGATGCTCAGTTTTATGGCCATTATGTTGCAGAAAGTCCTTTAATTTGACTTTGCCCAACCGTGGGAATAGTTTATCTCCAGGAGACGACGAGTGATTACCTTCAGTCATCCTCAGAACTACCCCGACCAGCCCCTCATCACAAGCTCCCCATTTATATTCCTGCACATAATCTACAGAGAAAATTGGCATTTGACCACCAGCAGGGCGTGGATGTGATTTCTGCTTCGGCTTTTGATAAAGTCTGCTCTCTCCTCCCTTATTCCCTTGATTGCATTTGGCATTTTGCCGTTTTTCTTATGACATGGACATTTTCATCCATGTCCATTTATGTTTATGACACAGTTTATGTAGCTTGCTGATGGTCTGACGTTGCCTGACACTTTGTGCCAAAGATAAATGTGTTGGACTCACAGACTCAGCTCTCAGGCAGACGGAGGATCGGAGCTAACTATTTTCATGCTAACCCGGGCAAAGAAAGAAATGACACAACCTTACATTCAGCAAAATTAAATACTCCTTTAAAGTTTGGACTTGCAAAGAGCATATTTTGGTTCAAAAGGGAATTATTAATGACCCATTTGGTTATTTAATGTAGCTGACTAAGGCTTGCCGTGTTTGAATGTTGATCTTCTGTTCCGTCTTTCTGAATCGGCCAAAAAAACCTGAACTTCTGAAGACTGACACAGCGATAGATGTTGTTGACCTAAGTAAACTGGGTTTTTAGTGTATTTTAGAGAAACATCCTGCACATCCCCAGAGTGCTCGCTGTGCTTGTCACAGCTGGGACTGTGTGTGACAGTACATATATACAACTCATTAAAAAATGCACAAGTAGGCAACAGCTATTTTTTTTCCTGTCGGGAAGGATATACTGTTGTGAGCATTCACACGTCAGTGCCACTCTCTCGTGCACTCAGTTCTGTCTGAAGTGATGACATTTGCACAAATTTAGAGCCACCTGGCAGTTTGAGCATGTGTGATGAAGAGCTCTGAGCACTCTCATGGACTCAGTCAGAGGAAGAACGAAGAACAGCTGATTAGTGACCCTTGCAGCTCTGAGCAGAGCCCTCCCTTGTTTGGTTAGTGGAAGATCCAAACTAAATGATTATAAAACTCAGACTTCTTACCTCTGACCTTTATGGCCTTAAATCACAGCAATGACTCTAACCATCCAGTTGGCTGATCTATGACAAATTAGTGGGATGTATAAATCAATATGACAGGCTGGTGTCTTTTTACTTGAGGTTGAGATTGTCCGTTTGGCCTTCCTGAGTCGGCTGCTAAGCTTCACTTTCACTCTCTTTGGCTGTACTTACCCTTTTGTTATCTCAAAAACCTTATCTACTCGATAAGAGAGGCCCCTCATGACCCGGCCTGAGTGTTGATTTTGATCTGAATTTTTTTGCCAACGTGCACCTGACCGCTGTGAGGCTATATAATCTCAGACCAGTGCCCATGCCACTGAGCTCCATGGCTTATTCACTCAGACCTTCTCCTCACTCTCCCTAGCTTGCTATCATGCTATTTTACCACATTAAGCCTTTGCGACAGACTCGTCCTAATTCCAAAAATTGCTGACCTGTTTTTTTTTTTTTGGGGGGGGGGGCGGATCAAGTTAAAGCACTTCACAAATGTTCAAAATTCACTTAGCCCTCCTTATTATGCTTTATGGCAACAAACTTTGTAACGCTGACATCAACCATGCATTTTCCAGGATGCATTTTGCATCAATAATAATGCACTGAAAGCAGCAGGAGACATCTTTCCAAAATCGTTTCTCACTCCAGGATGTCATTTAAAAACTGGAATTGGCCTGCTGACTGGGGCTCATTCAATGAGGCCGTGCTGGGCTGATGATCGCCTGTGTGCTGTGACCTATTTGTGGGTGTTGGGCCTGTCGTAATTCACCAAACCGCTCCTAATCGCAAACATCCCACATTTATAGGTTAACTGGCAGGATCTATTGGCTGTCAATAAACTGTTCTGCTGGCAGGTGATAAGACATCCATCTAAAATGCAGGTACAGCAGGATATAAACAACATATTAAACGCATCACAAGCACATGTCTTTTTTTGTTTATCTGGGTTGTTCAGCAGCACAATAGATTTTTTTTGTAGAAAGGACCTAAAAAATTCAACGACATCGGCCCGATTTGTTTTTTCTGGGCTCTGCAGCACCAAGATGGATGAGGTATTTGGCTAATGGTTTTCAGTCTTAAGTCATATTACCGGTAGTTTCACAGCTTTTCTTAAATATCTCAAATATTTCAGAGCCTGTGAGATTAAATCTGGGGAGCAGAAATTGGGCTTTCAGAATCTGTCCATAATTTCATGCCTCCTGCTACAAAACCAGAATATTGCCGATTTAAATATAGTTATTACCAAATCAAACTGAGTTTTTGTAAGTTTAATAAAGTTCAGTTACATTCAGTTTTTATTCTGTTGTCATTAGTTTCAAATTCCAAAGGAGGTAAAAAAAAAAACCTGATAGATATTTTTCAGTACAAAAAGAGCACTTGCTTTGTGTGTGACATTGGCGATGTCAAGGCTAGAGAGCTACAGGGCTGGACGAGCTTCTTAGCTGCACAGTGGCACATTGGAATGCGACTGCTGTTTTAGTCACATGGTCAAAATCTATACTGTAGCACAATATCAATCTAGTGGTAATAGCATCAGAGAAATAAACACTGATGTGATGATGATGAT
>CAAE01014305.1:21582-40689 GCA_000180735.1 Tetraodon nigroviridis | reverse complement strand
CCCCTTTTTTTCTGATTCTGACACATCGTCAGCTAATGATAATGCAGCCAGCACATCTACAGTTTAATCCCCTGCAAAAAGATGCTAAAAAGGATGTTAATGCAGTATTGATGGATAAAGCGGTGGACAAGGTCATTGCCCGTACGCACACACATTCATCTTTGTGTCCCCGCATATCTGACCCCTCCCACTCAAATGTTGTGTCCTACGCTCTTCCACTTATTTGATTTTTCTCTTGGGCCTCGCGCTGTTTGCCACCCACGCTCATTGTCTAAACTGTCTGGAAAAACCAAATTATATATCGTCTAGTTATAGTTGAGTATTATATTCCTGAGACACAAGAACACCTTTGGCCACTATAAAGTGAATCACCATAAACAGTAGTTTGTAAGCTGAGAAGACATCATTTACAGTAGTGGATTATCCCAGAAGTCAGTGGGCCAGAGGCAGAAGCAATTAGCCTAAAGTAATATTAATGATGAGAAAAGTGCTGCTGCAGCCTGAAACTGAGGCCATTTCTTAAACATATACCGCACTCCTTCCAACTTGCTTCTCCTGTGAAAATAGCCGTTTGACACTGCATAAGCAGCTAACATAAAAGCAAATGTAGCGTGAAGACGGTTCCCGTCACAGAAAAGTAGCACTAATGTGCGTGTGTCGGTGAGTGTGTGTGTGTGTGTGCACGTGCATGAGTGACAAAAAAAGGAACAAATGGGATGCGTTAAAAGTCCTAAATGGTGTGCAAGTGTGTGTCTGGCCCCTGATACGGCTCCTATTATCACAAATGTGTTGTAGCAAACTGATTTCTCCATAGTGGCTGCTGTAAAATTTCGGTCCCACTGGGTTGTCTGAATAAATCCAGTTAGGGTGAAGATTGGAGGCCTGGTTAAGCTTCTAAGCGAATGAATATGAGTCTGAAAGCGACTGTTTTCACAGCATCGTAACAGTGAATGTGCTCCAAAGAAACACGCATTTTGTCGGAGGAGAAACATCCCAGGAATGTCTGTGAAAATGAGATTTAAGAAGAGATTTCAAAGAATTCAATGGCTATGCTTTAGGCAGGATGTTCCAAAACTAAGAGGCCCTGACCGTAAAGAGCAGGATCCCCGTAAAGACTCATATTTAACAAGACAGAAATTTGTTTTCTTTGAGGTGGCAAAAATGTCAGAAGTGCAGAACTCCTGGAAGGTCCTCAAAGAAGACCACTTCTGCACAGAATAAGGCTTGCATCTTTTCACAAATTACACCCATTTGTGTAATTTTTAGGCCTTACCTCCTCCCTTCTATGGACAGTGTTCAGCACCTTATCTGCACTGACTTTTCAGCTCGGGAACTGGTCAGTTTTTGCTGAGCTACACGATGACATCATCCATCAGGCGTGGAAAATCAGGACTCTGTGAATGGCTGCTGAAGCATTTCTCCTTTATTACACTACAGTCCCAACATTTGTCCTCAGTGAAAACTAGCCAGGGCTATATTTAGCGCACTGTCCAGCTTTATATAGGTCAACTATCCCTTTTCCTCCGAATGTGTGTTCTTGTTGCTTGCGCTGAATCCCAGCCATTTTTTTCCCCCTCACGCCACTTTCATCCTGTTGACCTGTAGAGCTTCAAAGTGTCCTGAAGGAGTCCTAAAAGCCTAAATGCTGCAGGACATTCACTTTTCTTTTGCATCTATAGTGTTCTAAAGCAAAGTCGAGTGGCTGGTGAGAGCCTTTCGGGTATGTTTTACTCAGCTGGCGGCTGTGGTTGCGTTGCCATCAGACTTTGTCCACCCACAGGCTACTAAACGCAACATGTACAGGAGGATGACAGATCTGTTGTTTTTTACCTTTCTTTCGTATGCTTTTGTCCGTTTGGCCGTCTGCGGGGTTGCGTGCATAATCACCATCATTACTGTCGAACCCTTTTGCCAATTCCTGCAAGGCTGGTGGCTTATTGTAAGGTTGGCAAACAAAGTGCTGCATTGTTTTCACAGCTCTGCCTTTGCTTTTGTGATCCGTTTAACATCTTTCTGTCTGCGCTGTGGTTCTTTACGTTGATCATTTTTCTCTAAATGTACTTTTATACCTTCCTAAACTTGGGGTCTACTATTAACAGCAATTAGGTTATATAAATCACTACTAAAAAGCAACTGGATCCAAATTGTTGATAATTGGTTGTTTGATGAACAACAAGTACTTTCTGCATTCCATGGTAAAGCTTCCCAGCCTTAAATGTTGGTACTGGCTGTTATCAAGAGACCTACATTGTTAACACACAGAATTCTCTACGATTTATAAATGATGAATTGTTTAAATATTGTTTTCATGATATGATAATTCAAGTAAAAAATAACTGAGGCACAAGGGTCATTTGTGTGGGCAGGGCAGGTATCGTCACAGATCTGGATGCTCTGCTTCACGGTCTCTTGGATGTTTTTTCGTTAGGCTTTTCAGTGTTATTTGTTTTCGATTTAGTCAAATGCCCTAATTTGTAATTATAAGAAGGATTAAAATTGTTTGGAACATAAATTTTAGCCTCTTCATGGTGGATTCGGATCTCCGTCGCAATCACTTGATGCGAGGGTCTAATTTTGGTAAAGAGTTTTAATGGATTGTTTGTGAAATGAATCTGTAGTGTGTCGCGGAGACATCATCAGTTGTTTCAGGCAAATTAGGGTTTATTATGTTCTCACATGGGAAAACATGTTTTGCAAAGTGCAAGCAGCCCTCCAAAAACATCTTAAATATCAGGCACTTCCCTGCTAGCTAATTATTTTTTTACATACAATAAATTTTAGGCACATTATTTTCTGTCACTTTAACAAAGCCGTCTGATGAAGTTTCATTAAACTGGTGCTGGACTAATTATGTAAAATAGAATAAAATAAAACAAAATAAATAGAGTTTTAAGAATAACATGCAACCTCGCTTCTCTGTGGGGCCAGAGGTGGAGGGGGAATATGTGCGCACAAGCTTATTTTCATCTACTGCCTTGTTAGAAAACTTAAGCAGAGTTAATTGCAGAGCAAGTTGTTAAAAAGATACAAAACGGGTGTTTTACTTCTCCACGGACCAACTGTTTCAAAGAGAGTAGACATTTTCCTTGTTGCACAAATTCTTAGAAACAAGCTAATAGATGATGAAACACAGTGGTAGACCGAGCTGCTTAAGAGTTCTTTTAAATCGAGGATGAGGATTGTATCTGAGCAGGGTGCTGGCACATTCAGCAGTGTATAAGAAGACACTAAATGCCTTGCCGAGGCTAGAAGCTCTTTTTTCCCAGGCAGTTTTCAGGCAGCCATCCCCTTCTGTATAAATGGGATTTCATTAGTGGATTGAAGCAGGGTAATCTAGAGAGCAGGAGGCCACTGTAACCCCAGAGGTTTACTGACGGAAGACTATCACTAAATGTGACGCTTGTTAATCTTCCTTTCCTCAATTAAGCACGGGGCGCGGTTGGTGCACGCCGTTTGTTCAATGTCAGGGTGACTTTCTTGCGCTGCGCTTCGGTCCTGCGCAGGCAGATTTTGAAGAATGTTGGCGACAGAGTGATGAGCGCAGGAGTAAACACTGAGACAGGTGTCTGGCGTCGGACGCCAATTAGATTTATAAACCAAACGTCGCAGGACATGAGGCGCTAACTGATGCTCCCCGAAGCTTCTCCATCCACCTTTCCGCTCATTGTCCTCCCAGTGTCTTTTCTATCCTTTCCCCTCATCCCTTAGTCGCGATTAGATATACACCTTTGTGTCCAACAAAGATGGATCAGCACTGAAAACATCTGGGGTTTTTTTATGCCACCATCACCGTCTGTGCGTCTTCTCCTTCTCCGTCAAGGTGGTGCGTCATCCCCCCTCCCTCTTTCTCCCCATCCAATATTTTCTCCAGCTAGAGTGGAACTGAGCACATTATGGATGGGTCTGTTAGGGTGATAATCTTGCTCGGGTGATGCCCAGAGACCATTTTTCTTCATTTAGGAGTGTCTGTCTCGCTGCCAATACTATGGATTTTCTATCAGCTCTTTAATCATGGCTCCAGGATTGGAAAAGTCACTTGTTGGGCTCAGTGATATGAAAACGCGAGGGTATCAGTCATGTGCCTACCAGGGCTCACAGATATGAGCGAGACCCTTAAAGAGCATGACAAAATGTTCCTTCATTCAACCCCACCAGATCCCCTCTAGAGAAGGCTTGGCTTCATTCTGTATGCATACTCTGCCCCGAAATCTGTCAGAAAAAGAAATTGCTGCAGCCCAGAAGTCTGTGTCTGATTCCAACCGCCTTTTACAAAGATGGAGGGTTAGCAAGCAATGACAAAATGTAGAAAACTTTGTTTTTTACTCAGAAGTTCGCAGCAGGGTTTAAAAGATCCGTTAACTGGTTGCTTGTCTCCACGCAGGTCCTCTGACGGTGTAAGTGCCGCGGGAATAGTGGTGGTGAGCCGTCTGTAGATGGGAGAAATGGAGGAGGCCGACATCGACTACATCAGCACGGAGAAAACATTGCTCAAGGTTCAAAAACTCCAGAGCAGAGACAAAGAAGGAGTCTGCCTGGTTCTTCGGAAGCCTGCTGCTAATGCAGGGATTAGCCAGACACTGCTCAAGTCCTCCAATGAGATTAAATAAACTAAGGAAACCTAATCAGGATTTAGTCTGTGTGTGTGTGTGTGTGTGTGTGTGTGTGTGTGTGTGTGAGAGAGAGAGAGAGAGTGTAAGTGTGTGTGTGTGTGTGTGTGTTTGTGTGTGTGTGTGTGTGTGTGTGTGTGTGTGTGTGTGTGTGTGTGTGTGTGTGTGTGTGTGCGCGCGCAGAGAGAGAGAGAGATAGAGAGAGATAGAGAGAGAGAGAGATATATATATATATAGAGAGATATAGAGAGAGAGAGAGATATATAAGAGAAAAATATAAGGATTTGGAATAAATTTAAATATAATTAAAAATAAAAATTATAAATACATACAAAAAAACACACATATATAAAAATAAAAAAAAAAAAAAAACACACAAACTAATATCATGGTGTACGCTACTCTGAAGTGACTCGCGTAATCAGTGTAGAGGAGGAGGGATGGAGGGCTTTTGGAGTATTCTCCCTCAGACTCATAGATAGAAAAGCGAAGCGAAGACTGTGTCGTCTGAAATGGGCTGCCTCCACACCAGAAATGAAGTTGTATGTACTTTGATTTCACTTGATTTTCTCTGCACCCCTAATTGAGCCAAATTTGTCAAGGCAAGGCTTGCCGTAAAGGCAGCGTCGAGTATTAAAGAGGAAGGAAGGGCCTTGAATGATCTTTCTCATCTCTAAAGGGGGAGCTCTAAATTTTTCCGCTGCTATTCCACAGCTCTGCGTGCAGCACGGGGGCTGTGTGTGTTTGTTTGTTTTGTTTGTGTGTGTGGTGTGTGTGTGTCTTGACCAAGAGCTTCTGCGTGGCTGACTGGCTTTTTCTTCTGCCCAGTCTTGTCTCCGCTGCAGCAAGGTTTCCTGCTAGGCTCCGGAGTGTCACGAACAATCTGCCCATGTCGCCTTGATGAATGTGTTGCCCCGTTGTTGTGCGGGTGTGGGTGTTGTCACACAGTATTTCCCCCTGCGAGTGGTATTTTTGTAGAGGGAGATAAGGGGAGGAAGTAGAAGAAGGTTTATGACAGACATCAGGGAGGCCTTGTCGAAGAGTCGGCGCAGGAGAGTTCTTCAATTTAGTGGCGCTCGTCTCGTCCCCTTTGTATGCATGCGTCTGTGTGTTTCCGTGGGGACGGTCCAGGGTGCTCGTTTGATCCTTTCCTGTCGGCTTATGAATATCCTGTCGACCCTGAGAGATAAAATCCTGCGGCTGAAACAGGAAAGGGACTCCAGGCATCTTTGATCTGCTCTCTTCTAGTCATCAAACACAGAGCAATTGAACACATGCTGAGGACAATTACAATGGGAGCCCTTGCACAGCTGCGGCCTCATTGTCTATACGTTAGCTTACTTTTATTTTCCCCGCTATTTGCAAAAACACATGGCTGCCACATTGTGAGCCTCCGTGCCTGAGCAGCGAGGGGAACTGATGGACGTACGCCAACAGGTAGTTTTCGAGGTGCGTTAAACAGTTCACAAGAGGACATGGCTGACGCGCAGCAGGCAAACGGACTGTTAACTGTCAGAATTGTTTTGATGAGGACTCCCAGACGCAGGACTTCAAGAGGAATTCATCATTTTTTTTTTGTCTCAAAGGCAGTATTGCCTCACGAAGGCACCCGCTTAAAAAAACGAACATGTCTAAATATTGCAATAGATCTGTTGTTGTTGTTGTTGTTGTTTTTTTTATTCCAACAGAGAGATGGAGGAGTACAAACCTAGCAGAGCTGAGTCTGTCTAGCTTGTGATAGCTTACTGTGTCATGGTTCATTAGCTGCAGCTGTCCGTGCCATTTCTATCTCTTAACATGCACTTTATTGATCTAGTCACAAATGTTACGCTCTGAGGCAGGCTGGGACTACATCAACAATACAAAAGCATTGCCAAATGTGTCTGGGCAGCCACCCCTCACCTGAGAAAGGTGACGGGGACGGCAGCTGTGCCCTGCAAGTATTCTCATATGCGTTGCCTTTGAGCTGTACTGTCATCACCCAGAAATGTTGATGAAGACCATCCCTTCCGCTCTCCTCAGCCTTTATTCCCCCACAGTAGATATGTCTACAGAAACACCCACAGACCCGGCACAAAAAACCCCAAGTATTAAAGTTGGTGTTCAGAAGAGTGGCATCGGACTCCCACAGTGCTGCTACGACATCCTGCTCTGTTAAATGTTTGCTGCAGAAAAACAGCAGAAAGCGAGCGTGGGGAGGGAGGGGAAGGAAGAGCCGAGGCTGCTGGAGCCACGCTGCAGTGGAAGATGCAGAATTAAAAGGATCCAGATGAAAAATAAATCTGAGGGTCAGAAAATGTTGTTTATTTAAGAGTGGGAATTTCAGAATCAATTAATAGACACATTGCAGCCATTGCTTAAATACATCACAAAGAGCAGTTTTTCTCTCACCTAAAAAGAACAATCTTTTATGTTGTGATGTGTTTTATATTGATTTTACACGTTACTGTGGTGTAATTTAAAATGTATAGGAGAGGAGAGACAACAGGACATAAATGAAGAAATCCCAGCAGGTGTTTCGTTGAAGCGTTTCCCACTGGGACATATAGAAACTGTGTTAGAGGTAAAATCTTGAGCTGATGACAGGAAGAATAATACTAATTTTTATTACCTACGCTGTTGTTACGCTGAGAGGCAATTTGAAGTTGTTGATGAGTCATTTCATACCTGATCCACATCTGTAGTTTCTCTGAAAAGACATTATCGCTGCTGCCTAGAAAGCTTTAATTTACTTTTCTCCTTTGGTTCTGTTCTTTATCTTTCTAGTGTCCCGTGGTTTGTGAATCAGCTTCTCATGCCTCCATCACCAGAGAAAATAACCCGTTGACAGGCCCAGGTATGTTTTTTTTTTTTCTTTTTCTTAGCAAGAAAAAAAACTGCTGCAGCACAGGGTTCCGTATACTGTCAAAGATGAGTATGAATCCAGCTTGAAGGGTGAGACAGGAGACACATAGACAAGGTTAAAAAAAAAAAAAAAACACCGGCTGTGTGAAAACCTTGTTCCACGTAGCTCCTGGGTTTTTGTTTTTTTTTTAATGCTTTCTTTTGTCCTCCTTCCTTCTCTGTCTTTACATTTGAACACCCTCCCAGAGACGCCACGCCTGTTGTCATGAGGTCATTGTCATTTAAGCCTCGTCAGGTGAAGCAGGTGCTCATCTGCAGCCCGTCAGAACAATAATTGATTGGTATGATTAGTATGATTGGTAGAAAGGTCAGGGGTTAATCTTCTCCTTCAAAGCAAGGGCAAGTGGGCAACTTTTGCTCATCAGCCATCTTTTCTTCACACATTCTTTCCGTCCAAGCCCACATGTGTGACTCAGGTCAAAATAAGAACTAAAGAGCTAAAGGACCTTTTGTCAGTTGCTACCGTTTTCCAGGTTGCAGCATCAAAGCTGCTGCTGCAGCAAAGCTCCTTGACCCCGTCTGTGTCGAAAGGCAGCGCTAAACTCTAACACCGGAGGACGAAGGACAGCAGTGGGATTGATGGCTTGAGCATCCAGATAGATGACTTTGAAAGTAAAGGACGTGTGGGGGGACTATAGGGGGTGCCCTGCCCTGTCAGCAGGTGGCACCAACTTTTTGGATCCCAAGCAGAAAGATTTTGCTGGCGCTGCGCATGCTTGACTGCTGAAAGCAAGGCTGCCGGCTTGTCACTCTATTTGCTACAGCTCTTTCTTATTCAGTGACCTCCTTTATGACTGTAGCACCGGAAGAGAAAAGTGGTAGTAAACAGTACTCAAGCCTTTTTTTTTTTTTTGCCCTCTGCTGCCAACATGCTGATAAGCGCATTAGAGCAGTATTTTTCTTTCCGGGTTTTGATTGCTGCTATTAGCCCCTCTCTGCAAGATTCTAGACGAAGCTGCATCTGGCTCAGTTTGATGGGGGTTGGCGTTAGCGAGCAAAGTTTCAAACGTTCTTCCCCATTGTTTCCCAATAAACAAGCAATTAAAATGGAAATAGGGAAAACAATAAGGCGAAGATTAACAGTGAATGTTTTCCAGACTGTGTTCAGGGCTGCTGCTGAAGTGTGAAAGGAGAGACGGCCTTGGAAAAAGAAAAGGCTTCATCTTTGGCACAAGGCCTAATTGATCATAGAATTTATTCTGCGCCTTATACCTCATGTGGCTTTTGACCTTCATTGTGCTGCCCTTGACAGTGTCTGCAGTCAAAGTTGCTCTGTTTCCTATTTGTTATTCAATAGTAAGAATCAAAACGCTACGACCAGGATGTAGCGTGTTTTTATTCTGTCAGACAGTCGGCGGCTGATACACTTTCATTCTCTTCTCTCAGTGTTCAAGAACCCGATATGTAAGGTCTACAGATTTCAAACGGCGGACAGCAAGTGGATGCTGGTGCGAGAACAAATGGAGGAGTGCACGTTGTCCTTCAGCATCCCCAAGCAGCTGCTTTCCCTCTACATACAGGAAGACACCAGCAGGTATGTGACAGAAAGTGCGCCTTTAGTTGCTGCACCCTCCCGACCTACTTCAACAAAGTAAATGATTATTTAAAGTCCGCCAAATGTTTGCAGAGGTGTAAATTATTCAGCTCTGCTTAACACTTCAAAAGCGTCTGCTTGGTCCGCGCATCCAAAAACGGCCTTATTGCAGGTGTACACTCGTGCACACCTTGCTTCTCCTCTCTGTCTCTGGGAATGTCGCCGCTGAGACCGAGTCAGACACAACGGCTTTAAAGATATGATTTATTTCATTTCATCTTGAGCTGTGGTGCTAACAGTGGTAGCCTGGGGCGCACGGAAGCAAAGTGAAATTGGTGTCCTCCGTGTAAGCACTTTTCATCGCAGCTGCAGGCTGCTGCCTTGCAGTAAAAGCCTGCAACTTTTGTGGCTCTGTTAACATCTCGTTTAATAATTAAAATTGATCCACTGCCTCCCCGTCTCCTTGTTGTGGAGTACAGCTTCATTAAACACATTAAAACCTGTTTAAACAGTGTTATGGAAAGAGTCCAGTTCATTGGAGGATGCAGGCTACAGAGTTAATGCACGTGGGTCTCCGCCTGTGCATTAATGTGTGCTGTAATTCAATCAAAAGCGCCCTTAAATCCTAGTTTTTCAGGGATGATTATGCCTCAAACTGCCGCTTGTTCTAAGTAATGTCTGCTAAGACACCCACCGAAGCACTTTAGGGGTTTTAATAGCATTTTAAATCCTCTTCTGCAAACGGAAGCAGCACAAAAAGATATTTTTATTCGCTTTGAGAGTTTAAATTTTAATCAGTGTGCATGGATCGAACAGAACGTTAATGATTGGCCGGCGAGACACGATATTTTGTTGGTTAACTAGCGTTTGGAGCTCATTCACATTTATAAACAATATTCTTTCAGCACTTCTTGTTTTACCTTCCTTTGCTTCATTTAATTTACCATTACATGCGCACAGTTAATGAAGGCACAACAGGCACTAAAACTATTCTTCTATATTTATTGCTGGTTTATCAACAGGCCACAGAAATCCACCTCTTGTCCCAGTTTGGCCCCCTGTGGGCTGTGTTGTTTCCCTCACACTAGACTGGTCTCGGGAGAGTGACCTGGCTGGTTTGGGGAGGTCAGCAAGCCTAAAGGAGAAAACCTGCAGCCTGTTTAGGCTTTATGTGATTGCCCACTTCTAGAAATAGCCACTCTTCACTCTGACTTTGAATCAGCCCCCTGCTGAGCCTTTTTTTGCACAAGAAAGCTTGACGCCATCAGCAGGGGCCGGCTCCAACCTGGCCCGACACTTGCTGAAGCCGAGCCTCCACCACCGGATCGACGGAAGCGCAGCCTGACTAGCCCTGAGCGTGGCAGTGGCGGTGACCGCGGGGAAGAGTATGGGATGAGGTCATTGACGCACCTCTTCAATAATCCCCTTTTAATGTTGTCCTTCTCCACTCCGCCCTTTCATTTAAAGAACTCATGTGCACTAGCAGTGCAGTTTTCCCAGGCAGCATTGAGTGGCTGGTTCACCATTAATATGTAATCCTAGCACCCAGGTGGATTTCCCTCATAAACGTATGCACACAACGAGGTGTTTTATGTACGTTAAACATGTATACTGGAGTTTTAATAATGCTAATAATGCTAATAAACTGAAGGGACCGGCCCTGGGACTGATAAAGAACATTCTTATAACCAGCCAATGAAGTTACCACTACACCAATATGTCATCCAGGCACAAATACGGAACATTTTTCAGTATTAAGAGTTATATTCTCATCGATGTGACCGAACATTTGTTTGGCCTCAGAAGGGACCTAGTGATCGTCACAGTAAATCACGCTTTACAACAGCAATAGACTCAGTCCTGTTCAAAGGTGCAGTCTGGTTTATTGTGAGTGTTTTTGCCCAGACACACACTTGCATTGTCAAAACTCTCATTGTGCACATTACAAAAACAATTTTTCTACACCCAAACTGGTAAAAGTAGGCTTTTTACAAATTGTGCTGTTTTGTGCGTCCCTGATGATGCACGTAGTAGATCAAAATGAGACATTGTGAGGACATCCTGACTGGTCTTTTATTGAAAAGAAAAGACTGGTTTTGTTCTTTTTTTTGTAAGTGCTGCAGTTGTCTAGTAGTAATAACTCTTTCAGAATTTAAGGTCACCCTGTTGAATGTAGCAGTTTTTCATGGTTCCGTTTCAGTCCTCTCGGACAGATTTTATTGACCTTCAAGACTACACCTTCTGGTAATTAAACTGAATGGGCAGCAGAACTCGGTGTGGAATAAGCAAGTCACCACAACCTGACTTTGCTCTAAAGGAACTGTTATTTAAGCCATGGTTAGCTTCGAAAGCATTATTCGTATTCCATAATTTTGCACAGCAGTGCCCCCTGTTGTTCTTTATTGTGACACTACGTATCATTTCTTAATAAATCAAACATTTAACAAAAAACATCAGCATTTACTCACTGTTAGGCTGGCGACATTTCTTTATTGTGTTAATTAGATGGTGGTAATGCTGGCATGTTTTTGCGCTCCTTTAAATTAAATTGCCTCCAAAGAGATTCTGAGCAGTTAAAAAAATCTAGACGATGTCAAATGGTTAGTCAGATAGTCGTCATTGGCCAGCACCTGTTTGTCCATTATTTCTTTTTTGGATTATTTGAGTTTGCTTTTCCAAATTTCATTTTCTTTCCGCAGAAGTGTGGCCTGTTTCGTTGTTTCTGATGACACAGTGGCGGCTGGCCTTGAGTTTAATGGTGGAGTGTAGCTGAGGGCAAAAAGGAGACAATTCTGAAGAGGCTGTGTTGAAATTTATTTGATCAAATGTTTTAGATGAATTATTGAAACTTCACTTTCAGGACACTCCATCTTGTAAAAACTTAATTTAATTTGACTGCTAGAATGTTCAAACTACAGAAAATATTATATTTAGGCCCATAAACTAAAAACAGACTCGAACATATTAAGTAATCTAATACTAAATTAATACTAATACTATAATTTCATCTGAAATACTTGTCACAACTGTCAGGATTGTTTTATTATGAAACATATTTTACTTTTTTGCGTTTTTAAGTGTCTGCTTTCAGAAATAAAACCTGATGATCCAGATGACCCTTTTCTACACACAGAGTCAATCAACCTCTCCTCTTCCTGTTATCTGACCTTTATTCTTTCAATACAATAGCACTGTGATTAAGAAGGTGTTACAATATCTCCTACCCTTTCTTAAAGAGTACATCTGCTTCTCTGTGATTTTATTCATTATCTCCCATTAACACCAGGAGCATCTGTCCTGACCTCTGCTACAGACTCTCTGCTTAAAATAACCAGAAATAACTTTCTGGAGACAAAATGCAGCTTGATTCTGAGAACAGCAATTAGCATTAGCTGAGAAATGAGATTAGGATATTCTTTGAATGCTGCAATCTTGCAAAGAACCCTGTATAACAGTCTTAAAGTACACCACATTGTTTAATCTTTATCTTCCCCAGAAAATTGAAATTGAACTTTGAACTTGGACCATATTATGCAATACACAGGAAGCCTTTTTTTTTTCTTTTTCCTGACTGACTCCAAACTTTCAGTTTTATTTTGATTTATGGTGAAACTTATAGAGGAGAGTTTAGGCATTTTTATCATTAATATGATATATAAAAATGTGTAAAAACCAGTAAAAAAATAAAAAAAGAAGCATAAATTTACCCATGGGGAAATCAACAAATACATCAAGAAAGGTTTAAACTCCATTTGTTTGGAGACAGGCTCATAAGAGGAATATACAGTCTAACTTTGCAGAACCTTGAAAATACCCACTCTGACTAGAAGCCCCTAAGATTATCTCAAGCTGCAATGTTGTTTAGAAGCAGAATGAAATTGACAACGGATGAAAGAAATACTGAATATCTTCTTTTTTTTAAAACATCCTAGAGAAAATGGGAGCTCTCCTCCTCCTTTCTTGCTCCTGCGGTAGATCACACCCCGCTCCGCCTCACCAATAGTGCCAGTATCCCAACTGTGCTGCTTTCAGGTTGGCACCAGACGGAGCCCGTGTACAGCTGCGCTGGTCTTAAATATATACTTGACAGATTACATTTTGAAAAACCTGGTTGCAAGTTAAAAAGAAATTCGACTTTCGTTTCTCGCTGCTGCCTGTTCCTTGGAACGATCCAAACTGTAACCAGTTATTACCAGAACATAGTTTTATCCAGAGAAATAGTCCCCGTGTCCCAGCAGCGCATGGCTCAATACTGCTAGAGATATTTAAGGTGTCTTTATTTATGTATTTGGCTAATCCTCATTAAAACACCGTTGTTTTGATTGTACACGTGACCTTGATTTGGTTTCTCCCCACCGCGGTCTCCAGTGTTGCTGGTCTCCAGTGTTGCTGTGTATTGAAAAACTTCAAAGATATCTAAAAATAATGTAGTTACCTGAAGGAAAGCGGGGGAAATAGTCTGGATGGTGGTGTGGAGCTTGGGGAGGGCGTGTTCATTACCTAATACTTTGTTGTATCAGTTGAACTACAGTACACCAAAGAAGTAAATACTACATTATGCATTCTTGCAATTATGGCCAGCCTTGCTAATAAATTGAACCGACGATCTTTTTTTTTTTTTTTTTACACTTCAGCTTCAGGTTGAATAGTGATCCAAGATTTATGGGGTGTAATCACTGCCAATTGGGCTTGTTATCATGAAAGCCACGTGATGCATCTTTCACATGCAAATGGCGCCAGTAGAAGAACACGCCACAGATATGGCCACAATTGGTCTCCTACTGAAGGAGGACAGATGATTATGGCCCTTGGCTGAACACGCGGCTCCATGGAAGCGGCACCAAATTGCCTTAGTGACAAAAGAAGATCCTTTTTCTGTAGTAGTAACATCGGAGGAAAGAGAGGAGGAAAGATCTGAGGTGACAGAATCTATTAGCAGATACCTGTCCTGGGTTTGGAAAACTGTTCTGCGTTTAGCATCAGGATCTCAGGGATGTTGTTGTGCATGTCCGTTTCATTACTGTTACAGTATTTAGAGCTGTTAACTATTTTCCTCATTTTTGTTTTTGTGAAAGACTGATGAGTTATTGATAATTGTATGACAATACTCTAGTCGGATAAATCCAATTGGAAAAGTTACATTGACAGACTTAAAGATTAACTTAAAGATTCTGAGAGGGGAAAAAATCAAATAAGGGCAGGTTTGTGACGACTATCGGGAATAATTATAAAAGTGTTGTTTCATCTGCAGGGTACAGGACCTGAGGGAGCTGGGGGAGCTGTCCCCTCACTGGGACAACCTAAGGAAGGAGGTGATGACACGATATGGAGGAGTTATCAGCTCCTACCAGGAGACCCTGACCGAACTGGACAAGATTACCGGTACCAGTGCTTCATTTGTCACATGGCATTGTTGGTATTTTCCATTTTCCTCATCGGTGAAGAATTTAGTCCTCTCACGTGACTGTCTGTTCCTGGATGCTCAGAAATATACATTCTATAGGACTATAAAAGAATCTACTAATGATGCATTTGCACATAATCATAGATAGAAGCCTTGCCGACTTTTCAGAGAGTCTGTCGTGCATCTGACATGCTGAAATAACAGCAAAATATAGAATGAACATAAATACTCGGGGTCAAAAGTTGGCCTTTTAGAGTGTGTTAAAGGAGCGTTATCAAAACAGGTGCTCATCCTCTTAATGAGATCATGTGTTTTTAGGATAGAGCGGAAAGATATGACCTAAGATTTTATTCTATGCAGAAATATCGGCTGTAATATTCTACTGTAATTTGCTTTCTTCCTGACTCAACCTGTTTTCTTTCGTCAATATGGTTTCTGACAACTGACTCTGTTGCCAGATGCTACAATGTGTGCAAGTCCTTGAAGAAAATATATAATTGAGCCCTGAATTCCCTGTGCTAACGGAGGAACCTTTACAGCCATGGCAACGTTCAGTCCTGACTCTCATTCCAAAGGTTCAGCAACAAAGCACTAAATATAATTCCAGTCTCTTTCATCTAGTTGCCTCAGAAGGCGTGCTGTTACCTGGCTTTAACATTTTAAGAATTTGATACAGAAAATATCAGATGAAAAAAATTTTGAATTGTGGTTAGAATAGAAGAAGTCTCCTGGGAGAAGAATGCAGATTCTTTATGTTCAGGTTCAATAGCCTCACTGATCTTGTTTTATCCATTTTAAATGATGACCTGACCTCAGCAAATGGTTCAGATTCTCTTAGAACTGTAGTGCATTCATAAATGAGTGCTCTATGCTCTCTTTTTACCAGCCAGAAAGCTAAAAACAAAGCCAACATCCCCGTTAGCGCTGTTATATCACCTGTCTCTCATAGACGTTGCTGATACCTGCAGCAGAAAGCCAAAAATTATGGCTCATATCTTTCTTTAATGTCTGTATCAGCTCCTGAAAGATTTTCTCCAGGTAATGGGGGTCCGAACGCCTATGTTCCAGGTTATTAAACATAGACATTGTAAAGGAAACTCTGAAAAGACCAGATACTCTGTAAGAACTTCCACACAGTACGCTATCAGCCGTGACCTCTTTGTTCCGATAGCGGCTCACACAGCATGTGTCCAATCATTGTCTAGCCCTCCAACATATCTGCGAACACCTCAAAGACCCCTGCTGTGCTCCCACCACCACCACTAAAGCCAAATCCGGCACAACCCACACTGCCCTGACGCAAATCATTTACAAGGATTTTATTCCCTCTGCTGTAGAGTTCACGACTGCTTTTATTAGCGGAAGTTCGTGTAACTAAAGGATGCTGGTCCTAGGCTTCTGAACAGTCTTTTTTAAAACAGGAGAATGGGGAGGAATGACAGGAAGCGTTTAGAAAAAGCAGACGTTGGCCACCGCTGCTGCTGCCCTTCTGTCACACAGTCGGCCCACCTGGGCAAACAGATGGGGATCCGATATGACTAATTAATCTAATCGCAATGGTCACCAGCTCAATTAGCCCAGTCCCCTGAGCTGGACTGCATCCGTAAGAGCCCACTGAGCAGAAATAACAGCCGAACGGCACAAACTGAAAAGAGGTTAGACTTGGCCACATCAGTGTCTGCAACGATGGTTTGATGATGCTGTATTTAGTAAAATAATATACCAATTGTACAGAGTATACCTAAAAAAAAAACTAAATATCATTTAAACTTGGCATTTTTTTCCCAGACTGACCTTTATCAAAGGTTAAAAATTGGCACTAATATATTGTTTCAAAGTTGGAAATTTCACCTGTTTTCAGCTGTGATGTGTAGCAACTAATCTGTCACCAGCTTTGGAGGCTATTATGATATGTTTTATTGAGGATTTGAAAACAACAGACATCACTGTCAAAATTGTTAAATGACCCATTTCAGTAACAGCCGTTCAGAACGTCAATGTGGCGGCGTTCATATCTGTGACACACGCAGATAAATGTTATCCTGCACTTAGACATTAATTAGTACGTGTTGGTCTGTTGGCGCGTCAGTAATTTAGCTTAGAATGGTTGCTCAGACGTGACTTTCTAACACACGGAGGATTAGTAAATATATCAGACTTTTTAGAGAACCAGGCTTTTCTTCCAATGCAACCAAACAGAACCATGCAGTCATGTGTAATGCACGTGTGTTTCATTTAAACAAAAGATTCTGTTTGGGGTTTTTTTTACATCTCAAATCTAAGCTACCGATAGTTAAACATTAATGTCAGACTGTGATTGTTTTACAGTCGAGAGCAGTGATAAACAGCGTTTCCACAAAATTTTAATTGGATTGGATTTAAATGGATGTTCGAGCAGAGAAGCAGCACAAATTAACAAAATGACAAATTTGCTCACAGCTGAAAATCATGTGTGGTAAACGTTTGTTAAACCCTTTATCATGTCATGGTTACATTTAATTCTTTATCAAATAAAGTTGTTTTAATTTATTTATTTCTATCTGAAAGCTAAAGATAAACCTTCAGCATCCTACTGATCCATTATTTCCTGAAAACCTACGTGTATTATTCCACTGTTTTTTGTTTTTTTTCCAGGTCACTCATTCAAGCCAAGCTGCTGCAAAGCCCAAAAATCTCTTGAGTTCATCCCCATAAACTTGCACACCCAGAGGATGAGGGTCACCTGCCCAAGGAAAACAGGTATTACAAGAGTGTCTCGGGATTCCATTTTCAGACTTTTACACTACCAATAAATCACCAACTCCGTCAGTAGTGAGGACGCGCTGCTGTGCCTCATGTCAAAGTTCTTTTGGAAGATGTTAATGATAATGCCCGCTGGGACGCAAACATGCAGGGCAACCGTGTGTTTTAATTATTAAGCCCATCTGTAATGAATATTTTCTAAACCAAATTTAGTCAACCAAATTGTGAAAAATCACTTTTGATGCTACTGGTAAAGTGTGTGAGTAGGCTAACAGGAATTATTTTTGGGGTCCTTAAATTGTACGAAGGCTGTGAGGCTTAGGGTGGCGCTGATTATTTATTGAGTTTGGCCTGGGAAGATGCACTGGTAGCACGCTTCAGAAAGTTTAAGGAGTCCACAGTAATACTGACTAAACAGCCCGGCAACACCCTGAATAATTAAGGCACAGCGGGGCTAATGGTGAATCGTGGCATTCACAATGTGCTCAGCGGTCACAGATCTGCGAGGTACGAGCAGAATGTTTACAAGATCATAGCGAAACATGACGCCTGCTTTTTAAAATGGGACTACACTATTTTATTTCTTGCTTTTTGCACCTACCAGCAGATTCTGCAGCTCACGCTTGGTCATGTGCTCTCCTCCCTGTGTCCTTGCATGGCCTCGACAGCCTGGCTGCATATTTATTCAGTCTGCGCAAATTAGTTTTTAAAATAATAATAAATAATGGTCTGATGTTGTTCCTCCTCAAAAAAATTAAAGATCAGGTTCTTTCATGGCTGCATTACATAAACACCCAGCCCACACCGCCTTTTCCAAATGAAAATGTGGTAATGTGTCCTCAGAGGACATTACAGCAGACATCAGAGGTGTCTGTGTGCATATGTATGTTAGCATTTTCATCACTGTGGGTCTTGGCACGCATATAAAAATAAATAGATTTTTTTTTAAAAAGCACATGCTTAATTTTTGTATTAGGAAAAAGATGTTTTATGCTGCTTAACTCTGGCTCTTCAGCTAAGGTCTCAAGTCCTTGGACAGATTTTGATCTTATATAAATTAAAGGTTAGAACACATTTTCCAAAGCTCTCTATGTTGTCTTTTGCTCTTGTTTTTTTTTTTTTTTTTTTTGCTTGACTTTACCATCTGTCAAAAACACTCGATGGGCTCAGACCGGCTGTTTCTAGGTCATCGCCCAGGCTTAAAGGTGAGACTTAACTTGGCCTGAGAATGACAGACCGAACACTAATGAAGCCCTCTGTGTTGTAGTGCAGAGAGGGAGGCTTTTCTGTGTCCTCCGCTGCTGCTGCCTCATCGGCCGAAGCTGTTGTTGCCCTGGAACTGTCTCACTCTGTTAAAGCAACAAAGTTCTGCCTCACCGTCAGCGTGCAGGCTCCGTTTCAACCCCCCGGCCCGTGATTGATGGGAACTTGCGGAGAAACACACCATAACGTAAACTGCAGTTGTTTCAGGAAAGGCAGATAAAACGAGAACAGTCATGTCGTCATTAAACCTGGCAGTAAAAGGGAGCGAGATCAAGATAAAGCAAGCTTTGGAGGAGTTTGTCAACTCAAGGATAGACACCTGGATAATTAGCCTCTGTGGGCCCAATTCACACCACATATCTGACCCGGGCAGCAGCACTTGAGTGTGTGTTCTGGCACATGCTGCATAGTGAGGACTGGGAATAAAGACTGGTCCTCAGGACTTCAGAGGTCTGTTTTTGCGTTAGGACTGTTTTAAGGTTGGGTTATGACGAGGTTAGTTGTGGTTTATAGTATTGGTAAGGGCCTTTGGAAAGTATAACATCATGTGCTCTTAATATATCCAACCTGACTAAATTCTTTTATTTGTGTTCCATTTTCCTTATCAGACATCTTTGTTGTTGTATTCTGGGGGAAAGAAAGTCATCTTTTCC
>CAAE01014304.1:0-56753 GCA_000180735.1 Tetraodon nigroviridis | reverse complement strand
TCCTCAACCCTTGATTAACATCTTAATCATGGAACACCTATCCATGGCCTTTGTTCTTGGGGCCCAAGTCCAAATGGCACCGACCCCCTCCTGTCCCAGTTCCTGCCCTTACTCTCCCACTGCCTTTTGTTCTTGTCCCTACTTTCCTGGTTTTACATATGCGGTCACTGCCCTTTGTTTCACCTGTATAAATGTAACCTGTTCCCGCTGTTCTGGGTCCGCTCACAGGCTCAGACCAGCTCTGTGTCTGTCAGTTCACCAGTGTGTCGGCATACTTTAAAATAAACTCACACCACCACAGCAAACTCAAACTTGGATTAAGCGATTTCTTCGACAATACTCACCTTCTGCTGTGCACCAGCAAACCTTGGCACGTAGATGGGGGATGTTCTGAGGTCTCATTGCCACTGTACCGACAAAACGAATCTGTCTGAGCATGATCGGCTTTGCCAGGCTGTAAAAACATCTCACCTTGCACATCCACCCACTTTTCCCTGTGCTATGCCCAATGTAGCATGTCGCGTTTCCACACCATCTATAAATGTATAAAAACCTGGAAACGCGCCAGTGTTTTTGGTGTGCCCTTAAGCAGTTTTTCAGTGAATTCCTGGCGCTGTAGTACACCAACACTTTCTTGCCTCCCTTCAGATCTGCCGAAGGGTAAATGGCATCAGGTTTACCAGCTGTAAAAGTGCCAAAGACCGGACGTCCATGTCTGTCACATTAGAGCAGTGCGCCCTCCTGCGTGACGAACACCAGCTCAGCAAGGATTTCTTCATCCGAGCTCTGGACTGCATGCGGAGGTAAGACTGAGCGCTCGCAGCGTCCAGGTGTTATGAATGCAGGTTTTTAATCAGCAAATTATACGTTCACTTGGGAAAATGTCACTAGGCTGTACAGTTCTAAGGTTCTTTCTATTCATAGGTTTACTGAAAACAGGGAGAAAATCACAGCTTTTATTTATCCCCAATTTAGCCCTTTAATCTGCTCAGTGGTGTGTAGCTCAGTTTTGGAGATAATATCGACATTTCTAACAGAGATTTAAAATGTCAGATGGCTCAGACGTGCAGGACACCACCAGTGCTAATGGTTTAGTTTCAGCCTAAAGTGGTCAAATTCTCAGAAAGTTTTCTGTCTCCAAAATAGAGCAAATCACACAAAAATAATGCCGGTAAACAATTTAGGGAGTTTGCTGAACTGATTAGTGCGACATTAACCTGCACCCATAACATGATGCTCCATTAAAGCTGGTGCAGCTGCTACATATTTGCTTCACAGTGTCAGCATGTCCACGCAGTCATCCCCATCCTCGCTCATGAAGGCAGCAGCCGTGCATGCACCTGAGCAGAGCTGAAAGCCTTTAGAGCTTTTTTTCCAGGCTGCAAGTCTATTAAACAACACAACTCACTCCCGCCTGGTTGTATTGATTGACCACTGCTGGTCTGGCCTATAAACACTAATTACAAATAATAAAAAAAACTTTACGATGTTTTAATGTTACACCTACTTTTTTTTTGTGACAAATTGTTTTCAGCTTTATTTTCTCTAGACCAGCAAGTTGCCACATGTTACTTGACTCAGTCCTGCAAAAATGTGTGTGTGTGTGTGTGTGTGTGTGTGTGTGTGTGTGTGTGTGTGTGTCTGTGTCTAACACATTGAATGCCAAAATAGTCATGTCCCCGCAGAGTGGGGGCATTTTTTGGAAGCAAGAACATTTTTGCTGGTCCTCACAACTTCAGAGGTCTGTTTCAGGGTTATAACTTGGTTTTTAGGTTGTGGTTACAATTGTTTTGTTTTGGTTTGTTTAGGGTTAATGGGTTGGTCGTGATGGTTAGGGTTAGGGACGGCAGCTGAGGAGTGTGTGCTTGTGTGGAGCTAAACTCATCCTAAAACCTAACAGACTCAATCTCTACGTGGTCCGCTGATAGCCACAGTCAGAACACCATCAACCATCAGGACCCCAAGTGAGCCAAAGCCGGGCATTCACAAAGCAACCTTTGTTTGTAGTTGTTTGTGTCTCTGCTTTTTTTTAACCTCACTGCGGTTATCAGTGAATCATGTGTACAACATGTGGAGTTAATCAAGTCTTACAATCGGCTGACTCCACCTGAAAGGAAGTCTCATTTTCATCCAGCGTGGGTTTTTACAGCGGACATGAATAAGCAGGCAGATCAGATCCTAAGGGCAAGGCTTGCATGCCTATCTTTCCCATCCTCCCCACCTCTTCCGTTCTCCATCTTCTCTCTTGCGTGTTTTCCCTCTGCACTCTGTCTAAGTGGACCTTCCAGTGCCCCCTCCCTCCATCATGACCACCACAGGTCAGCGAGGGCCAGAAGTCCCACCTAGACGCTGTCTAACCTGTACTAACACCGCAGTGTGTTTTATCTGTCTCTGTTGGTTCTGTTTCACTCTTTACTGGGCCACCCTGCAGTCGGCCCACCCAGGGGGACCTTGGGCAGTGGGAGGACCCCGAGGCTGGCGCCGTCGCGCAGAACAAACCAGCATCGCGACATTTTTACCCCATTGCCCTGCTGCTCGTCAGCTCGCATTTACTGGTTGTGTGGCTCATTTTAAGCCTTGTTTTTCTGCTCGCAAAATATCAATAAATTGCTGCCAATGCCATCTCTGCGCACTCCTTATTTCTGTGTTTGCGGGTCATTTCGATAAAAGCGGCGGGTTGCCTGTAGAGAGGACGCTCGAAGAAAATTTGAGGCCTAACTTTTGCTTTGCTTAGAGAACAAGTGCAGTCCACTAACACGAAAGGGTTGAACAATATTCCTGGACGTTTGCCAGGGATTACGGCCTGTTTTGAGGATTGTTAATGACGCAAAACCTGTTTCCCGCTCTTGTCGCACGGCTGATGCGTGGGTTCCTCTACCCAGCTCCAATAAACCGTTGAAAGGGATTTTTGAAAACGTTTGTAGGTTTTGATCTGCTCACACTGTAGCCTGAGAAACGATCAGGGCCTTTAAAACTCATGGTGTATGAGCCGAAACCTTTAAGATAAACAGTAAGTTTATCAAACATTTAACACTTTAGATTATATTGTGATTGAAAAAAAAAAAAAAAGCTTTTTGTGAAAAAGAAATGGAGAGCTTTACACATCTGACAGCCTAATAACTCTTGTTCTGTTGTAGCCACAAAAGTCTCATCTTTTTTAACAATATCATGACAAAATTTAAGATAACTTCATGATTAATGTGGCCCATTCCACAGGAAGCTACACATCACCCTAACGTCGGTTTAAATAATCCAGTTTGAAGTGTTGCAAACATCATTTCACTCCCTTCATTTACTTTTTTTATTCTTCTTTTTTTTTTCCTCCATACTTGGTCACCAGAGAAGGATGTCGGATTGAAAACGTTGAAAAGAATATTAAATGCAGGAAATATGCCTTCAACATGTTGCAGCTGATGGCCTTTCCGAAGTGCTACCGACCACCTGAGGGGACTTACGGCAAAGTTGACTCTTGAAGACGTTTTTACAGTAAAATCATGTAAATGTTTTGTTGTATCTGACTGCTGGATTTATTATTATTATTATTTTGCTGTGTGACCATGTAACATTTAAGAACAACTGTAGATTTCAAATGAGAAAATGTTCTCTGTCCTTCATATCTGCAGCTGGAAAATACAACCTTTAAACTGCTATGGGCGTTTTTATTTATCGATATGACAAAGTGTAAAATAAGATGCTGGTTTTTTCATCCCATTGCCTTGTTTTATATCTCAAGATTCAGCCCAGCGACGCCCCATGAACTGAATTCACGCTGCTGGACTCGGTTGAAATTATTTATTTTTGTATTCATTAATGACTTTTGTATTTCAGCGTTTATCTTAAACTGTAACACATGAGTTTTGAGGTATTTCATCTCTGTTCGTGAGTCGGGTGTAAAGAGAATAAAATGGTTTAATCTGGGTATTTTTTAATTGTGATGAATTTTTTTCACTGTTTCTGGGTGCGGAGGGAGTTTGTGATCTTTAAACTACTATAAACATAGATATTTATGTGAAAATTGAATTATAACATAGTTTTAATTTGTTAGCAAAAAATTAACAGGTTGATTAAGCTGCTTGTTCATCCTTACACTTCCTGGTAACCACCATCGTTTACTGACCAGTGTCTTATTTACATGCTGGAGCCAATCCCAGCGTTAACTGGGAGGGAGGACGATTGGGTCAAAAGTCCAACACAAACACACACACACACACACACACACAGACAGGAGCAATTTACAGAGTGTGTGATAACATTCTTTATGTAGCATAGATCTTTTGAAATGACAAAATAAATAAAACAAATAGCATCCGGCGATAAAGTGGATAACACATGCTAAAAGTGAAACAAAAATAACAAAATGAACAGTTTAAACATCATCTTTCCTTGACCAAGCGGGGTCAGTGCAGTACTCCACGCCACGTTACAACTTAACTTTCTATCCAAAGTCCATTATTGCAACAGAAAAATAAAACCCTATATCTGTAGCTAAATAAAAAATAACTTCAGTTTAAACATCAGTTGTGGCACAGTTTGGTAAGAATATAAAAATATATTATAAATATAAACAAATATTACAAATATACAGCATTTATATTACATTAAGTCCTATTAATTACATTTATTTCTTCCAAAAGGTTTTGCAATTCTCTTAAAAATATTGTAATGTTATTTTGAGGATACACTTCACACGGCGGACAGCCAACCTGTCATGAAAAGAGATTGCTTTTAAAAACAGAAAGGATACAAGCACAAATTGCACTGTTGCAGTTGTTGTTTTTTTTTATATATAGGAAAGAAACATCCTCCCTTCCTGTGGGACTTACAGAGTTATCAGGTAGAAGTCTTGCATTAAAGTCATTGATGCAGTTTGGGTACATGCCCGTTTCGGCCTCCTCATCGATGACCATTAACAACTCCAGCATGTAACATTTGAGCGACTTATTTTTGCAGTTCTTCTGCAAGACAGATAAAAGTGCCTCAGAACAAACAATGGACAAGCGGTCCTATTTTTTCTTTTTGTTTGTTTCTCTCTCTGTGCCTGTCCCAGTCATGTACTGGTCTTCCCAGAGCAGCTCCACTAGGATTAATAAGAGACCGCCACAGTCAACAGAAAGAACCCAGAGAGGCTGCAGGCAGCGGTACGAGCGTCTCACCGGTCACGTAACAGTGACAGTTCCTGGATCCGCTGACTGCCTGGAATGTAACTGAGCTCCAGAATAGCGAGTACAGCCTTTCATTCCTTGCTGCCCTAATATGATAGAAAACTGGGCCCCACTTTGAACTCTGCAAACTACCGTTCCTCTGGTGCCGTCACAGAACACTTCCTGTGCAGTTTGGTTTTTAATTTTTTTTCTTTTAAACGTATCAGTTGATCTAGATCCGAGACTAACCTTTCCTTGTGAGGACCAGCCAACGTAGTTGGCCGAAGGTGTGTACAGCATCGCATCCGACTTCTGAAACAGTGCAGAGAAAGAGGAACTCAGGCAAACCTGATCTGACCAGGAGGCGGAAGTCACCGTCCATTAGTGGTGAATTGGTCAGAGTGTTTTTTGATCTGATACCTTTTCTCACCTCAATGGCGGGCTGAATCGCCGTGATGCAAGTTTTAACTTCGCTTGTTTCGACCACTGCAGCATGGCATGTGTACAAGCTCAAGAAGCTTAAAAATGGCGGCAAAACAACAGTTACTCAAGGGTGAAGAGTGTTTTGCTGACTCCTAATGTTGTGTTTTTGACCTCTGTTGCTAGGCAGCAGAAAGTGTTTCCTCACCACGGTCTCAACACGCTTGCCTTTGAGAAATACTTAAAACAGGTCGAAGACCTGTCCTTGTTTTTACGCATGAATGTGTCACTAATGACTTAGCAGCAGGATTCAGTGTGATTTCTTACCACAGCAGAAAGAAAGGAAACCAGGTTTTGAACTCTCTGCACAGGCAACAGGTGGAGTGGAAACTGACGCCTCTCTGGGAACAACACAAAGAACTGTTAGTATGTAGTTGTTCCGGTTGTGCGTCGAACTTGGAGAAGGCTGTAGAGGACAGAGACATTGTTGCACGACATTGGGATGTTTTCAAATCAGGCTACTAACTTGACTTTATGTTTACAGACAAATAAAAGTACTAAAAGCACTCTGAGGCCTCTTCGGGCCAGCCACGTCAACCCAGGCAGGAACTGCCTTCAGTTCAGAGCTGCACGTCTTTGTTGCAAAAAGTAAACCAAAACAAAACCCAAAAAAAGCACTAAACTGAAACTACATAAATCAATTTTTTGAAGCAGTCCTGCTATCTTGTCTTCTCTTTTATACTTTAAAATTCTTTTTTCACCAATGTCTTGCTGCCAGAACAGTGAATTTTCCCCGCTGTGGGATGAATAAAGTTTTCTATTCTATTCTATTCTATTCTATTCATCCTGCTATTAAACCTTTCTTATTTTTCAAAATTTGAGCTTTCAAACTCTAGTGAAAGGTTCTAGCAGCTTTGAGCCACACACACCCAGGAGAAGTTTAAACATAATATTCTTTAAAACTATAATGAAAACTGCAGCTTCGGCTTCATAGTTCCTTTGCAAATGGGCTTTTTCATTCATTTGTGACCCGTTTTGCAGCAAGCTGGAAGTCTGCTGTTAACTGGGATAAACCGCTCCACTGACCATCGGGTTAATTGGATCAGTGACCCTCTGCAAATGCATGTGTGCTGCAAGCTGGTGAGCTGCAAATATAGCTGTCAAAATGCTGAAAAAATATGTGGTTTGGGAGGGAATTGCACTGCAAGGCTGAAGCGAGGCTGAAGCTGAACCTCGGCCGGCTTTCCTTTGACGCGTAATTTAGGACCGCCTAACCTGAACCCTGCGCGCTGAAGACGCTCATACGTAAACTTTTGCCATTTCCACCTTTGACACAGATTTTGAACTGAAAGTGAAACGCGTTTTCCATCAACGCGTTGTTTTGTGGTTTTAACCAAAAATCGCAGTTTAACCGCAAACGGACGCGCCTGCGATCCTCGAGCGGCTCCTGCGACAACCGCGAGCGCGAACTTTAGAGTCACGAGTTCAAAACGTACGAAGGAGACGTGCAAAGCTGATCAGCAGTGAGGCGAAAAGGTGGGGAAAGTGCACCTACCGATCGGTGCCCTCTGGCGCACGTCGGCTGCGCGGTGGCCGTCATGAAGCCGCTCATCGGCGCGCAGCCGCCAGCCGCGGTGCTGCAACCCAGCGGGGGGCGAGGTCACCGGCGCATTTTACCATCTCACTCGGTCGGTTATGGCTGCTCTAGATCGAATGTCAGGATGGACAGCACTTCTGCGCCCGTCTGGATCCAACACGCCCTAAACACTGGGAGAGAGAGAGAGAGAGAGAGAGAAGAGAGGGAGAAGGAAAGAGTGAGAGAGAGAGTTCATTGGTCACTCCTACTTGTCTGCACAGCTCCTCTAGCAGCGTCGTTTAATTAATTTATTACTATTATTATTATTATTCTTGTTGTTGTTGTTGTTGTTGTTGTTGTTGTTGTTGATTATTATTATTATTATCATTATATACTGCTTTAAAGGTTTGAGTTGTGTTTTCTACGGTTACCTTACTTACAGTCTGCTTTCTTCTACTTCCTCTTCCCCTGATCGGCCACTGCAGCCAACCCGCTGCCTCCATCTTCCTCTTCCTGTCTGCATCCGCTTCACCTTCGCCATCTAACTGCATGTCCTTTCTGACTGCATCCATAAAATCATCCTACCCAGATTCTGACTCTCGCTCAGTACCGCCGACCCAGGTCAGTCTGGTTTTCTCTGGCTCTATCTCCCAAACCTCCCCCACGCTGCCCTCCATCCCTGATCTACCTCCATCACCAAGTGAACGTTGCCATCATCTCTGCCTCCTGTCTCTGTCTCTCACAGATGCTCTGTTGTCACACACATCCCTGCTGGCGCTGTCCTCCGCCTGTTCCAACCCGCTACGGTTCCCAAACCCACACGCGTCACACTCGTGCACGTGTTTCCACAGCCTTTTTAGCTTTCATGGTTAAATACAACCACTGGCTCTTGTTTCGGTAAATCTGAGGATTTAAGTGGCTCAGATGATCATTGCACTTCTTATACAACCTGTTGGTACGTCACGTCTGTGGACTCTGACCTGTTTTGCATCTTTTTTTATGACTTGCTTTATGAGTTGTAGAGACTAAATCAGGCTGCCAACAGGATCCTCTTCCACTTCGCACTAAAGGTGATTTAAATGTGTGGAACAGCTTCTCCCACCACCGTTTGCCTCTGGTTAGAACGGTTGTCACCGGTTGTCTCCACACCCAGGGACATTAGGGCAAAAAGGGCAGCTGCTCAATCTGCAGTCCTGACCTTTGACCTTTCCCTCCTCTATTAAATATTTTGCTGTCTAATTTTGCAGCCTTTTTTCTGGGCTGCGGATTTCTGTTCGTCTCACTGTCGACGCTGACCCGGCTTGTCTGGTTCCTCTGGGTTTTTTTGTGTGATCACGATTCATTTCAATTCGGTCCATCATGATTTTATTTACTTTAAAAGTTTATTCACATTTTTTTTACACCAAAAAAAATGTTTCTCAATGAACTGTGATTACACAGTAAAGACGACATGAGGAGAACCTTCTGTGGTTCTGAAGGTGGATGGTTCCACATGTCAGCGGGGAACCAGTCCAGGTTATTTTCAGCTGTGACTGGGTCTCCTTACCAACATTACCCATGGGGCCCTTGTGCAGCCTGTGGTATCTTGGTATCTGCTGTTGGCAGTCACCTCAGCACCGGGCTAATAAATGCTGCTGTAGCTCACCCTGAGAGCATCCTGGTGCTGAAGTCTTCAAAAAAAAACAAGCTGTAACAGACTCAAATTTTACTACGAATAAGTTGGACTTCTTAAGAACTGTGTTCGGATTCAATTTTACCTGAACAAAGTAACGGTATACAGTGGAAGTTTGGTTGCTATGGTGATCCACCTCTCATTGAAAACCCCTGGCATGTAAGAGCCGATGCTGTGCCGACACCTGGGACCTTCTTCGACCGAGTCTTCCGGCCCCTCTGCTCTCTGCCTGGGCTCAGGTGCTTTTATCCAGTTTAAGACCAGCCATGGAAGTAGCAGCCTTTTCTGTGGCACCTTCTTCCTCCTCCTCCTCTTCTTCCTCTTCATCATAGTCATCATCTTCCTCCTCCTCCTCCTCCTCCTCCTCGTAGTCGTCGTCCTCTTCGGCATCGTCCTCTCTGTAGTCGTCCTGCTGGCCTCCAGATGCCAAGTTCTTCCAGTAGGCGTCGTATCCCGATGCCCCGGTGTCGTAATCGTCATCGTAATCATCTGCACCCGCCTGGCGCCCGAACTTCAGCGTTCGGGCTGCAGAGGACACAGACGTGGCGTTAATAACACATTAGCAATAAATATGAATAACATGAAATAGGATGCAGTGTCTGTGCTGACACTTGTTGGTATTTTTCTTGTATGAACAACTGCAGATAAAAGCTCACTGCAGTTTCCCTTAAAAGCTAATATTACGCAAGCGGCTCTTTGTTAACAGTCCTTTAGCATGCGTCTGGAGCGCCGCTCCAGAAAAAGTTAAAAAAAAAAACAAACAACTATTACTGAAACTCATCTGTGGGGTGTTTTGTGTGTGTGTGTGTGTGTGTGTGTGTGTGGGTGTGTGTGTTTGTTTGTGTTCTGGAATTTCTTTGCGCAAGAATTCTCCAACTTTTCCGAACAGCTGTTTGATTGGGAAAATGAGGATTTCTTACTGGACATGCTGAGATCTTTGGTCTCCTGGGTCTCATGACCACATTTGGGGCACGGTGGGGCTTTTCCCTTCTCCTGTTTGTAGACTTTGCTTTTGGCGTGCTCGTCGCAGAAACAGGCCTGAGAAGAGGGTCGGAGGCCGGAAACAATTCAGCATGTGGCAACAAAGGTCACAAAGACAGTAGGTTTGGCAGATAGCTTTGGACCAAAAAGGGTTTTTTTCCTTTTCCCATGACTGCAGCCAAGGTTACCATTTCCAGACTGTGGAAAGTGCTGCTTTTATATTTTATACAGCTGTAGCAAATCGAATTATTGTGTTTTGAGTGGCAGCCAACTCAGCTCATGTGAATCTCAATAACTTGTTCTCGTCCTGTTGTTTAGTTAGATGGTGTCTATTTTCAAATGTGTTTTCTTGAATTGAATTTTTAGGATGAGGGTTTGCTTTTGAGGCGTCTCATCAGAGAGCTGCTGAGAACATTTTATTTTAAACACTTTTCAGAAGCAAATAAAATAATATTAATGATGTGGATGCAGTTTTGGCACGGAACTGTGATCGTCTCTCACCTTACAGCGCAGGCAGGAGTGCTGTCCCAGTCTATTACAGGAAACACCTGAGGTGAAGCGTACAGAGTCACTCAACCGCAAAGTCTGATTGAAATAGTAGGAAAAGAAAGTGAGACTCGCTCACATTTAAATGTTTCTGCCTGAAGAACTTGGCAGCTCGCCTGGTGCTCAAACTGATCATCCTCGCATAGGAAGTTCTGGCAAAAGGAGCAGCGGAAGATCCGTCCCCCTGTTTAGTAAAGGAGAACAGTCGGTGGTGATTAATGAGAAGGTGATATGAACAGGTGCCTTTTAATGGTGAGGGAGGTCATACCGTGATCCCACACGCTACGATCACACTCAATGCAGTCAGCATCAGTCAGTGGACACACACAGGCGTGGGTGCTCAGACACTTCCTGCTGTGGCACACCCAGGCTTCACAGAAGTCACATACTGCCCCCTTGCGGAGAGAAAAGGGATTGAATTAAAGACATGGACTACAGAGAATCAGCCAAGTACTAAAAAACTTTTTTCTATTTTTATTTTCATGCCTTAAGAAAATGTCTCAATACTGGTAAGACACACCTGCTGACCAAATGCACTGATTAAAAGGGCTGTGTAGGAGCTGAATAACAGCTTACCACCATGGCCATTCCTGTGCTGTGGATCCCAGGGTGTTTGATCACGCAGTCCGACGACTTCATGCACTTGGTTTTCCCTAATAATAAATCATTCAATAGTTCACGTCATAAAAATACTTTTCCAACCATTTAAATACTGGAGTGTGTGAAAGAGTACTGACATTAACAACAGTTTCACAGGAACTTGAAAAGCTCTTTTGTCTTACGGTGTTATTTATTATAACACCTCTAGGCAAAGGCCACGATTTAAAATCATATTTTAAGATCAATCTTAAAATACGGTTTTGGAATTTGCCTTCCTATAAACTGAAATAAGAGGGAACCTGCTCTTCCTTTTAAGATAAAATATAGATAATGACATTACATTCAAGCAGTGCCTGTGTGATAGCTATGCTGCACAGAATTAAAAATAGATAGATAAATAAATAAATAAATAAATAGTAGCATTTTTATTCTAAAGTAAAGCTTCACAAAACCAGTGATATTTGTCTTAGGTGGAAAGCTACATAGCCCTCTCATACTCCTAACTGAAACTAAGTCTACCCTGAAATGTCCAAATTTCCTACTTAAGAAAGGCCCATTTTATACATGTGCAAGAAAAATATTGACGCTAAATATACTGAGTAAGGAAGAGACAGTGTGTAAGTGAAAGTATAGATTACAGTAAGCTGTAGCGTTTGCACCCAAACAGCAGAACTGCAGTTTACTTACCACAATTAGCACAAATTGGCAGCTTCTGCACTGCATTGCAAAAGTAACAGAACGCTCTGTTCTTTTGTTTTCTATATTAAAAAAAAGAGGTGCCATGGTAAATTTACTGCAAAAATTGTAAAACAATACAAGTTATAATTATACTACTGTATGTATTTCACAGGGGAACAATGTATATATGTATATTGCACAATAATGGCCTATGTAGCACACGTAACTCAAATTTGTGCTGATGTTTGAGTAAATATATCGTTTTAAAATCAATTTTTCACTTTTTTTTCTGCGTGTGCATATTAACTTACTCACCTCTGACATTTGTCGCAATCCTGCAACATAGAAAATAAAATATTACAAGGGACAAACATATCTTTGTTTATTTATAAATATATATGCTTGGCATGTTTTGATTCTAAGCTACAGAAGCGACAGACCATGTTCACGTTGCAGGGGTGTTTGGCCACATCAACATGATCTCGGTTGGCTCGGATCTGTTTCTCTCGTTCTTTACGATTCTCAGCTTTTTTCCGAGCACCTGTTTTCTTTTTAGGCATCTCTGCGTCACAGGGAGGATATCAGAGAAGCACTTTTGCTGTAAAACGCAGAACATTAAATGCCATTAGCGTGTACTGTACATGCGTAGGTTGGTTTATCTATACAATAACAAGATCCTCAATAAGAAATCACATTTTAAGTGCTTTGTTTGACTACTACGCCAACACATACATGCAGCAGAAAATGCCAGCGTTGTAAATCGCGTTATAATTTTATGTGGTTTAATGTCAGTCGAGGATCAAACTGACACGTGTAGATTCTATGTCTAAAATTAAATGAAAAACTTTTTTCAAAAAGTTTTATATCATACTTAAGGTCAAAGCCCCTAATATGTATATTTATATTTGTTCCGATCAAATATGTACAAGCTTCAACAGTAGAGTTGTTATTTTTACCTCAAATCACAAGCACACCGACTTCCCTTCTGTCCGGTTGGTAAACCTGTTCGACTGAAACACACGGTCAATATTATGTTCCGACTACAGTTTTGACGGATGATGTACATTTTATTTACGCTGTGAGTTTATGAACATTTATATGTTTTTAAAAAACCTAAACCGTACGTTTTTTAATCAGCAAAGTGAAAAGCATCGCGTTTCGTTTACAACTTGAATTGAAATGACATACGTTGAAACCAAACAAGACAATGGGTTTAACGGCATATGTAATATGTTGACATTTGACATTTCAATTACAGCAATAGTCATTAAAGCAAACACAGATGCCGCATAACAGGATTTTAGCTAATATCTGTCCCTAATCTGCATAACTTTGACGTTCTGGGTCGTTTAAAAACTCTTCCTCCTGGTGCCACGGAGCGTCTGACGCTTCGGCCCCGCCCAGATCACGTGACAACTGCAGCCAATCCAGGCTGAGGACTGAAAAAGCCGACGGAGCAACAACAGAGAGGGTCGTCCTCTGCAGGTGGTTGGTAGTAGGTCTCCTTCGCAGTGTCCAAACACACTTTTCCAGCGCATAGTATGAAAGCCAAGCGTGTTAACCCGTTAATCTAATCGAAAGAGAGGAATGGTTCGAAAATTCCACTGAGGAGCAGACCCGGAGCTCATCGCCAGTCCTGAACCAGCCGCACGATCACAATGGCACCGTCCGTCGTCCGAGCTTGCCGCAGTCTGGCTCTCTCGACGTGGCTGCTGTCATTTAGTTTCGTTCACTTGCTGTGCCTGGACTTCACTGTTGCAGAAAAGGAAGAGTGGTACACGGCGTTTGTCAACATCACCTACCTGGATCCCGTCAGTTCCGAGGTCAGGATGGAGAAAACCGAGTGCGGTCGCTACGGCGAGCACTCGCCCAAGAAAGAAGTCAAGGGTCTGGTCCTGGTGCCGAGCCTTCCGCAGGACAGGCAGGCGTGCGATCCGAACGTCAGGTTCCCCCCTGTGGCCCCAAACACCGCCTGGGTGGCGCTGGTGGCCTCGGGGAACTGCACCTTCAGGGAGAAGATCCGGAACGTCGCAAATCTCAACGCCTCTGCAATTGTCATCTATAACGTGGGCTCCAGCAGCGCCAACGACACCATCACCATGTCCCATCCAGGTAAGAGAAACTCTGGAACCTCTGCGAGTTCTCTGGGTTTAATCAAACTTTCAATCCTGTGGAGCCTTTTCTCTGTTACTGCGCAGAGGAAAGGAAGGATATTGATGGTTTGACCCAGGAAAACTGACGCCAAAACAATCTGGATCGCCACTGGTCCAGTCTCTGGAGGATGTTATCAGCTCCATCTCCACATCTCAGGCAAACCCATCATTTCAGGCCACCGAAGTTGCTTTTTGGGCTGTCAGCCCTGACGGTTTTGAAACATTAGTCTAAATATAACCAGAGATGATGATGATGATGGTGATTCAGAATCAGTTTAAGAGCTTTACAAACTGTTTAGATGTTTTCAAAGTCTGCTCTGATGTCTGTGTCCGCTAGCAGGGGCTTAGATGTTTTTGTAAACTGGCTTCGGAGCCTTTTCTTGATGACTATCCTCCTCCCTCCCCTCGTTTTCCCCTCTTGTCCATATTGCTTCCTCGGGAGGATAAAACCCTCCAGTCCAGCTGTTGCAGACGTCACCAGCTAATTCTTTCATTTTCTAATAATGAACCAAACCCCTGGATCCGCTGGGCCACTCCTAAAGTTTTCCCTGCTCTCTGGTAGTCAAATAACGGCCCTCTGCTCGACGTGCTTTTGTACGCCATCTGTTTGGACGCGTTTCTGCCGAAGCTCCAGTCAAGCATCCAAACAAGCGTCCGTCCAGCAGCCAGAATTCCAAGACCTTCTGCCTGCTTTGGGCGTCTTGAGCAGGAGGGCTTCAGGTCACACCTGTTCGTTACACAACCACCTCCAAACACCTTTTCTTCCACTGAAAAAAGGTGTTTTCGCATAAATGGTTGTCACTGTAAGTACACACTGAAGCAGAGACGTCCCGTCCACGTCAGCTGATGACACAATGGTCAATTGATTAGAGTGTTAAAATAAAATCTGACATCTGGTTTACTTGGCAAACTTTATAACAGACTGTTAATCATTGTCAGGATTATCAGAGAAATATGAGATCGAGCTTTTAAAAAAATCTATGCTCAAATTACTGAGCTCATTGATTGGATTTGTAACACTGAGAATCACAAGTGGACACGAGTGTGTCCCTTTTCTCGTCCTCCGCACACACGTATCTGTGTTGCCTTTAGACCCAGAGACACATATAGGTCCCACGCATGGCTAACCTACATTGAGTAAGCCTTAAAACAGATTATTTCACTTTTAATACCCCTGAAGAGTCGACTGGAAGGAAAGGAAAAGCTAACTGGGGATGAGAGAAGCTTCACACAGGGGTCAAAACTAGTTCAGTTGCCCTGTGCAGCTAAAAAACAAAAAAAAAAAAACACCTCCTGTTGCTCCATAAGCACTTTTATTTCTGTTCTGTTATATTTCCTGATTCGACAAAAAGGAAGTTAAAGTCTCCGATATCGATGGGCCGAGAAGCAGTTGACAAGAAAACCGCTGTTATCTACTGTAAATGATACGCCCGACTTTCCTTTTTAGAAGGAGTCTGTTGGAAGTGTGCAATGAATTGGTCATTCGATGAAGCCCATAAATCTTTTGTTATTTTTGTAACCCGTCTGAACTACTGGTTGCCAGGCAACAGCCTCTGACTTAGCCAAATCGGGTCCCTTTCAATTTTTCTGTCAGTTTTTCCTTCCCGTCTTCTGTCTCCAGACTTTGTCGGGTGCGTTGCCGCTAACGCGGACGTTTGCCAGGCTCTGATGGTCAGTCGGACTCATTTACCCCCCCTGGATTAGCCCCGCGCAGCATTTGTTCTCTCAGGCGGCCTATTTTAGCAGCGGCTATTTTTGTCCTCTCTGACGGCATCACGGTGAGCAGGAGCAGCCGAACCTCAGGTGCCCTCTTCTTCTTCTTCTTCTTCTTCTTCTTCGTCTTCTTCTTCTTCTTCTTTACTTCTGTAAGGCTGAAGCCTAGACGGCTCTTTTTGAACTTTACAGAGATGTGTGGATCAGTTACTTGAGTTCAGTGACCTGCAAACCCCCTCAGATGTTTTTAAGAGCCCGCCAGTGGCTCCGGACCGACCCAGAGGCTGTCCACCCCAGTAACTCCCCCGAACAGGCAGCAAATCTCTCCTTCCTGATGGATCCAAGTGCTGCCTGTGCAAATTAGGATGAGCGTTTTAATGATGTTTTTTTTTTTTTTCCCCAGCACTCTGCCGAGCTTCAAAGGCTCAAACTCATTTGCTAATCATCCGCAGCCTTTGGGATACATCACAAGATTTCTGGCCTTTTTTTTTTTTTTCCCCTTTTTTCCCAAATATTTGCGCCCTCCAGGTTTGTGTGTGAATTACCTTCTGGTTTCCTGCTGAACCTGGTTAGATAAAGATGAAAAAAAAGAAAGGAAAAGATTAAAACAACCCGCTGAAGGGGAGTTTTGCTCAGTGCTGAGGGGACGTATGGTTCTATGGTACACGAAATAGTTCTGGATCCATCTGAAGGTCAATTTGCTGCGGCGTCAGGGAGGGGGAGGTTTGCCACCCTGTTCTGCAACATATTACCTGCATGTTCAAACACAGCTCTTGTTTCCTCTGTCAATATTTGCCAGAGGATGACTTGCCTCTGGGGATTGGACCATTTTTCTTTTGTTTTCAACGGTCCAGAATCTAAAGTCGGCAGAGTCGGTGAGCGGCAGCTGTCTGGATTTAGAATGGTGCCAACGCAAACACAGACAGGTTTTGTGATTAAAACGTGATCAGATGGTGTGATTACAGGTATTTCAGTGATCAACCTCGACTAAATCTGCTCTCTTTTGCTCTGTTACAGTCATAAAATGTTTCATCAGAATGTTTTTTAGGGGTGGTGGTGGGGGGGTTGGGGGTATTACCAGGGCAGGTAAGGGAAACTGGGTTTATTTCTAACCCTGAATGAGACTCTGTCTGAAATAGCAGCATCACCACACACACACACACACACACACACACACACACCTGACAGCAGCTCCTCCGGCACATCCCCCCCCACCCACACACACAGGAAGGTTCTCACGCTAAGAGTGAAGCTTTAGACATGCTGCCCTGTTCAGTCGTACTCTTTTTTTTAAACCCAAGCCTGAATATTCCCATGGCAGTTTAAAGACTGCCTACCAATTTTCCTAAACAAGTACTTTGTCGTGCGTGTGCTCACGCTAATATTAGTCCTGTAACTGGTAACCGTTGAAGTAAAAATAGAAAAGTAGCCACATTTGCTGTTGATAAAGGTTTCAGTGGATGTTTGGGACCTGCAGTCATCCACTAAACATCTGAAATACTCCGTGTGTGTGTGTGTCTGCAGGCACGGGCAGCATCGTGGCCGTCATGATCCCAGAGCCCAAAGGGCGTGAGATCATGGCCTTGCTGGAGCGGAACATCGTGATCACCCTGCACATCACCATCGGAACCCGCAACCTGCAGAAGTACGTGAGCAGGACGTCGGTCGTGTTCGTCTCCATCTCCTTCATCATCCTCATGATCATCTCCCTCGCCTGGCTCGTCTTCTACTACATCCAGAGGTTCCGCTACGCCAACGCGCGCAACCGCAACCAGGTACGACCCAGTCTCACCGGCGCAAACGCCACTGTGTTCTCCTCACGTTCCGTCCTTGTGGGGTTGGGGTTTTTTTCTTTCCATCTGCTTCCTGTGAGGTTTTATGGTTTTTTGGGAGTTTTCCTGACAGCTGGCTGAACAGAAACGGGCCGAGCCGGTCAACCATCAGCCGCCTGAGCCGGCAGTGTAAACACATTCTGTTGCCATGTCTTTATTAGTCCTGGCTGCTTCGGACCACGCTTGTGACGCCTGTAAACTTTGTTCATCGGCAGACCTGTTATGATAGCAACCAGCGCCATGACGACCATTGTTTGCGTTCTCACTTTCAATTATTTTAATTTATCCTAAGCAAAGAATTCAGCCACGCTGACCTGCTGCACATCTCATTTATGCACCTTCAGTTTGGCTGGAAAGACTTTATTTTCCCTCTGTAAATGGCTATAAACTAAATCAGTGTACGGTAGTTCAATGCACTCATCAATTTCTCTAATAATATTGGAAGCTAGGTTAAGATAATTGGCACCTCCAACGAGGCTCTTGGTCTCAGTCTTCTGGCAGCATTTGCAGCAGTCGGACCACATCTGCGGTTTTATTTTTAAACTCGCCTTTCTTCAAAACAAACTTGTGAGAGCTGGTTCACGGCGTCGCCGTGGGTTCCCACAGAGACTTGGTGTTAAACAGTTGATGATTTTTTTCTCCTGTGTACAAAAGCTAAAAAAGAACCGCATGTACCAAATAAAAATCCTTGAATCCTTGAAAGTTTTGAAATATCCGCATGCTCTTCAGTCTAAAAGAGTTAAAGTTAGATTTTTTTTTTTTTTTCCCTCTTGGTAGAGACGTTTAGACGACGCTGCCAAAAAGGCAATCAGTAAGCTGCAAGTACGAACCATCAAGAAAGGGGACGAGGTAGGTGACGAGCGCCGCAGCACTTTTCATTTAGGTCCTTCTTTAACTTGTGATTTGCGTTGCGTTTAAGGAGACGGAGTCAGACTTTGACAACTGCGCCGTATGCATCGAAGGTTACAGGCCCAACGACGTGGTGAGGATATTACCGTGCAGGTGAGGCTTGCAAGAGTCATCTTTGCCCCGCGCGAAATACCTTGCTAACGTTTTCTTGGTGTGGCGGATGTTCAGGCATGTCTTCCACAAACACTGCGTCGACCCGTGGCTGCAGGAACACCGCACATGTCCCATGTGTAAAATGAATATTCTCAAAGCTTTGGGAATCCCGGTGAGATCCGGATTGCGGTTTAATGCAGAAACCTCAGGTATAGGTGCACCGCTAAAGCCTGCTCCGTCTCTTCCAGCTCAGCGCAGACTGTTCAGACGATTTACCTCCAGACTATGAGACGTCCATCGGCGGACCACCCACCAACCCCATCAGCTCGGCAAGTGAAGTCACGGTGAACGAGAGCTCGGTGGTTCTGGATTCGGCAGTGAGAACGGCGGATTTCCAGGAGCTCTACGCTAACGTGCTGACAGAAGCGCCCTCAAGGGAGGGAAGTCACATCATTTCCAGTAAGTCTAGAGCAAACACACACTCTTAACGATGGTCAGAGTGCTTTCTTTAAAGAAACTTGGCCTAAAAACCCATTATTGCACGTTTGTCAGACAACAAGTTTGCACATTTGTCACATCTTCCCTACGTTTCCAACCGCTGTCGCTTTAGCGGATTATGTTCAAATATCTGCTAGCTATCAGCACAAAAATGGGATGTTTCTAGGTCTTAAAAGTTCGGGTATTTTGGACACCTGGAATAACAGCAGGACAACTCCAATAACATCCGAGCAAGCCTGAACTCTGCTGCTTAACATTTTAGAGGTTCAGGAACAGTTATGAGGGACGACTGCAGGTATTCACGGTTTTCCTGTTTAGATCCTAAGGCTAAGTTTGTATTTGTAATGTTCTGTATTTATTTACTTCAAATTGGTTTCACATTAGCTCTGCTATTATTTGTCTTGGGTTTTAGCATCCTGGCTGACACCTTTCTAGGCACCACGGCTGTTGAAAAAGTGAACTAATATTTTGTGATCCTGGAGATCAAGAGTTACCAGAGTAACAAAAAGGATGTGGTATTTCTGCAGCATCACTCTGGAATTCAGAGAACCAGAAGCCATCAGATAAAACTAAACAAAATGTTGGCTGGATCCACCAGTGGAAGACCGACCTAATGAAACGGTCTGGTTTCTCTCCTCCAGGTGAGCAGCAGCCTCCGCTCAGCAGCGATTCAGACTCATCCATCATCACGGGTGGGGAAGTGGGCGTGTCCAACGTCTGCCTGTCCGTGGAGCCCGAGGGCGACGTGTTCGGCAAATCCTGAACCCACCGGACCTGGAACAAAAGGGGTGGGGGGTGGGGTGCTGTAGGCGACCCCGCGACCTCTGCGAACACCAGCCGCTCACACTTCTCAGCATCTGAAATTCACATAAACGGTCACATCTCATCGGCTCATGGCCGAAGCGGCGGCTGGGCGTGGCGAGGGGAGCGGTGTGGGTGCTAGCGTGCTGATGTCACTCTCCCAACAAAACCCAGCTCCTTTGATTCTGGTGCAAGACGACTGCCGACACGTGGATCTCTGACGGTTGCCATGGATACGGAGCACATACGGAGTCTTAATCAGCAGTTCTTGGGAACTGGTGCGAACTCTGCCAGCATTTTTTCCAAACGTAGTCACCCGTAGATAGAGACAGTAGATACTGTTCGTTGAAGATTCCCTTAGTTGAGAGGAACCAAACGATTTCTCTGTCTCGACATTCGACAATCTCAGCGTACACAACTGGGAGTGATGTCACCACCTGCCCTGCCCAACCTGCTGCTGCTGCACCGAGATCGGGCGGGTTTCCGGGGGCCCCCCCCCCCCCCCGGGGGGGGAAAAAAAAAAAAAAAAAAAAAAGAAAAAGTTAAAAATAGTTGGAATTAATAAAAGTAAAAAGAAAAGAGGGGAAAGGGGGGGGTTGGGGGAGAAGTTATAAAGGGGAGGAGGGAAGAGGGGGGGTGGGTGGGAATGATGTGGGTTTTGGTTAGGGGGGGGGAATAAAGGGGGTGTTGGGGTAGGGGGTTTTGGGGGTTTTTTTTTTTTTTTTCTTAAAGATCGCCCCCCCCCCCCTCCCCCCCCCCGCAGCCCGCCAGGAGGGGAAACGCTGGCGTCCGATAGTCTCGAAACAGCTCACAGTCGTCGCCACCACTGCCAGGCCCAGTCCAACGCTGGGACAGTCGGCTGTCGAGGGCGCAGTTCCACCGAGCAGCAGAGTACAGTCGGAGTGTTTCTGACTGACGCTGGTTTTTGCCCAGCGGCGTAGCACTAAATGCTCCGTTCGGTCCAGAGGAATTTGGGCCATAAATCGTCCTTCAGCTTTTCGGAGGTGTTCTGACCCAGTTTAGTCATGTCAGAGGTCATTTCAGAATTGTTTTCAGCCCCTGAAATTGAAGCTGATCTGCACAAAACCGCTGGAAGGCATCAGGGAGACTTCTAAAGTGGGTTAAATGCATCAGGATATCCTGGTTAAGGGAGAGACAGCGATGGAAATCTGGACCTGACTGTGAGAGAATGTGCTGGGCTGCACCCCCACATGCACGTTGGCCTTAAAAAAGGACGTGTGTGCGTTTTGTATTTGCCGTTTGAGACGACAGAATGTGATTGTGCCATTAATTAACGTTTGTTTTTGGGGTTTTTTTCGTGTTGACGCAGCCAAAAAAAAGCAGCTTTGCTGTTCATTCGCTCTCTGTTGCACACACAGATGGGGAGTCTCACAGAGGCGGCCTTTAGCAATGTTAAGCGTTTCCATGTGTGCGACAGGAAAAAGTGATCCGCTGCTGGCAGGAAATATTGGGTAGCACCAATTCTGGTAGTTAGAAGCTTTGCAGGAGAGACAACTTGTGTGACTGCTGATAGTTTGGCTGGACAAACTGGCGAGCTGTATTCTTGACAGCGCTAGCAGCTAGCTAGGGCTCAAACACGGGCGAATCCACTCAGACGTGGCTGGAACCCAGCCTGCCTCGGTTCGGTCCACCGGCCCTCCTCCGCTCACCGCTGGCGCATTCGTTCCCAAACGGATGTTGGTGGGACAGCTGGCTGGAAGGTGGAGAGAGGCTGCGGAGCCAGGAGCTCCGCCCTCTGCAGGCCCACCTGGCTTTTTATGAGCCAGTGAGAGGAGCCCAGACCCTTGGCGCCTTTTACGCCCAGGCGTGGCCTGCATGGCCCCCAGAGCAGGGTCTGATGGAATGGCGTCATTGGGTGGAGGTTATCGTGGGTGGATTCGTTTTGTCTTATTTTAGTTGCCCCCACGTGTGCCAGGATCCAGTGTTTCCTGCTTTGGAACGTTGTGGCCGATCAGTCAGTCAGGCGGCGGATCTGCGTCTCCTCCCTTGTTCCCCGCAGGCTCATCCCAGCCGTCCGGAACTCCTCCGTCCATCCCCACATTCCTGCAGGGCTGCACACGCGCGAGGCACAGGTCCATCCGATCGGTTGCCGGTCATTTTTTCCATCACGCCCTGGGAATGCGTTGCATAACACACGTGCACAAGCACGGTCGTTTAGGTTCGTTGGACTTTTGATGGGAGCTCTTTTTTTTTATATACAGAATTAGAATTAGAATATAAACATCTGGATAGCTTTGGTAGCACAAACACACTGCAACAACAGGCTTGCTGCAGTGTGTGTGTGTTTGTGGGGGTGTGTGTGTGCATGTGTGTGTTACAAAATCATTTTTGAATGTATAGTGGGTTTTTACTATGGCGACTGATGGTGGAGGATTATTGTGTAACCTGCCGGCACGTTTACCCACACAGATAACCGGTCTCAGTCCTCCTGATCTGGGTCTTCTCTTCTTTTTTTTTTTATTTTACTGGCATAAATCAAGATGCATCCACAGCAGAGGTCTGGACTCTGGCTTTGAATACAAAAACAAATCGTGCATTTCTAAATTTACAGTGGTGAGAAAACGGAATAATCAATTAGAGGTTTTTATTTACGTGTTTTCTTCCTTTTTTTTTGGGAAACTTTGCTGTTTTTGCACGTCATCCCTGCAGAGAATGTAGAGAAACTTTACAAGAAAGTCTTAAATGTACAGAATTGAGACCTGAGGGCTACAGTATTTACAGGAAACGACTCGCTTGTTGCTTCTTATAAGATTTTTTTTTTTTTTTTCTGTACTGTGTGTGTTTGTGGGTTGGTGGTGGGATGTATCGGTATATTATACACTTTACCCAGCACAAGTAACAGTCATTTTGGTATTTTGTGATATAAAAGAACTGTAAATATACACAGTTTCTGTGCTTTTCCTGTACTCTGATCCATGTTTTGCAATGTTCGCAGTCCTTTTTTATTTTATTTTAGGGGTTTTTTTAACATTGATGAGCTGTTTATCATTAGGAAAAAGTAAACTGCAAGTTTGCAGCATGACTAAGTGCAGTTAGATCATGTAACTGAAAGAAACTTGTGTTATTTCGGAGACCTCCTGCTGATTTAGCAAAGTGCAAACTAGGAAGTTCCAGACAAATTTACAACCACAATGTAACATTTGTTCACACAAAAATGCCTGGAGTTACAAAACAAATTAAAGTGCCTAAAAACCGAGTACGACTTCCACATTACCTGCAAAATAAAGCAGCCACTGGATCGGGTGCCAGTTGAAACAAATGAAATGACCGATCTCCCCCAGGACGTCTAGAAGCAGATACACAATCATTGATGAGATGACCTGGATGACCAGCTGTGGGCCTGATTTGTACTAGATGAATGGGAAACAGAGTCAACCTTTCATTTTCCTTTTTTTTTTTTTTTTAAATTGCAGTTGAACCAAGGAGCTACATCCCTCACAAGGGTGATGACAAGAGTATTGTCTTTGCAGGTATTGTCAAAGAGCTGTGCAGTGTCGTGGAAACCCTCCACCAGAGTGGGAGCAGCTTGTTTCTTCTATCGGGGGTTTGGTGCCCTCTGCTGGTCAGGCGTGGGTATTGCTGCCGCAGAACACTGACATGCGCTCGTTGCGCCAGAAGGGGGCGCTAACGTAGCGTCATATGTGGTGAAGCGTCTTCTGCAGTGAATTCCACTTGACTTGGAAAAGGTTGCAAAACTCTCAAAAGGCGTCTCTCGGTGGCGAAACCTCAAAAGAAACTCTCAAAATTCCCTTTAGTAAAGTAAACATTTGCACCAGAAAGCGAAATTAGTAGGTGCTTTTACCTAAATTGCTCTATAGATGTGCATCATTTGTTTCAAAAAAATTCCCATTGTCTCATTTTTTAAACAGATGAGTCACTGCTGCATCTAGATAAGCAACTAATAGGTGTTTATTCTTAACAACATGAGTCTATTCTTACCCAGTCTGCTGTTGTTCTTTGCTCAGATAAAGTTAAGATTAATATCTAGATGCACACTTCTATCTATAACGGTGGAAACATTTAAAATGGGAAATGTGTGTGTAACAATGCGCTGGCACGTCAGTTTGTGTTTTTCCCTGTGATTCAGTGGGTTTTTCCTTTTTTAAAGAATTGAATTTGGAACCGCCCCAGCAGTACAAACCCCCATGTTTAGGAGGAAATCCCGAAGGTTCTGGGAGACCGAGTCCCCCCATCCCGCATCCTGTTTTTGAAGTCACATAATGACAAAACTTTCTCTTCTCTCAGCTCCAGGCTTTGTGTGAAACATTTATGTCCAGAATTACCCTACCAGCTTGATAGCAAGGAAAATAAGAAATGTACCTTCTGAAACCTCTTTAGAGCCAAGGGGATGAAAGCAGAAGCGAACACCCAGAGTTCGTGCGTCAAAATGATACTTGTTCATCTTCTTCTTTTTTAGCCTGTAGATTCTCATGCAAACCATGTGCAGCAAGTTGAACCAGTTTTTAGGAACTTGGCCTGTGGAAGGTCTCCCCTGAGGTCCCGCGTCTGTGCTTGTTTTTCCCGTTGCGGCGGCTTCATACCTGCGAAAGCGAAAGCGGCACCTTTTCACCCAAATTACGCACTTCAACCACAACCATACCTCGGCTGTTGTTTTTCAATAACAATTCTTCCACGCGGCGTCACGCCTCCCGTGACGTCGCACGCACGCACGCACGCACGCACGCTCTATTTCTGCGCGCAGCGGCGCAGAAAGGAGCGGAGGAGTTAGAGGAGGAGAGGAAACCCGCCGCGCTCCCGTCGGCTTTATTATTCAACCGTCTTTTTTTTAACGCGCACACACGACGCCTGACGCGGCACCAGGGGTTTACGCGCACGGACCAGGCCTCGTTCGGATCAGCTGCGAACCGGATTATCCACGACAGAGGCCGCGCGGACGAGGTCGCACCTGCTCCGGAGCCAAACAAAGACGGATCCGCCGCTGCGCTGCGTAAAAACAGACGTCCTGCTGACTGTCCCGCTGATTTAAGGGCCGCGGAAGGAGGGACGGTGCTGCGGGAGAACGCTGGATTTGCGTGCACAGGCTGGGCGTTGTGGCCTGGTTCTGAAACCGGCGCTGCTTCGGTCGTCAAACCGGAGCAGAACCTCGGGCCTCTGTCGCTGGTTTAAAACGCTAAATTCCCCAAAGTTGCGCGCAGACCCGTCGGGTGGTTGGCGTCGGCTCTGCTAGGTGTTCAATGGTCCCCTAAAACCCGGGATTATGTGGGTCAGTCCCGAGGATGTGTTGCTGGCGGGCGCGTTGTGGATCACCGAGAGAGCCAATCCATATTTCATCCTTCAGAAGCGCAAAGGCCACGGAGACGGAGGCGGAGGGCTGGCGGGTGAGTGGGATCAGGTGTCCTTGAGGGATCCGAAATAATTCATGACTAATTATCATCAGGTATGCTGGATCACATGACCTGTCAACTGACACGTGTCTTCTTTTTTTTTCTTTTTTTTTTTTTTTTAAACCTGAATACGCGAAACCGTGTTTGTTTCGGTGATTTCACACCTTTGAGCAGTCACCCTGACAGGAAACAAACGCAACACGAGGGACGAAGTCCAAGACGTGTGCTGCACGGTGGGTCAGAATGAGAGCGGTCCGGACTGGGGTGACCCTCGGAGGGAGAAATGGCTCCTGCACGGTCCTGCGAACAAACGCATTTGCGGCCGTTCTGCAGCGCTAATGGCCCCGCAACGAACCACGGTCTGTTTCCCTGCTGAATCATTCCTCCTCTTCCCATTCTCACTTCAACTCCTCCCATTCTGCCTGTTTCTCCCAAAGTGGGTCAGACAGCAGGCGGGGAAGAAGGGTGAGTCTGACAGGTTGGGGCCAGTCTCCAGCACCTCTTTCTGTTTGCCTCCTCAGAGTGTTGGAGACGGAAACAGAAGGCTGACACACGTGTGGAAGCCAAATGGTTTAGGTTCGGAGAAGGAGGTCATTTTGGAGCTATAATCTAACCCCAGCGCCTGCACGTGCATTAGCTCAAGCGTTGAATTGCATGTATGAAAGCGGACATCTTGTCTCTTATGGCACAGATTCAACATGCGCTTGGAGGATGACGTCGTTATGTGAATGTTAGGCTTGTTCATTTGAACTGGGTGCCAGTTTGTGCCCAGTCACCCTGGCACCGTGCACTGTGCACGCGCACTCCTCCTGAGGATGAGGCGAAACCAGAAGTAACTAAAGCTGCTGATTCTCAGCTGGCCATCCGGAGGCAGGAGGCAGGAAGGGACGTGGTGAAGTGCAGACTCAGCAAAAATGCTGATCCTTGCAGGAACTTATGTAACTGATCGTGCATGGGAAGGAGCCACACTCAGACCTCCGTGTTTGCCAGCCCTCCTCGGAGCGGTTGGTGACCTCTGAGGCCTCTGGTCGGTCGCCACGGTGACCCCAGGTTGATATGTGAGGCTGTGAGCAGGGGTCGGCCTCGGCACTTGTGAGCTTGGGTTTGACGCTGCTGAGCCAGCTGAACAAATGCTGCTTCAGCAACAAACATCGGCTAATGTCTTTCAGCAGACCGTTGTGGTGGCTGTGCTGCTGCTAGCGGTGGTTCTTCGGGCGTTTAGGCCGTTATCTCTATGATTGAACATAAAAGTGTCGAAATGGAACAATAAAGAGAGATGTGAAACTTAAAACTGTCATTTCAGTTGTTATGTAAGACACACCAGAGGTTCTGGGATCAAATGACACAATAATCCACGTGAAACTCTGCTTTCACATACCTGAACCAGCCGCAGGTCAGCCGGTAGTCTGAGGTCATCTGTAAATACGCTAGCGGAACTGGTGGGAGGTTGAGATGGCCTGGACTGGTCTCAGAATTCTGTAATTACATTTTTTTTTTGGCCCCGGTTACGTAGCGGGCTTTCGTTGTCTGCGCAGCATCCCCCTCGGGGCTGCTTTTGGCAGAAAGAGGATGTAAAAACAACCAGACCACTGTGTTTCTGTGCCTCCTCGGATGTGTGAGAGATGCCGAAGCCGAGCCGCCCTTCAATTTGGAGAAGTGAAGCGTGTGATCTTCACAGCCTGTTTTGTTCTTACGAAAGGGGGAAACGATGAACGGAACCTTTGTTTGTTTGTTTGTTTGTTTGTTTGTTTGTTTGTGACACCAGCGTATGATGGAAGAGCCATCTGCTGTGTCACTGGTCTTACTGGAGGATGCGCGCTGGTGGTCTCATGTGCGAAACGCCTCACCTTCCTGTGTGAAGCCGTCACCCCCAGACTGAAACACTTGTTTGTTCTTAGCCGCAAAAGAGTTCATCTGAGCAGAAGAGCCCCGCGGGTGAATTCCACGAGGTGTTAGGGTAAAAGGGTGTCAGCCCTTTGGGGTGTCTGACACCCTTTTACGCTTTCTCTGGATTTGACACATTAGCAGGGTTCTCAGGTTGGGTTTGTGCTGTTTTTTTTTCCCGCCATGTGGTATTTTGTTTTTCGTTAAAAGGAAGTTGCGTTTACAGTATGGTTTGTTTTTCTCTAGTTCTGAAAGCTGCATTGTCTCATTAGTTTCATGAAACAAGTCCAGATTATGGGGATTTTTTTCTTTGCGGTTCCTGCAACACTACATGTGTTGTTCCTCGGTCATAAGACGGGACGGTGATGTTCGTCAGGCATCGGGATCACTTGACATGGTTGTCACCATCATTCCAAGTCTGCACATAGTCATTGTGGGAACATGGTGAGAAAAGAAGCAGGACTTTGTTTGGAAGAAGATATGGTGAGGCCACGTATTAACTCAGACGACAGGGTGGTAGGCGGGGGCGGGGGCATGATAATCCAAGACGGTGTTCAGAGTTCGTGCCCTGAAAACAAGTTTCCTGCAGAGATAAGGAAACGCGTTAAAACCCGTCTCTGCTCTCCGCTCTCCGCACCCACTCATGTCTCTGTCTGACTCACGCAAAGTCTGTTCCAGCCGACGAAAATAGCTCGGCTCAAGGCGAAGGCACCAGGAACCGAGCAGAATCGGCCAGGAGATGGAAATCAAAGTGGCCACATCACAAACGTCAACGACGACTGCTCTTTGAAACAATCCCGGCCTGTCGAGGCGCCGATACACGAGTCCCAGGCAAAGAAATAAAGGACGATGTTTTCCTGCATGTAGGAGGTAGAGGAGGTAAGCCCCAGCTGCAGGCCAGGGGCAGAGACGAGGGACTCGCCGCCGGGGGCGGGGTTGTGGTCGGTTTGTCTCTCTTCTGAGGTGATCCCCGCTCACCCGGTTTGTCCTCTGGGTCAACCATCGCTGTTGCTCTGCTTTAGGGCCCTGATCTAGGAGGTATCGGTTCCTCTCCATGCTCGTGCAAACGAGGTGACAGTCGTGCGTGTGTGAGCTACAGAAAAATACGGAAGATTCCGACTGCGACTGCTACTTTTCTTGCATGCTGAAATGCTCCTCTGGACTCTTGCAGGTCTACTGGTGGGAACCTTGGACGTGGTCCTGGACTCCAGCGCTCGCGTGGCCCCCTACAGGATCCTGTACCAGACTCCAGACTCCCTGGTTTACTGGACCATAGCTCACGGTGCGCCCATACCGTCGTTTTGATGAACCGATGCCTGTTACTTCCTGTGGTTGCGTCAGATTTCGTATTTTGATGCTTTACGCTGTTGAACTCCAAGAACAACATCATCCTATTTAGTCTGCAGGATTAGGAAATGACACAACACATCAGTGGGATGAGTTCAAAGTATGTAAATCAGCCCTTTCACAGATTAGAAACTCTTCACTGTGTCGTCACGGCCTTTTGCACCTGTAACAGGAAGTGCCTCCACAGCTCCTTAAATAAGCTCTGACTAAATTCACTAAACATTCACCATCTATTTTTACACTTTTTATATAAATAAATGGCCAAAACCAGCCGGAAAACGTGAGTTTTGAGCCCTTGTATGCGCAGGACAGCGTGGCCCCGCTCAGCTTGTGCATGACAATAATACACAAAATCTGTCCCAGAAACTGTGTAGATCCATAAAAACGGATGGGATGTTAACGGAACACTACTTGGGTTGTTATTCTGTTGTAAAGGCAGAAAAACAGCAGATGTCAGTGCTTCAGGCCAGAGTGGAGACGTCATGAGGCTAATTCACTGAGCGTGCACGTACGCCCATGCTGCTCCAGAGATAATGGTGCACTGGGCAGCCATTACCACCGTCTGTTTGTCCTCTAAAACATCTTTGATTACTGATGTTTGTTGCCATGGATACCTTCTCGCGTTGCCACGCTCTGACTCCGCCCACTCTCTCCTCTCCAGGAAGCTCTCGCAAGGAGATCACGGAGCACTGGGAGTGGCTGGAGCACAACCTGCTGCAGACCCTCTCCATCTTTGAGAACGAGAACGACATCACCACCTTCGTCAAAGGAAAGGTTCAGGTAATTCAAAATAAAAGTTAGGAACGCACGTCTGGAGTTTTTCTGGGAGGACTGAACAGCCGCACGTCCGCCGCAGGGGATCATCGCCGAGTACAACAAGAACCACGACATCAAAGAGGACGATGACACGGACAAGTTCAAGGAGGCCAGCGCTAAGTTCCGGAAGCTGTTTGGGATGCCGGATGAGGAGAAGCTGGTCAACTATTACTCCTGCAGCTACTGGAAGGGCAAAGTCCCGCGGCAGGGATGGATGTACCTCAGCATCAACCACCTCTGCTTCTACTCCTACCTGCTGGGAAAAGAAGGTCCGAAGTCAGATTTCACTCAATCTACTGCAACGGCTGCGTTTAAGAATTAAATATGACTCTTTTTTTTTTTTCAATTATCCTCAGTCAAACTGGTGGTCCGCTGGGCAGACATCACTCAGCTGGAGAAGAGCGCCACCCTCCTGCTGCCCGACGCCATCAAGGTCAACACCCGAGTGGAGGAGTACGTCTTCTCTGTCTTCCTGAACATCAACGAGACCTTCAAGTTGGCGGAGCAGCTGGCCAACATCGCCATGCGCCAGCTCCTGGACAACAAAGGCTTCGAGCAGGACCGCTCGCTGCCCAAACTCAAGAAGAAATCGCCCAAGAAGGTGTCGGCCCTCAAGAGGTAAGGAGGGAAAGGAATGGGTGGGAGCGCCTGGGCAGGTGCTTGTTAACGGCTGAGGTAGCCTGTTTAGAGGTGGACCTTATTAAGTTGTTTTATAGATCTAAATATGCGAATTAGCTGTAATTCACTTTGAAATAAAAAGCTGAAATAAAATTTAAATGTATCTGAAACAACAAGTGTTTTGTTCCCAACAGCCTGTGCATGTTCTAGGAAGAGTTTGAGAACATTCCTCAGATGTAGATAAATAGTTGGTCTTTTGACCTTTAACAATGGGCTTTTATAATGTGTGTAAATGTGATTTGGACGTACCGAAGGGCCTTACTGAATCAGATAAGTTTGTCTTGGGTTGTTCTTGCATAATAGCAACTTCACACAGATACTTTATTATGCAGATGAATCTGTTCATCTTTATGACGTAACCTCAGATAAAAAAGGCTAAATTGGAGTCTGTGCATTCATGCGGTAATCAAACCTGGAACCGTGACCGCTGTCCTGCAGGGACCTGGACGCCAGAGCCAAGAGCGAGCGTTACCGGACGCTCTTCCGTCTGCCCAAAGACGAAAAACTGGACGGACACACGGAACTGCACCCTGTGGACTCCCTTCAACAAGATGCACATCCTGGGGCAGATGTTCGTTTCCACCAACTACATCTGCTTCACCAGCAAAGAAGAGACGCTGTGCAGCCTCATCATCCCTCTACGAGAGGCAAGTGAGCACCCAGAGACGCAGGAGTGACGATGTGGGGTGGAGGCGACGCCTGGCTTACAGACACAAGCACACACACACACACACACACACACACACACACACTGTAGTGGCAGGCAGCTAGTTGACAACTTAACATGAGTTTGTGTGTCAGACCTCTTCTCTTTCATCCTGTCGTACCAAGTTTGTGCTGGAACGCACCATTAGCAGGACATGTTTGCTAAATGCAACATGCTAGGTTGCCAAATAGTTTAGACGTCCTAAATGAAAAAAATAGGAAGTGACACTACATTACTTGACAAACCAGTCGTTTGATGGGTTTGAATCTTCCTTCAGGTGACCATTGTGGAGAAGGCAGACAGCTCCAGCGTGCTGCCCAGCCCGCTCTCCATCAGCACCAAGAACCGCATGACGTTCCTCTTCGCCAACCTGAAGGACAGGGACTTCCTGGTCCAGCGGATTTCCGACTTCCTGCAGCAGACCACCTCTAAGATCTACCTTGAGAAGGAGCTGACCAGTAGCCTCAACAGCTCGGACGACGAGGTGAGCCATCCCCACTCCCACCTAGATCCACAGAAAGCCCCCCGTTGATGTAATCTGCCTCCAGCAGGTTTACTCCCAGCATGGATCTCAGCTCTCCAGCAGCCCGCAGAACAGTTTGGGCTCAGAGGGGGAGCGCAGCTTCAACCTGAACGACAGCAGCGTGCCCACGGCCACGCAGGCCCTCATGACCATGTACCGCCGCCGCTCGCCCGAGGAGTTCAACCCCAAACTGGTAGGTCCTAACGAGTACTGTTAAAATGTTAAACCCTACTTAGCTTTCATTTTCCTGCCGTGACGCCTTCTCCTCAGGCGAAGGAGTTCTTGAAGGAGCAGTCGTGGAAAAACCATTTCGCCGAGTACGGACAGGGGGTGTGCATGTACCGGACCGAGAAGACCAAGGACCTGGTCCTCAAGGGGATTCCTGAGAGCATGAGAGGAGACCTGTGGCTTCTCTTTTCTGGTGAGGAACTTTCCTTGCGTAACGAGACAACATGATCACGATACCGCCTCCACCAAGTCACGCCGGTTCAGCGTCCGAACAGGTGACTGAGTCAGTGTTGTGTAATGACTCACACTGCCAGAAGAGGGAGACAAATTGTATATAACGGACTTTGAGTGAGAAATTTAAAGGTTTTATCCTTTTGTATTTGGTTTATTTCTGCATTTAAGGTGCGATCAACGAGATGGCCACCCACCCTGGCTACTACGAAGACCTGGTGGAGAAATCGATGGGCAAATACAACCTGGCGACAGAGGAGATAGAGAGGGACCTGCACCGCTCCCTCCCAGAGCACCCTGCCTTTCAGAACGAGATGGGCATCGCCGCCCTGCGCCGGGTCCTCACCGCCTACGCCTTCAGAAACCCGAACATTGGATACTGTCAGGTATCAGCAGTCAGAACACCGGCGGCCTCCTGGCTCAGCGCGTTACTCCATCTTCCGTTTTCTCCCTGGACACCGCAGGCGATGAACATCGTGACATCCGTGCTGCTGCTCTACGCCAAAGAGGAGGAGGCTTTCTGGCTGCTGGTGGCGCTCTGTGAGCGAATGCTGCCTGACTACTACAACACCAGGGTTGTAGGTCTGTACTGGCGCGTTTCTGTGACGCAGCCGGCGCGATGACGTCCTCTGACTAAACATCCTCCCGCTGTCTTCTCAGGAGCGCTGGTGGACCAGGGCGTGTTCGAGGAGCTGGCCCGCGAGTACGTCCCCCAGCTGTACGACTGCATGCAGGACCTCGGGGTCATCTCCACCATCTCCCTGTCCTGGTTCCTCACCCTCTTCCTCTCCGTGATGCCGTTCGAGAGCGCCGTGGTGGTGGTGGACTGCTTCTTTTTCGACGGCATCAAGGTCATCTTTCAGCTGGCGCTGTCGGTGCTGCACGCCAACATCCATCAGCTTCTGGGCTGCAAGGACGACGGCGAGGCCATGACCGTCCTGGGCAGGTGAGGGTGGAGGGATCCAGAGCTTCGGCTTTAGGTTCTGAGGGCGAATATTAGCGTTTATGTGACCTTGTTGTGATGTTTGTGTACGTTGAAGATACCTGGACAGTGTGACCAATAAGGACAGTACCCTGCCCCCCATCCCCCACCTGCACTCCCTGCTTACCGACAATGGAGATCCGCACCCAGAGGTGGACATCTTCAAGCTGGTCCGCAGCTCCTACGAGGTACAGCAAGGACCATGCTGAGAAACCAGGCTGTCTGTGCAGTGCAGCCTGTTTCCACCTAATCAGATTTAAAACGCTCTCGCCTCTGTCCTTCCTGCTCCAGAAATTCGGCTCAATCCGAGCGGATGTGATTGAACAGATGCGTTTCAAACAGAGGCTGAGGGTCATTCAAACCATCGAGGACACGACTAAACGCAACGTGGTGAGAATTCGCCCGGTACTTATCCGAAATGTGCCAAAGGACACTATTAGATTGTGCTTTTAACACTGTAGGTAAGAACTATCGTCACGGAGACCGCTTTCAGCATTGACGAACTGGGGGAGCTCTTTTTGCTGTTTAAGGTGAGATTCTACATGTTGACACCATACAAATCTGTACGGGTCTGATCGGGTGGCGGACGATCTAACCTCCCTTTACACTAACTCTTCACACACACACACATCCTGTAAATCCAGGCGGAGCATCTGACCAGCTGTTACTGGGGCGGCAGCAGCAACCCAACGGAGCGCCACGACCCCAGTCTGCCGTACCTAGAGCAGTACCGCATCGACATGGAGCAGTTCAAAGGTCTCTTCAAGCAGCTGTTCCCCTGGGCCAACGGCGCCCAGTCGGACCTGCTGGCGGCGCGCTTCTTCCGTCTGCTGGACCAAAACTGCGACGGGCTCATCAATTTCCGAGAGTTCATCACCGGCCTGGGTAGGAGAAACGAGAAACCACGTGTTTTTTATACGTTCGTCAGTACTACTCGAGGCAGGTGTCGCATGTTAGATATGTTTCTTACCTGTTTTCAGGCGTTTTGTATCACGGCGAGCTCATCGAGAAGCTGAAGATCCTCTACAAGATGCACGTCATGCCGGGTGGGTGTGCAGCACTGAGCACAGAACTCATAAAGGAGATCTGGAGATGTGATACATCTTTGTTTTCTCTCCCAGAAATCCCCAATGAACAAGAAGAGCCGGATTCCGCCTTTGAGGCCACTCAGTACTTCTTTGAAGATATCACCCCGGAGACGTCCCTGGGTAAGCACCTGACCACAAGAGATAAAATATTCTATTAAAACATGCCTAAAGGAGAGAAACCACCATTTTTCTAGAGGAGAACTTACTGTAACGTCTGATGAGATCGTCCAGCTGAATCGTCTCTAATCGGCCGTCTGCCTTTGTCCTCAGGTCAGGATTCAAAGAGCAGAAGTGAGAAGGATGACGGCTTCGTCAGAGTCACGTTCAAGACTGAAAAAGGTGAGCGGGTTTTTCGGTTATAGTGTGCTTACACTTGCGTCGGTCCACAGCACCTGATGCCGAGTCCCGCTGCAACCCGGTTTGTGCAGCTGCAGGGATGGAACTGCTCCCTGAAACCTGATGTGCATGTTGGGTTCTTTACATTTCTTGCAGTAAAGAAACTGAACACTCCCGAATACAGCCAGTACCTGAAGCTGTGGAACGAAGAGACCAAACCTAAGCAAGAAAACACAAAAGACCTTCCCAAACTGAACCAGGTAGAAATGTTTTTTTACATTTGATATGAGAGGAAGAACCAACCTGTGATGGTGAAAACTGACCTGTTGTGATATTTTTCTTTTCCGCCCAGGCTCAGTTCATTGAACTCTGCAAGACCCTGTACAGCATGTTCAGCGAGGACGTTGCTGAGCAGGAGCTGTACCACGCCACGGCGACAGTCACCAGTCTGCTGCTGGAAATGGGAGAAGTGGGAAAGCTGTTTTCCTCAGTGGGGAAGAAGGAACACAACATGGTGGCCAAATCAGAGCCGGGCGTGTGTGTGAGGGATCCCAGGAGGGCCCACGAGGTCATGGAACAACATGGCGACCTCGCACGTGCAGGCGCCGAAAGCCTCTGCGAGGAGGAGAGAGCAGACGACCTCCCGCCCATGCACGACATCAAGCTGGAGGACTCGTCTCCCAAAGACACGGGCGCGTCTTCCGCCATGCTCATCTCAGACGATGACACCTCGGTGTCGTCCTACTCGGTTCTCAGCGCCGGCTCCCACGAGCTGGACGACAAGCTCCAGTGCGAGGACATCGCAGAGGACACGGTGCTGGTGTGCAGCGACGGCGGGGTCAACGGAGACGGAACGAACCGGCCCCCCGGAGACGGAGCCCACAACAACGGGCTCCCTCACAGCGCCAGCATCGACAAGGACTGGGCCATCACCTTTGAGCAGTTCCTGGCCTCGGTGCTCACCGAACAAGCCCTGGTGCATTATTTCGAGAAGCCCGTGGAGGTGGCGGCTCGAATCGCCAACGCCAAGAACGTGTGTAAATTGGGGCGCCCCCTGCTGTCAGTGAGTGACTATGACATCTCTCTGTCCGGCTGACGCCTACATGGAAGGAACTGACGTTTTAAAAGGGAAAAATCATGATGGGTTTTTCTGGGTGAGTTTCTAGCAGACAGAAAGGTAAATTTAAAATCTGAGTGTATGATAAAATGAATCTTAACAAAATATTTTAGCAGACGTGGAGGAGTTTTGTTATAACAGATTCCGTCCGAGGGAAAACCAGACATCAACATTAAGATTCGCTCGTATGAAGCCGGTGTGATCACGTTGTAGGTGTGCTTTTATGCATATGTGCATATTGTAATCACGTTTTAGGCCAGCTGTAGATTTAAAAGTCAACACAGATCAAAACGTTTATCTACAATCACCTGGCATATCTGGACCAAATATTGCTTGTTCACTTTACTTGTGTGCTGTTAATCGCCACCGTTGTGTGTCGTGTAAAATCTGTTATGAGGTAGCGACGGCCTGCTGGAGGCCAGTTGGGAGAAGTAAGTTCAGATGCAATGTGATTATTACACTAAAACTAATCAGCTGAAATCAACAACCTGCACTTTATTTTTAGGGGGATAATTTGTTTTTGCTCATTTACTGTTTCATTTTTACCTTTTTTGTGTGTGTTTTTTATATTTTAAAAATCAGTTGACTGTGAATATATTTTTTTTATGTGTCCAGGTTATTTTACACGTGTGGATTCTCACCTACGCCATCTAATAAAAGTACTGCCTAAACTACACCAGTGCAAGTCTGTAATAGACGTCTTCTGGCTGTCATTGGGTGTCCAGATGTCCTGGATTTAGTCCCGGTTTTCAATTTTAAAATCTGGTCACCCACCCTATTCTAATGGTTTTTTTTCTGCAAATATTTAGAAAACGAGTCACGTTCCTGCAGTCTGCCTTTTCACCACTAAATGTCACCAACTGGTGTGTGTTGCGTGCAACGTCGTCAGTCAAGATTTTGGCAGCGACAATAATTACAGCAGCAATCACTGCCAGTGAGATTCTTAGGACATCAGTTTCAAACTCACCACGACAAGAGCCTCAATAAAAAGATAACAGATTAGCATATGAATTTCCACGATCACCTTAGAAAATGTTCTCAACTAAACATTAACATAATATCAGTGCATATGCTGATTGCAGTAAGGCTGCACTGCTTCGCCTCGTTACCCCTCACAGATGTGCACGTCTGTAATGCAGCGTCTGCAAACCTGATGGCTGAATCGGACTGAATCGTGCAAAACCCCGGAAATCTATTGAATTTGTTTAGTTTTCAAGGCCATGAAGGCACCATTGTGAAACAGCCTCCTCTCTGCTGCCAGACTGTCGAGAGGTCAGAACTTTAACATTCTTATCTGACCGGAATGAACTTCACCCCCTAACTCGCGTCACTACTTTCACCCGATGGTTCCGAGGTCACTTTCAATAAATGTGATTTATGTCTTTAAGAAAAAAATACATAAATAAAAGAGTAACTTACAGAATCGCTGAGACAGGACATCAAGGGTAACCTGGACTGAGGATCAGATCAGCCAATCAGCTGCCAGGACGGTCTCCGTTCTTCACACACCTCCTGGGCTCACCAGCCAACACCAAAACAAGGTCTTCCCCTGGTTCCTTTATGACCTGTGTTCCTGAGACACAGATTGAGATTATGTAATAGTCAGTGATGTTTGCGGGATAAAGGGAAAATCAGGGTACTATTAAAAATGCAACCTAAATTTGGGGCTTTATCTTCTCTCTGTTCAAGAATACGACCTTTGTACATTTCACTAAAAGTCCGGTGGCATCGCGTGAAGTTCAAGATTGCTGCTTGTGTTGTCGTCAAACAGTTGTTTTTCCGAAAAGTGTCTGCACTCTGGGGCAAATTGAACATTGACTTTCTGACAGTCGGTGGACTTTGATTTGACCCGTGTGTCCAGAGGCAGAAAGCAACGCCTCCCTTGGCATGTCATAAAAAAAAAAAAAGGCAAGCCAACCGCTGTTCTATAAATACGGAGCAAAAGATGTATCTTTCTTTCCAATCCGGTCCTGAATGGATTATAATCTGGCCTGTCAAACTCTGCCTAGCAACTGACCAGATCCACAATGTGAGTTTATTCTTACACACCCCTCTAATGTCAGACGTGACCATCTGTTGCGATATCAGACAAAGCCGGTTGGGTTTATGATCTCTGTGTGCATTTGCATATTTTCCTCCAGTATTGGTAAATATGGTGGGACTCAAGCCCTCAGACGTTCCCCCTCCGCTCGGGGTGAAGATGGCCAGTGCTGGGGCGGCACGTGCATCGCTGACATTGTCACGTTTCCCTTGGACACAGCCAAAGTCAGACTTCAGGTATCAGACTTCAGGCTGCTACTACTGCTTCTGCCTGGGCAAACATCAGCCCCGGAACCTTCCGAGCCTCTGATTAGCAAAGATGATTTGAGCCTGGAGAGCAAATTGTGACCTCCACCCCCATTCCTCCTCCCAGATTCAGGGAGAGAAGACGGCCGTGGAAGGGATCCGCTACAGAGGCGTGTTTGGGACCATCAGCACCATGATCCGGACAGAGGGGCCCAGGTCCCTGTACAACGGGCTGGTGGCGGGCCTTCAGAGGCAGCTGTGCTTCGCCTCCATCCGAATCGGCCTCTATGACAACGTCAAGAACTTCTACACCGGCGGCAAAGACAGTGAGTCCATGTTTCCACCGAGTGCTAAAAAACCCTGTTTCTAAGGCTCAGACTCCAAAGTGGTGCTGCTGCCACCTGACCTCTGACAGTTTTAAGTACAGATTGCAAAATCGCATGTGCTTCTGATGTAATCCCACACGTCACCAGCCTACCCACTCAAATTCTGACAAAAAAAAGAGAATAAATTCTACTGGAGAAAAGCCTCCTGAACCTACCAGAGGTAGCAGATGTTCAGCAGCTGCAGCACTTGCAAACTGGGACTAAATGTCCCCTCTCGTCTCTTCCTTCCTCAGACCCCAGCGTGCTGATACGTATCCTGGCGGGCTGCACCACCGGTGCCATGGCGGTGTCCTTCGCACAGCCCACAGACGTGGTTAAGGTTCGGTTTCAGGCGCAGATGAACCTGAACAGCGTGGCGCGCCGCTACAGCGGCACCCATGCAGGCCTACAAACACATCTACCAGAACGAGGGTTTTCGGGGGCTCTGGAAAGGTGCCGCACGAGAGCGTCGGTCACGCCAGCTCGGCCCAACCACAAAGGTGTCACAAACGGTCGTCTTCTGGTTCCTCCAGGCACGCTGCCCAACATCACCAGAAACGCACTGGTCAACTGCACAGAGCTGGTGACGTACGACATGATCAAGGAGGCCATTCTGAGGCACAAACTCATGTCAGGTCTGACACACTAACACACACACACACACACAATCCAACAACCTTAAGCTAAACTCAGTTCTATCCGCAACCTTCAAACCATGTCTAAACCCTTAAACAGGCCTTAAATTGTGGGGCCACCAACATGGCCCTACTGCTAACAGAGTGAGTATTGTTGTACTCAGTGTGTGGTACATGTGAGAACCGACACACCCTCCCTGGGAGACGGCTGAATGGGCAGAACTGGACACACCTTCTCAGCCCTTTAACACTCCACCACAGCTGATAACAGCATGTGCAGCAACGCTGGCGGCTGTGCTCAACAACATGTTTGCTGCACTTGGATTAGTTCACGTCTACATAAGTAAGATGGGCGTTGCTGCGTCTACCTAGGGGCGCCAGGGGAACTCCTGTTACACGTGGTGGGCCTCAGGGCTCTGCTCTTGTCCCCCATCCTAATCCAGATAAATACTCACATAAACGCGACCTAGAACTTCTGGATGATCACCTGAGTCTGAAGGCTGCTCTGTCCGGTCAGCTTTGGTTGCTTTAATGAACTCTTCAACAACGAAGCTGATTGGATCGCACCTCCTCCGTCAGACAATCTTCCGTGCCACTTTGTGTCTGCGTTCGGCGCCGGCTTCGTCACCACGGTGATCGCCTCCCCCGTGGACGTGGTCAAGACCAGGTACATGAACTCACCGCCGGGCCAGTACAGGAGCGCCATCAACTGTGCCTGGACGATGATGACAAAAGAGGGGCCAACAGCGTTCTACAAAGGGTGAGAGTCATCCATTCAGGAACTTTTAATATTAATAAAAATGTCAATCTCACCTTTTCTGCTTAACTTCTTGACAGATTTGTGCCCTCATTTCTGAGGCTGGGGTCGTGGAACATCGTCATGTTTGTTTCGTTCGAACAAATCAAGAGAGCCATGATGGTCACAAAAAAGAAGATTGAAGCCAAAAACTGAGAGGCCTTCAGTTTTTTTTGACAAAAAAACTTGAAGCTAGCGGGCTGAATCAGAACACACCTCACTTCAAATTCTTTTTGTCATGTTGAGACAAAAAAAGGGACATTTCTTTAGGAACAAAGGATTTTGGACTTTCTTGTGTTGTATCGAAGTTTGACAATGAGCCACTCCTGAACAGGAATGGTGCACTTTAATCCAATTCTGCCACAATTTTTTGACTTTTGGCAGATCACAGTACGCCCCCTGGTGATCTCAGCTACATGCAACTAGTCGACGTAAACACTTTTATATACTCGACTTGTTTCAAAAACCTGTGCTTTCCATAAGCTTTCATTTCCGCCACACAAAGTCCACACTGAAATGTGTATTTATTAACTGTCACGTTTTGAAAAATGAACAATAAAGTTTGAAAAAGTTAAAACACACGCTGATTACCAAAGAGGGCTGATGACTGTTCATGACAGAATATGCCACAATTAAAAAAAAACCTTTCTCGTCTTCGATTTTACCAACAAATCAAACTCTTGCTTTTTACATCCTACCATAAATTCGCTCACACAACGAAGTGAGGTCGGCTCACAAATACTGTTATTTGCTTTATGTCACTTTATGTTAAAAAGTGCTTTAATCGGTCAAAGACGCCAGCAGACGTCGTCCAACTCTCCTCCCCAGAGATCAGACTCTGAAGAATTCTCGACATACAGCTGCTCTTGTCTACAGACTAAAGACATTAACAATGTGGTTAAAGCTCCTTCTACTTTGGTTCCTGCTGCCTGGTCAAACAGTGACAGGGTCAGCAGGGGTCAGGGAATGATTCCGAAGCGCGTTACTTTTTGCCAGAACGCAAAGTCAGTCTGAGAGAAACGTCAGGCTCCTGAAGGAGAGCCTTGATTTTTTCATGGAACTTTTCTCTGTACTGGTTAAACTGCATGATGCTTTCTGGTTCTTCAGCCACCCAGAATTTGTCAAACTCATACGCCAGATAGCCTAGGAGAGGAGAAGAGTTTTCGCTTTAAAAATGCAGATTTATCAATCAAACAGGCAGAATCAAGAATCATTGAAAGGGTAAAATCTAAATTACTCACAGTAGAGCTGATGAAAGTGCTGAAGCTCAGGGGTTTCTTCCACCGTGTTGTAGAAGTGAAGTTTCAGCGCTCCACTTCTCAGGAGGCTGTAGGCCATCTCTGTCAGGTTGATCCCGACTATGGCGTAGGAATATCTATAAGTAATTAGCGATATCAGCAGGTGGACGCGACCAAGCACGAGGACATTGTGGGGATTTTTCTGACAGGCTTGTTGATGTTCTTACCCCAGTTTAGGATGGTTGGCGTGGGACAACACCTGCCGAGCCTCCTCTGTGTAGTTTTGACTGAAAAATCTGCAGCAGAGCCAAACCAGCCCACGTCCGTCTGATTAGTGTGTGAACTTGGAGACGTTTCAGCTACAGAATACGTGGCTGTGCACATTCTATTTAACTTTAGTACAACTGATGAATTTTTCTGCTGCTGCAAATACTTGGTAACTCCATTAAATATGAATTATAATCCACTGGATACTCACAGGAGGTTAATCAGACCCAGCATTCCCATTCCTCTGAAATCAGTCTTTGGGTCATCACCTTGGAAACCAATGTCTCCCCATTGTTTGGTGATTCTGGACTCAAGCTTGACCGTCGGCATCAACAGTTCCCACAACTGATAACAGAAATCAGCTGAGGGTTACTCGTTTATACATAAAACACACAAAAAAACCCCTTTCTTTTGGGGAACTTTTGGGGAACTCACATTCAAGAGCATGACTTCGTGGTCCTGGTCCTCGGAGTTGAAAGTCTTTTTTCTCAAGTCTTCTACAGAAACACACAGGCTGCTGTGTCCCGTTATCTGCAGCAGACAGACATACAGGCTTCTCTCAAACCTAGAAATGTAGAGGATCAACACATAAAAACCCCGTTTTTAAACTCCCAATCATCTCAACAGCATTTGGGAAAACAAAGGAACAGTGGTAGAGGAGCAAAGCAACAGGAGATGGCCTTACAGTGGATCTTTCTGGGGTTTGATCTTCTTGACTTTCATGATTTCTTCCACGCGCTGCTGTAATTTGTCCCGATTGCATTCCGAAGCTCCTCTGAGGACCTGGAGAAACAACAGCAGAAGAGGTATTTTCAGAAGACAAAGTGACCAAGCTTTTACACGGATATGAGCGTCAGAGACTCAAAACCACCCTATAGCAATTTAAAAAACTGACTATGACCAACAATAACATTTCCTTACCTTGTTTTTTGATGAACGGAGAGAATATTCTACAACAGTAGACAGAAAAAAAGATCAAAGTTATTCCAAACAATTATAAAAATACAAATAGATACATTTGGGATTCTTTACCCACCTGCTCGGGACGTCCTGGCTGCCCCTGGCTTGTAAGCAGAGCATATTCTCTGCAGCTCACACTGGCCTGTAACATGTCTGATGAGCCACTTTAGCCAATATCTCAGAAAGGATGAGTACACATACTGCCAGATATACCCCAGCATTTTCTAGACCCTTTAAAGAGGAAAAAAGACCAAACGTTTAACGATCTCAGCAGAAAACTCAGACAATAAAACATAAACTCTTGTTGACTTTTTCATCAATCAACCCACAACCTACTACACCTGCGTATATTTATAGAAAACAATCACGTTTACTCACATGAGGATAACAAGAACAAACACACTTTACTACATATACACATTTCCTACACATATGGCCTTTACCACCACGTTTAAATACGATTGTTTGTGTTAGCATCACAAAAGCCATTGCGTAGTTGGGACAACAGGAGCAATTTATTTATGTGTTGACGTAAAAAACAATATACCTTACGAGGAAACAGGCTTGAAATAAAAACTAAATATGTATCGAATAGAAAGTTAGATGACTTCTGCTGCTGAATAGTCAAACAGCAGCAGGTAGTTTGTAGAGATGCTAATGCTAATATAAGTCAAACATGTCACTTCAGTTTTTGACTGAAATGTTACGAGTTTATTGACGTTTTACTAAAATCTGTCTCATGATTTCGACAGATTATACAAACAAACTTTATTTCTGATAAAGTTTCATTGACAAACAACAGGTTGGAAACCTCAAAGCTAGCTAAACAGGCTAACGATTCATGATACTGATAGGAACCTGACGATATCAACAACAGACTAGAATCCCAACCTGAAGTTCAAACTACTGTGTAATGGACAATATATCAGACAAACACAATGTTTTGTCCATATTTGTACTTACTCGTAATCTATCCGCCGTATGGTAGAGGCTAGCAACGCTTCCCCTGACAACGATCTCTGCCGTGTTGCGTTCACAGGCTCACCACACATGTAGTTCATTTCTCAATCTTTAAAATTTACGTGGTAAATGTAAGCTTTTTGAAGTTCTTATGTCAATTTAATAAAAAAAATGAATATTTTGTATTTATTACTGTATATTTATATGTTATAAAGTATATTTTAATACAAACTATTTCAAATCAAGTGTGATTTGGTCTTTTTTTTAAATTTACGGTAACGTCTATAAACATAGCACACCGACGCTTGCCTCAATGGCGCCACTCGGTGGTCAAAAGTGGATGCATATAATGTATGCATAAAATGTATTTTGATAAAAAGATTTTGATAAAAGATCTAAATAGATCTAAACAGAGTGGATTTTATCTGACAGAGACACCAAAAGTGTGTTTGTTAAAAATATATGCTTGCGAACTGATACCACGTGATGGCGCCAGATCTACAGTGACATACCTCAGTGACGTTAAGAAAAACGATTACAATACTTAGGTAGACTAACAAAGAGTATATTTAATAAAAGTGTATATTTTAGTGTTACCTCTTTCATAAATACGCGTTAAATAGGTATTTTTGACCTGAATATCAATACCAGTATTTTATTCATAATCCATTTATATCTTTTTGTTTCTTACATTTGGTCAGACGTTACATTTGTTTTTGCACAGCAACTATTCCTTTACGATAAATCGTTTTTTTCCCCCCAATTTTCTTTAAATTGGTTAACGAGGATGTGATGAAATCGGCTGTAAAACAGGACACCTTAGTTTTAGACTTGTCAATCCTGATAAAGCCCCTTGAAAACCGAATTTGACACCTATATCAAGTATATCAAGCTTGTTTACAGGAAGAAGAAAAAAACAATTTCCCACTTACTGATACAGAAAGCACAGAAAATAGTAACACTCCTTCGATCTGCAGAATATTCCAGGCTGCTAGGAGACGTATAGACTAATCAATTTGCAAACTGATGCTGATGAGGAGTCCTGCGGTTCCTCCAGCGCTGCCTCCGCGCTCATCCCTCATCCTCAGCATCAGCCATTCATCGCGTTTACTCCGCTGCACCACGTTGCCTGCAGCTGGATCAGCTCGGTCTGGGATGTCAGACACACACACACACCCACACAGAGCATGAGAGGTCCATTTTGTGAACGCTGCACTTTTGCATTAAAGACCTCGGAGGGAGCCACCGCCGACTTATCGCCGGCGACTCATTGCGCACGGCCGCTGGGGCAAGGCGCTTGAATTTTTGCGCTCTCCTCCAAAGGATCGATATCCATACTCTGCTGGAAGGCGTGGCTTGGTACCATCGACACGGGCTTGATATTCCATATTCATTCCCAGCTTCATCTCGCCGACACGGACGCGCAAATCTGCACCGAGAGCTTGTAGGTTCGTAAGGCGCCTCCCAAGGTAAGCCACCGCGCTGCTTCCTACCAGTACCAGATTCTTTTGTGTCAAATGTTTTTTTTTTCTTTTTTAATCCGCAAGGTCAAATGAACTCGGGCGATTTTAGCAGCCGCCGGGGCGGGACAGAACTGGGAATGAACCGGGAATGCGATACATGACGCCTCTTAATTGGATCTCGCACATCACGGGCATTCCTGTCATGTGTGTAATGTTGCGCATGAATTGTCGTTTCTGCGTGCACACTTTCAGGGAAATGCTGAAAATGCATTTATAAAATGCTGAAGGCAAAGAAAAAAAAAAGAAAAGGGAAAAGGAATAAAGAAGGAGGGAGAGTGCTGGAAAACCATCCGTGCATTTGAGTATGTCTAATTACGCTCGAGGCTTCCATAAATATTTGCGTTTTGTCAACAGACACGCAGATACATTGTGGGACAACACACAAGGGCCACACCTGCCCCTGACCCAAAACAAGAGGCCTCCAATCCAGTTTATACACCCAGGATTGTCTGCCTCAATATTAGTGATGTGGATGATTTGTGCACCGTTCCAAATAAACTCAGACCCAAATATCACCCTATTATTCAAACCAGGAGAGATTAGGACGCTTGTTTGTTGGGAGAAATGAAAGCAAAAGACGGGGCTGGCTTTACAATTCAGGAGAGCTGCAATCAATGGGAGCAGCTCACGGAAACAGACGTGGGAAAAAAAATGCCTGTGCGTGGATGCTGAATGAATGAAGATCAGTGGGAGGTTGTCTGGATGGAGCTGAGGACTTGTTTATTTACCGTTAACACACAGGATCAGCCCAAAAGAGATGGAGTCCTGGAGGTTGGCGAAAGTGCAGGTGAATGGCCTGAAAGGAGACATCATTGGTACAGGACAAAAATGAAAGTCAAACACACGTTTTTGGCTTAGAACTGTTTCATCTGTTTTACTTGCAAAGGCTTGAGTGAAAATGAGAAAAGAATCAGGACTAATCAGTGGTCATCATTACAGTTTGTGTAAGGCGTTGCACAGATTGTGAGCATTGCTGTGGAAATCTTGCAGTTCCAATCATTTATTTTGAAAATGAATGGGAATTTTGTTAAAGCACCTATAATAATCACACTTTCATTAAATGGAGTTCCTTTAATAGCAGAGTTTCAGGCACAACCTGGTGTGATTATGTTTGTCAACAGCGGGATCTAAAAGCCAAAACAGAGAAGCCAAACTAAATATCCTGATTTTCCTCTTTCAGGGACTTGCAACAGACGTCTTGTTTTCGTCTTTGGATTAGAACCGTTTCTGGAAGAAGTGACGTCTCTACCATGGGAAGTAACCCAAAAAGGACAGTGACGGTCCAGATGGTGTCTCAGCTGCCTGTGGTGGACACGCTGGGCAATAAAGAAACAAATGCTAACTGGAGTAAAGAGCCCAACTCCAGACTTCCTCAGGTCTGTGCCAACCCCACGCTCACACCTCCCGACCTCCGCCAGGACAGCGTGTCTCTGACGGCCGCTCCCACAGACCCGAGCCCACGCCCTCAGATATCCACTGAGACTGGACTGGTTGTCTGGGGCTGTTTCCGAGAAACCGGGAAGGGAAACAAAAGGCGAGCTTGTTACAGGTGGAGCGCAACAAATGTCTGTAAGAGGCCAATCTGTGGGTGAGGCGGGAGGCGGCCCCAGGGATTCTAACGCTCATATGAAGATGTTACGCCTGGTTGATGACGAGGAAATCTGTGAGCCCGGAGTTCCGTCTGCTGTCCCAGCCTCAGAGGTCAACGAGCAGGGAAGTGTCTGCAGGCTGAGTGCAGCGAAGGAAGAGCGTGCTCTGCACGTTTCTCCTAAAGGTGGAAATCTTAATCAACCCGGTGGGTTACGGGATACCCCGGTTCAGCCTCAGAACTCCTCGACCCCCGTGAACAAGGACAGTGCTGTTTCTCACATGCATCGTGAGCCTGATCACATACACAGCTGCCCACAGGAGACGACCATCACTAAACAAAGCGTGGAGCACCCGGAAGCACCGCTTGGCTCCAGGACATCCCCACTGGAGGGCAAAGGGTCAGAGAAGGGGCTCACAAATAAGAGTTCAGAACCTCCAGAGACTGATTTACCACCAGCCGTGTCCTCGGATAAGCATCAGTCAGCGTCTTCACAGATGGACCCCTCCTCTCCGCTCCCGGCTAAACAAAACATGGCGGCATGTGGACAGGTGGCCGCGGATGTCAGCCAGCTGCACGTGGCCGCCGCCAAAGGGCAGCAGCACCACTGCAAACAGTACAGGGAAGCTTCCACCATGACATTTCCCCCATCAAGCACCCCAGTCAAGCAGCATCACGACATGGAGGTCCAGGCTGTGGCTAACACGTGCAGCAAGGCTGTGGCCACCAGTCCGAGCCTGATGCCCTTCGCTTTGAGCTGCAGGCAGAGCGGTGGCGCAGCCAGCAGGGAGGAGGAGCAGAGCATGGCTGTGGTCTTCCAAGCTGCCCACAGTGTGGTTGAGCACCAGATGTACGTAAGACCCACTGATGCAAAGTCAGACAGGATCACAGTTGAGGCCGAGATGTGCTCGAAACAAAGCATCAGCTCAGACGCTAACGACGCCACCGCAGGTCACTGCAACACTCAGCCAGTGTATCAGATCCGCACTGATCACAGTCACCACAAGGAGCAAGGAGACTCTGGCAGCTCTGTGAAGAAAGGAGCAGAAGTTCCAGCCCCCGCAGTCACAACAGCCACTGCAGAGGCTCTCGGATCAGGAGCTCCTCAGGAGACACCTGCTGCTACCAGGGCTTCATCCGCTGACAGCAGCAAGGCTGTGTCCTGTCAGGCTGTAGCTGCAGCAGCCGAGCAGACTCTGACAACACCAGCAGCCACGACAATAATAAACGCTGCATCCAAGCCGGGTGTCCCTAAGAACAAAGCCGGACACCCTGAGAAAAAACCGGAAGCTAAACCCCTGCTGAAGGAGGCCCAGGCTGACAAGCACAGCACTGAGCCTGAGCGAAAGGAGGATGAGGACCAACAGTCGGGGAAGGAGAGAGGAAAAAGCGTTCATGACGTCGTCTGGGACGAGCAAGGGATGACCTGGGAGGTGTACGGCGCTTCCGTGGACCCGGAATCCCTTGGGTTTGCCATCCAGAGCCACCTGCAGTGCAAGATCAAGGAGCAGGAGAGGAAACTGATGGCCCAGACGTCCCTCCGCAAGTCAGTCCCTGGTGTCGACTCGCCACGGCACGGAAGGAAGAGCAAACGGCGACAGCAGAACATTTTCAGGTCAATGCTGCAAAATGTCAGGCGGCCCAACTGCTGCGTGCGGCCCCCGCCCTCCTCCGTCCTCGAGTAGCACGTGGCAGAAAGAGCCAATGTCAGACTTTTCCCTTTCTTTTCCTCAAGGCCAAACTCTTTGTCCTCCCCTCGTCACGGTCTCAGTGCCAAGTGAAAAATGACCAGGGTGACGATCCCTGTGAGTATCCCGCAGTGTGGTAGCATAAAGAGTCCAAAAATGTGTGATGTTTATGATCAAAGAAGCTAGCAAATAGAAATATAAAAAGAACAACCTGAGATTTATTTTCTAGATTACAGTAGATATTATAAATGCAACTTTTTGGATAAGAAAGGCAATGATGTGACATGCATGTGTATTAGTTGCAGTGGCAGTTATAAAGGTACTGGTTCTAGGGTAGACAGTTTGCTTACCGTCAGAATATTCGTGCAACTATATTATACTAATGTCAAATTGTACTTGGTGCATTTGTTATCTTTAAGAGGTATTTTTGGCACCCTTTATAACATTGCTCTTCTAATTCATTTCAGTGCAGTTCTTTGCAGTGAATAAGGTCATTGTGCATAAAAGGACTGTATTCACTCATGCACCCTTTGATCTCTGTTCTTCTTTGGGTTTCTATTAAAACTGCAACAATCTACAGTAAGTCGAGACGTTTGCATTCTTTAAAGAGTATCGCAGAAAAGACGAGTGAAGGGGAGATGGTGTCGAGACTATCGGGGTTGAGGGTGGGCGGATGGGAGGGAAGCGAGTGGCATCTGTGAAGTCCACAGGAGACGAGCGGTTGCGACAGGCTGCAGCTGTGTGTGAAGGTACGGTAGAGGCTCTGTGGGCTGCATAAATTAGTGTCAGGACCAACAAGATCTCTATCCAGGGAATAAAGTGTGTTTAGAAGCGTTGGCTTTGTTGGCTGTAGACAACAGTGGGGAAGTACAGCTTTCTCTGTACAAGTGAAGGATCACGGCACATGTCTGTGGAAAAGTTCTGTGATACTGGAATATCAGAGACGATATCCGCTGATGTCTAATGAAAGGGATCAGAGCTAATCGATCACGGAAAACAAGCAGTAAAAATATATGAATGAAACTTTAGTTGCAGCAGGAGGACTGCCACCCACTCCAGAATCCCTTCCTCTCGTCAGGCTTTCCGTGTTGCCGAAGCTGCAGGATAAACAACTATTAGGAATGACTGATAAAGATCCCGACAAGCAGAGCAGAACTGGCAGGAAATGCCAAATAATTCCTCACACACCCGACAGCAAGCGACACGAAACACCTACAGTTTTAAGGATTGTGTATAAAAACCAGAGCAGCCCAGACTATAAAATGTCACATTACATTATTTATTATTTAGTCACAGATTGTCTCAAATGTTGTTTTTGTGGTTGTTTTGTCATTTTACGCCTGACTGCAAAACCTGCATTTCAAATGAAAGTGGATTCATAAATATATCAGTTTCTAGTATAAATGCCCAAATGGTTAAAGTTATAGTGCAATAAAAGTTTGAGAACCTCCTTGATATTGTATTCCACACTATCCCAGAGAGCCATGGTTTACTGGAAACACATCCTCCTAAAGCAAATTCATCCACCCAAAGGATTTTACGCTGATTTCATGTGACTGCTTTTATTCTCCTAACAAGTGTGTCACTTTCTGTTAATGTCAGGCTATGATAGCAGGGCTTTGTACTCTTAATCCTACTGTTATAGGATGTGACAACTTGTAAAATAGTTGTGGTATGACCCGTCTAATCCCGCCGCCTTTAATCCCGAGCCCACCCTTAGTGTCCCACCAGACCCACTCAGAGAAAGAGCTCTGCTCCTGCTGGGGGTTTCAAAGATTGACAAGAACAACATTGGACTAGAAACCAACATGACAGATTAAATTGCTTTGTCCTCACACACACACACACACACACACACACACACACACACACACATTCAGATGTGCCAGATCAACGCCTAGCAAGTGTATTTTGATTGAGTTGTGTTCCAGAAGTGGGGATATCTGTCCGTTTGCTGTAAGGCACACACTGTGGGAGGGACGTAACCGGGTTAAACGTGCTGCTGCACTCACTTTTAGAGTGCAAAGGAAAACACGTGGCAGAAAGAAACCCTAGGACATTTGTTCGATTTGCAGACTTCCTTCCCACAGCAGTCCAAAGACATGCACATCGATGCGAGTGTGTGAGGGATGGTTGTGTGTCACGTAACGGCCTGGTGACCTGTGCAGAGTGTATTCCTGCCTCCCCCCAGGGGCTGCTGGGAGTGGCGTGTAGAAAGACAGGATCGTTTGGGTTACAGTAACGAGGCAATACATGATTTAGAAAAGCTATTTCATTGTCCTGTCAAGTATTTATGGACTTTTTTTATGCGTAAGATAATCAATGTCGGATCATTTCATTACAAGGTTAAAGCAATGTTAGATTTTATTTAACTGAAAAATATGCTTATGATATCATAAAACAATAGCATTTGACCTGCAGATCATTTCAAGTAAATTTATGAGACACTTGTTAAAAGCCATGTTGCAGCCCACATGTGAGGTGGCGTCCTCGTGGGAGGAGTTTGAGATTTGCATGTACTGACCCACTTTGCCTTGCAAACCTACTAGCATCCTCAGCTCATATAGAGCTCCTCACAAGTGCTCCGCAGGTGAGATGCACTCGACCAAAATCACTGCAATCACCAGAAATCTGTCTGCTGACAGATCACCTGTGGACAACAGATGCCCTTCCATCACCATGGTAATAGGTGTTAATTACTCTGTTCAGAGGGTCTTTGAGATGGTGGTTAATTAGCGGTGGCTGGTGATCACAGAGCTACCGCATAACTCTGGAGAATATACAGACAACTGGCTGTTCCCATTAAGTGGTCGGCCACTCCGCTCCTCTTTTCCTTCCATGCTCCTCTCTCTTTTCTCTTTCATGCAATCATTGTGTTAGCCAGATAGCTGGAAGTGAGGCCCGTCCTCCGGATGGCTGCCCTGGTCCCAGTGGAATATGTGGCCTACATTTGTTTGTAGTGCAGCACTGGGCTGTGAGAGTGTGTGTTATCAAACACTTTCACCCGTTCCACCCTTTCTGATTCCTCAGACGTCCATCTGTGTGTGCCTTCATGTCATCCATCTTTCTGTGCATTCAGAGTCTGCACATCTCTAGCATTTTGGAGCTCATCATCGATTGCTTACGATTTAGCTCACAGGCGCACAGTCCCCCCTAACCCTAACAGAGCATACACGTGCAGGGATTTGGCACACACACGCACACACATACACACATACACGCGCGCGCGCGCGCGTGCACAGACTGCCTACGCTGTACATACACAAAGGTCACCTTCCCTTGACTTCATTAGAGACTTCTTTATTATGGCTGGCAGATGTGCCCATAAATCATTGGTCCCCCGGTGGAGGAAGAAGATCCACAACAAAATGATAATGGTGAAACAGCAAGAAAAGACAGGAAAAGAGGAAAAGAGGGAGGCGTAGTCACATGAGGGAGATAATTCATACACAACATCGCAGCACTGATTACTGATTGTGTCTCTGCTTAAGCCAAAACAATGACGCTGTGTGAAAGAAAAAGATTTGTTTTTATTTTGTGTTGGAGATAAGCAGCTTATTGTAGTATCACTGACTCTGAGGAAAAAAGTAAAATCTTTCAAGTGAACAGGAGGATTTTCTTAGCTTTTCTCCCAGCCAGTGGTCCCTGACGTGCAGTCTTGCACGGTGCAGAATTTTTCAGACTTTACCCTTGTCGTAGTTTATAAGCAACCCAGTAACAGTGGCCAAAATAATGGCAACTCAAGAAGGTTTTAATTTTTGCTTCTGTGTTTCCTTGCTGAAAATCCACCACAGCCGCAAATTAAAGATGCCCTCATTGCAGGTTAGTCTGGAGCGGAACATTATAATGAAGAGGCCTGTTCAACCAAACCTAAATGATGACAAATCATTTTCTGCCGTGTGTTGCTCCTGAACTTTATTGTTTTCCTACTTCATCTTCACTGTAATTAGTCTCTAGACCCTGTTGGAGCATTAACTCTCATTTGGTCTTCACCGTAAGTTATAGAGTGATGTTCCAATTTTCATTACAGCAAAACATTTAGCCCTGACCACTGACTTATGGACGACTGGTCATCAGCCAACCTTAAAACAAACACATTTCTAACAATATTACAGTATAATCACATTATTGATATCTGATGTCCCAGGACTTAGGTCCTGGAAATATTGGATTTTTTAAAATTTTTTTGTTCAGGAGCACTGGAGAAAGGCCTCTGAGAAAACCTGATTGGGACACCAGCGCTACTCATTAACCTGCTGTCATGATATCCGATGATTTATGGCTCCATCTCACGCTTTCCACAGCAGAGAAGGCTGCACATCAGAAGGTTGATCTCCACAGTCAAAGTTCACCTGTCTTCACGCCTCTCTGTGTTCAGTCAGCAAACGGTTTGATTAGAGACAGTCTGGTGCAGGAAAAAATGGAGAAGCTCCTGATATTCCTGTTTGTGCTCATGACCGGTGTCTGCATCGGCCTGGTTGCCATCTACTTTACTGGTGAAGCCAACTCCACGACTAATGTTGAAGGTGAGTGTGAGACATGTGCTGGTCATTAAAAGTTTAACCTAGCACTGATGGCAACTTCAACTTTCCCAGAGAATTGTTAAAGGCAGTGCTGAAAAGTACAGTGAGGCCAAACTTGATGCATTCACAACCACCTTGTTTATTTCTTATGTTTATTTCTAGGGTTATAAATACAGAATTTATCTACAAACCTATTGTTTGCATGCTATCAGTGGCAATCATACTGTGACACAAAATTTGTACATTAGCCAAATAAATTTCAAAATTTTTGATGTGAGAGAAACAGACACGAATAACTACTAAAAAGAAGTAATAAAAAATGTATCATTAGGTTTGTAGTGCGTAAATTAAACTCCACCTTATTTATTTTCCTGCTGATTACAAACTAATTTGTTCTCACAGTTTTAAGACATCAGATGGTCTACGATCACAGACACTAGCAGATATAGGACAAAAGGGAGCCAGGAGGGTCACATATGACGCCTGCATTATTAAGTGTTGGGTCTTCAGCAGTATGAAAAGAAGGGTGTTTTCTTGGAGAGGACGGGTTTTGAAGGCTTTTGACGGTGAATGAGAGGTTCTGCTGCAGTTTTTATGGTTGTTGTTGCAGTTAAACCCAGCTGAGCTCCAGAAGCTGCACCATCAGCAGCAGCAGCAGCGGGGAATCATGCTGCGACTGCAGACGAGGACATGCTGTATGATCAATGCGCCTTTGGGGCCATCTGCATCGATTCAGGGTCCTCTTTTTTAGCACAGAATGTCTTTAATGGTCGTTTGTGTTCTAACATTTTAGCATTTCTTATCACAGAGCTGTGAGACTAAGATATGCAAGATATCCAAGATATCCAATGCAAGAAAAACAGCATGATCCCCAGAGGATAAACCCCCTTGACCTTCGGGGGTCCAGAAAGACAGATGGGTTTAACTAGTTTGTCGTTGAATGTCAGCGAGGAATCCTCCTGTCTCCTCTTCTTTTTTCAGTTGTCACCTGCTGTTTTACTAATTGTGCCTCTCGCTGTTATATTTTATTATTGTCCTTCTCTATCATGTTGGTACCACAGAGCGTGATTAATCAGCATCTCATTAATTTGTCAAATTAATGCTTTTTAGGACAGCGCCTACATTAGGTAAATTAGTGCTGATAGGAAACCCTGGCATACTAACATGCTCAGCGCTGTGGAGAAGGTGATAATGGTGAAACTTGTAAATCACCTGTGGTTCCACCACTGAGGGAAAGACTTTTAGAGATGGATCCCTGCAGGGTCAGAGCTACTCTATGCTGTTAGAATTTATGAAATCCCATCAGTGACAAGTCTTCCTCGTCGTGCCTTTTCAGGGCCAGACTCAGGCTGTGGGAGTCCTCAGGATCTGTCTGAGGAGTCAGGGACCTTCAGCAGCATGAACTATCCCAACAACTACGACGATGGAAAGACATGCTCCTGGCACATCACCGTGGACCCGGACAAGGTCAGGACAATCATCTCAGGCTTCCAGAAAAGGACTGACTTATGTGTGGCCAAATCATGGAGGCAGACCTTCGGACAGATGGCCACCTTCTCTCCCTCACTGTTCCTCACTCTCCTTCCAAAAGGGGTTTTTTTTTTTTTTTTTACATACATACAGAATCAACTTGTTGAGTCACACTAACCGATAACTCAGCTATCAGCCCTGGGGATCGAAAACAGAGAAGGATGAAGCACGTCATTGGCTTTTTGTTGCAGGTGATCCATCTGTGGTTCGAGGACTTTGATCTGGAGGAAACCCAGCTGTGCATGAGAGACTTCATCACACTTCAGGACTCTTTGGGAATCATTGGTAAATCTGGGATTAATGCTGACCTAATGGAAAAAGGAAGCAGACGTTCAGCTTTCGTGAACACACAGTTGCTCTTTAATTGCCTTTTCCTCATGGCCGTAGAGTTCCACACTAATGCTCCATGTGCCGTTTGCAGGTAAATACTGTGGCGGTGTCAAACCCAGGTCGCTGGTCTCACTCACGAACCGGCTGACGGTGTACTTCAACACCAACGACATGACAAACAAAAGAGGATTCAAGGCTTATTACAAAGCTGTGGCTCCAGAGCTCACGTCAGGTAAATCCACTTCAGCAGGAAAATTACCCCCAGCCTGGCATAACGCAGTGGCTGTCCTAGAAAAATAAATGTAGGAATGAGGAGCAGCCAGAGGTGAATGTGAGCGGGGAGTAGAGGGATTGTACGTATCCTTGAAGTGTGTGTGAACCTGAAGTACTCTTCCTCTTCTCCGCTGCCAGAAATAGTTGAAGCTGGTGGCTTGCTCCAAGGTGACCAGGGAAGTGTGATGACCCCTGGCTTTCCTGAACAGAACTATAAAGATGGAGCCCTGTACCAGGTACACATGCAGACACACACTTGAATCTGTTTTTAAGACAAGGGAGTACATCTTAGGTGCACAGTCACCATTCTATTCTATTCTATTCTATTCTATTCTATTCTATTCTATTCTATTCTACCAGGATTTGGTATCATTTTATTTGTCTGTCATCATCATTTCATCATGCAGTGTTATCTTAGAGCACCTGTCCAAACAGGATCACCATCAGGGAGAAAATCACCCACTGTAGAAGTTAAATCGTGCTAAAATTCAACCCAGAACTGTCTGCATGTGCCACTTGTTTTTATGCCTTTTAGAAGCAAATAGGAGGGAGAAATTAGTTAGGGCAAATCAGTCGCTGGTTTACATATACACTGCCTGTCTGTGTTTGATCAGTGGAGAATCACCGTCCCTAAAGGCCAAAGGGTTCGTCTGACATTTACCTCTTTTGACCTGGTCCCAGAGGTCTGTGGAGACTTCGTGCAGGTCTTTGACGACTACACGGCTGGCTCCTCTTCACTAGGTAAATATGACATTTCAGAGCCACTGTCAGGATCACGGGAGGAATCGTCCATTTATCAACGCCTCAGAAGGTGATAAATGAGAGTTCCGGACAGACTTAGATTTGTTAAAAGTGCAAAGAATGTGGTCCCATTAATAAAAGATGTGTTTAATGTAAAACATATAGAACATCTGAAGTCTGTTTTAGCCTAATAAACGTCGCTTTTTTATATAAAGGTAAATTCTGTGGGAAGAAAAAGCCAAAGCCAGTGGAGTCCAGTGGCAACGTGATGGTGGTCCGCTTCAAATCAGACCACAGGCTGGTTTCTACAGGATTCAGTGCAAACTACAGCAGTTCCATCCCAACCACAACCACACCAAGGCCCTCAACAACACCTGCACCTGTGCCTACGTTGTCTGGTGAGAATTTATTTACACGATGATGAATCGTTAACCAGTAAATTCATGTCAAATTTGAACCGCTGGAAACAAAATGAGACCTATAAGATTGAGGTTCCTTAAACAAAATGAGACCTATAAGATTGAGTTCTTTGAAGAACCTTGAACAGGCACAAGACTATCTGATCCTTCCGGCAGATGTTATGTATTGGAGTCTAATGAAAGTCTTCATAATTTTTTTACTTAAAAATATATCACTTGTTTAAACCCACCTACCCCCACCTACTCCACTTTATTCCTGCCCGTCTATGTACCTGTCCTGCCGCGTGATGTTACATGTCTGTTGCACTCGTCGTACGCGACTCTATGTTGTCTTTGTGTATGCCCTGTCATCTTTTGTTCCCTATGTTGTCCTACCCAGCACCAAGTCCTGGAGAAACGTTGTTTCGTTTTCAATATGTATTGCACCAGCTATATATGTTCGAAAATGACAATAAAGCTCACTTGACTTGACTCTTGACTTGAAACCCTGTGTAACACTTAAGTGGCCTCCCTAAATGAGAACATCATATTTATGATGTTGTACCAGCTTGTTAATCTCACATTTTTGCTGACTTACAGCACTTTATTATCTGGCTCTTAGATTGTGCTTCGTTATCTCAGGAACCACCATAAACAATGATAGCATTAGATAGTGTTTTAAATTCTGTTTCATTACTTTATCACCACCATGAGGTGCATTAATATTGTGACTCTTACTACCGGTATCGGGCAGGAAGCAGCGGTCCAATAATCCTGACTGGCCGTAAAGGGACATTCCATTCCCCCGGTTTCCCAAACTCGTACCCCGCCCAGCTGAATACCTCCTGGAGGATCTCGGTGCCCAGGGGCTTTCTGGTGAAACTGCAGATCACCGACATGGCCATCACAGGAGAGACGGGCCAGTGCAAGGAGGACAAGCTGGTCATCTCTGACGCTTACGCCACCTTAGGTTAGCTATTGTTATGCTTTAATGTCTTTTGTCCAGTCTCCGTTTCAAAGTTTATTAGCTGCACAAGAACAAAAAACCTCACCTGCTGCAAGCAGTATGTGTTTGCTGGAGATGAGCTGATTAATCATCTCAGTAAACTGTAAATAACCTGTGGTTGTGGTTCACCCCAGTGTGCTGTTTTGTCTGTCAGCTTCTCTGATAGAGGTAAAAGCACTCATCTGTGAATGTACTTCCGGGGAGGTGATAAGTGCTTTTGTCATGCATTCTGTTACTTCAGGTGTTACTAGACCTGCTTATTAAGTGCAAAGAGAAACCGTCAAAGATCTATTCATACTTAAAAAAAAAAAAAATTACGGTCTCCTGGGTGCAGGTAAAAGGGACTGTTAATTTATACTGACAACTTTTTATTGATATTTCTACACGATTATCTTTTCTTTTTGCTGTTTTAGTAGTATATATTTCAAGCATTAGCTTTAATAGGCTATAAGTCCCTGCTGTGCAGTGTTTGGGTGCGGTTTTTGTAGCTCTGCCCGCGTTTATGAAGCTGTTTTTGGTCGGTGGCGCATCTGCATCATCCATCAAAACGCACCATGTAATCAGTGTAACAGCAGCTATTTATCAGCCTTATTTGTACAGCTGCATTATCTAATTCCTGACTCCATCATCTCATCCATCTCCATCTTTCCCTTTATTCCCTTCTGGCCCATCTCCGTCTCCAGGCACACACTGCGGTTACATCCTCCCCCCTGTCCTGGTCAGCGCCAGCG
>CAAE01014302.1:51600-67872 GCA_000180735.1 Tetraodon nigroviridis | reverse complement strand
ATTCATGATGTAGCTGTTCATCATGTAGCTGATGATGAACAGCTACATGTTGTTGTGCGCGGCAGTGGTGCACATATGGTTCTTGGACTAAAACGAGGCCATGTGTGGAGCAGCCATGTTGGATTCCAATTGCAACAACTCCAGGAAATAAAGATGCAATATCTTACAAACTAAGGCGCAGTCGTGCGCGTGGGCCGCAGGAGTGCAGAGGGTGTGCGGAGGGTGGGACCAGGAGCGTATAGCTGTAGGGGACAATGTGAAGATTTCCAAGGCCATTTCCAGCGCGGAGTAAAGTACAACACCATCTGTGACTGGCTCTCTAATGAGCAGCTTAATGGGCCTGGAACCATGTGGCTTCCTCTGCTTGTATGCATGTGTGTGTCACCCACACTGTGACCAGCATCAGCTTGTATGTGCATGTAATGTGCATGTGTCCTATCGTTGCACTCTTTTTTTTTCTCTTTTTCCACCTAGTTCGTATCTCTAAAAAACACACGGCGCAGATGTTCCCCACCCCCCCTCCTCCCACCACCCCCCAGGGATGCTAGCATCATCAGCATGATACCTCGCTAATAGTTTAATAGGACCCGGGGTACGAATCTGGGCTAGTAACGCCGCGCAGACGCTAATATTTGTGCTTATGCGGTGCAATTTGAAACGGGAGACGCCTTCGCTGCTCCTGTGATTACGCCGCGCTCAGGTTATATCGCAGGACATATTTATCAGCCAAATATTGAACCGCTTGGTGGGCTTGCACGCGGAAGGCTCGCTATCTCTGCCTCCTGGCACGTGCACGGGCGCTGTTGATGTAAACCACGTTATTGTATTGGAACAGAGATTACATGCAGGGGGAAATAAAAAACCACAGTATTTGGCTACGTGGTTTCCATTTTAATGTCTATTAAGCCGACACAGATTTTTCTTTTGGGGGGTGATTATTGTCCAGAATTGACATCAGGATATGAGCAAGTCCGCTTTCATTTCAATCAGCAGAGCAGTAAGTAAGTTGCACACGAATATGCAAATTATGCCCAAAATAGAAGAAAAGTGGTAAAACACGGGCTGGATTTTCCAGCTCTCGGTGTGTGTTACACATCGTCCAAATAAATTAGCAGACCGTGCACCACAGTCACAGCGAATCTGGATAATTACTGCCTTCCTATTGTTTGCGTAATGAATTTTGCTGGCATGCATCTACAAAGGCGTTTGCACTGCTAGCAAGTGCGATTACGCGAAGCGCTAGCCTTAGCTCAGGGAAAGTTTGGCTCCTCCGCGTCATCTCGTATCAATTTTGCTTAATTAATTGCAGTTTTTTTTTAACTGTTTGCTCTCATTTGTTCTTTGCTGAGTGTAGCAACTGACATGAAAGCTAACAACAGGAAAGGGGTCATTCATTCACAAGAAAATAATAGCTCACTGCTAGCACATTTTTCATTACTAATTTGCATCTTGGTACAATTAGACATGCATGTTTGTAAGCCGGGATAACAAAATAATGAGTTCATCCTCCCACGTTTCCCCCTGTCTGTACTTCGGTTGCTTTCTTTGTTGCTGCTTTGATGTATTCGAACATTCTTTTATCTCATCTTGGCCATTTTTCTGAAACCTTCTCTTCATTGTTTTTCATGCATCATGAAATATGCACCCTTTCATGGAGGAGGTCCAACCCATGTTAAAAGCATGTTGGGGCCTAATGAGATGCCCCCCCAACACACACACACACACACACACACACACACACAGACACACACACACACACACATACATCCCAATGCCATTGAAGGGGGCCCCTTGCTTTCCAAAAACCCTTCATGCAGATCAAGGGGAGAAGGGAGGAGGTCCAGAGAGATAGAACTGACTGATGTGTGTGATCTATGTTGGTTGGGCCTAAACACCCGAACCTCCCCCACCAACACACACACACACACACACACACACACATACACACACTCTAGCCTTTCTCAGGGGTCTTAAACTGCAGAAATTTGCACAATGACACTCCCCCCCCCCCACACACACACTAGTTTCAAAAGCCTTGTGTTGTCTCGCAGTGGCATCATGGCAGCACGCGCAACCCCGGCAGTTGCATCAGCGTTGCCATTGCGCACAGGATGGAGGGGCAGAATCTACTTGCATCAGCGTTTGCTCATGTTGCCTCAAGCTGAAGGAGCCGTAAACACAACCGCTTGGTGCTACGTGTGCAGAGGCAGACGTTGCGTCAATAGGCCAGAAACGCACGTGATGCAACCAGCAGCTCACGCTAGGACCGCCATCGCCGTCGCCTCATGACGTCTCAGCTGAAACGCGCCTGGAGTTTCCCGTTGCCGCGCAAACACGCCGCAAGGGGCAAGTAAATAATAAATCTATTTAAAAATGAAGGAAAACAAGGAGGTCTGCCTGACTTTCAGTGACTGAACGACGCGCTCACTAATTAAGGTATAGACCGGAGTCTTCCTCACCCCCACTTCCACCCTCATTAAATATACATAGAGGAATGGGGGGGGGACAGATGGCGATGCAGATGGGCTCTTTTTCCTTGGTGTCAGAGATTCAGATTTTAAGTTAAAACTTGTTTTTCTCCCATTGGAACGGTCTAAATGAAATCAGAGCCCTGTGTGTGGCCTCAGATGGTTGGCCACCGGCTCTGTCAGGTTTGAGTCGGCTCCTGAGCGGCTGACCTGGCCCTCTGACCCCTGAGCCTACACAAATATTGTGAGAAGCTCTGTCATTAGATAGATTAAGGTCTGAGGTTGGCTGTCGGGCTGTAGCGCAATTAACGCTAGGCAGACAAGTGGCGCTTTGTTAAACTTGCTGCTGTGCGTAGCAACCGAACCTGTGAGCAACTGTGCGACAACTTCGCCCCGGCTACCAGTCTGCAGCCAGTTTACGGCAAACGTCCAAATGAAAACCACATCAGCTGTAATTGTCGGGGTTAATGGGATTTTCTGACAGAGGAAGCATGAGGACAGCTCCCAACACATGCTGCACCACCCCCCGACTCGGATTCTTAGCTCTCCGGGGGGTGATATTAATCAATGCCAATCACAAACAAATTAGCTCCGCCTTAACGCACCACCTCTCTTATTCCACACACGACACAGGTTTCCTTCCCCAGCACATCCGAGACATCCCTCATGGCAACCTCTCACGCATGTCCCTGCAGATGCATTACCAGTGTACCGCGCGGGTGCGCGGCTTGTGTTGCTTGAATAACACTAGCTTTGTGCTGTGCATGTTAACACAGGGAAACTATGTCTTTCGTATCCCTAAAAAGGAGGCAAATCAGTCATTTTCCTGTCGTGTTTAAACAGCTTAAGAGAGGTTTTAGTCGTTTACAGAAGCTTATGTTAACAATAGCGAAGAAGCTAATTGCTGGGAGGTGTCAGTGCATTATATGTTTGCTCGGGTGTGTGTAGAGTGTGATGACAGTGTGCATATATAGCTTCCCTTTTTATCTGTGTGCAGTTGGACGGAAGTAATAAAGCAGCTTGCACACTTCAGTCACACGTGTTATTAACCGGCCTGAGCAATCAGAGCAGGTTTGCTAAATCCGCCCAACAAATGCACACAATGCTCATAAAGCACACATTTGCATCATATCATAGTAAAAAAAGAGAATCGATCATCGAACGCAAGCGATATTTCCTTCGACAAACATCCTGGCTGCAGTATTTCCCCCCCCCCAGCTCTCCCCTGTGCTTACTGGTTGCATGTGTGTGGTAGCGGCAGCCTACAATCTTGTTTCTTGTAGATGGCTGCAGATTTATAGCCATCGATTACTGCGCCGCGAGCGGAGGAGCGAGTTTAGGTGAGCGCGGCCCGTGCAACAGTTCATTATTTTAGAAGATTGCATGATGTGCGGATGGCTGGTTTCTTGCTGGAGGTGTTTGAGTGCTACATGAGGTCTCGTGGCGGATTAGCACCGCCCTGATGAAACGCTATGGGATGTTTGGGAAGCTCGGGACAAAAGGGTCAATGAGCAAGGAGAAATGAAAATGAGTTGCCCAATCCCTGCTCTTGATCTCTTTTAATAATCCCACCAGCGCCCCAGGCGATGCAGTGGGGGCTTAGATATCGAGCCACAGCAGCCACTCATCAAGAAGCGATCAGAGTGTTTGCTGTGGGGAGCGGAAGGCACACCTGAGGAATGCTGGGAGAGATTAACTCTCCCATCTAACTACCTTAGAGACCTCCTGGAGTCTTCCCTGCAGAAACAGATGAAGATGGTGAACCAGTGCTGAACTCAAGAAACCGCTTTTAACGAGCAAGGTTGGTGGGACAGACCAGCCAAAGGGTCCGAATAGGAACCTTCTCAGGCCAGCTGGCAGGCTGGAGGGCCGAGATCAGTCAGTACAGCCGATGGTCGAGAGACTCGCCCTTCGATGCTGCTACGCAAGTCATCTGCAAACACATGAACAACTGACACTCAAATGAGCAAAGGAAGCATTTGAACCTACTCCTCCAGCTCAGGTGCTAGCTTTATTGATGAAAAAGTTCCTCCGAAGGTTTTTAGGAAGGTTGGATCCTTGGGTGGTTCTACAGCTCGCCTGTTTTGCACCCCTGCCTCTTTCATTACGGCAAACGCTACAGTTCAGGGCCGTAAATGTCGGGTAACAAACGCTGAAGGTTCAATCACGGCCCCTGAAATCTCATTACGGTTGACTGTCTGAGCTGTGCACACAGGCGAGCACGCCGAGGCCCACAAATGATCCTGAGTGATTATGGCCTCTGCGGCGGCTCTTCCTCCCTGCCGGCGTTCAAACATCTGGGTCAGCGCACCGCCGTTCCCCGAAACGCACCCGAGATGAATGAGACGTTGGAGAGAAGGGCAAAGAGTCCAGGGAAGGAAGAGGAGGCGGGGACAAAAGAAGAGCAAACAGTCGCGGGAAGGAAGCAACAGAATTAAAAGAGGGGGTGAGGAAAAGAAAGAGAGGGAGGGATGAAGGCAGAGGCCCTTGTGCTTAAACGGTGAGAACGGAGCCCGCTCCCATCGCTCCCTGGCGACCAATCAGTCTGAGCGTGTCTGCAGGGGGCGGTTAACCGGTTCACACCAGGCTAGAGCGAACCTAATGCCCTCGCTCAGCTGGGGGACCACCCTGACACAAACCCACACACACACACACACACACACACACTTGATTTACGAGAATTAAAACGGTTTCAATTTCACATTTGTATCTTGCAGGCAGACACTCACACACACGCACACACACACTCACACGCACACACATACACACACCCCACCCTCATATCGTATTCCCGAGCCGTCGCCTGCCCTTCCTCTCCCCTCTGACACAGTCGGCTTCAACCGGAAGCTCGGCTCCCGTCTCAGAGAAAGAGGAGCTTTTGTCTCCGGAACACAGAGGCCTCTGTCTCTGGCACCGCGCGCCGTGTGTGTGTGTGTGTGTGTGTGTGTGTGTGTGCATGCGCGCACCAGAAACTGTTTGTGCTGCGGGGTAACAAGTGCAGATAAAAGTTAAAAGTGATTGAGAGCAAAGATAATAGAGGAGCGGAAGAGGAAGAGGAGGAGAAAACATGAGAAACCCAACCTTTTGAGAAGGTTTTAAAAGATGCTGTCAGCTGAGAAAGAAATGCAAATGGGAGCTTTTTCGGCACTCTTGGCAGCGCTGCGGTGACATCACCGGGTGTGCGCGCAATACAAAGTTGTGCTTTACTTCTTCACTTTTTTATGGTGGGACCCGGCTCAGGCTGCAGATTCCTAATGCTTTTGTTCCTTTGTGGCACTGAGGTGGCCATCATTCTTCCCGTTTGCATGCTTTACGCACCGTAACCGGATTTCCAAGGTCAATGCCCGCTGCGGCCTTCGGGTCAGCTTGCATCCGGGCAGAACTTTTGAAGCAATAAATGACAACAAACCCACAGACAAATGCATGTTTTCCAGAGGCTTTTAGCTGCGTGCGTCTATCAATAATAGATTTCTTCATGGTCTCTAGTCCCAAAAGCAAACATGTTTTGCATATGTGTCGTTAACATGCAGTAAATTGAGGTGGAACAGGAAGCGCAGGGTCACACAGCTTCTCTGTGTGTGTGTTGACACACCAAGATGACTCATAGAGAAAGCAAATATGCTGGTCCGGCTCATTTAGGAAGTCTTTTGCTTGCACACAAAATGTAATGTCTTACATTGGATTTGTGCAAATGGTGAAGTAATATAAACAGCTAAAAAGAAGAGTTTTGTCGTTTGCTCGCCGACCACGGCGCAGAAAGGTAAGAGGTTAAACGGTAGAATGTGTAGCGTTAGTTGTGGCTTTTCAGCAGAATCAATCACAACAGATTATCTCACGCTAACAAAAAAACATCTCTTCGGTCGGCGGCTCAAGCTGCAGGAAAGAAATCATCTCTGTTGTGAGCGAGGATGGGTGAGATTTGTAACCTGCACCCACACAAACACACACACACACACACACACACATGCACACAATAGAACAACCCTGGAAATGCTTGTGTTTCTGTCAAAAAACATAGCTATAGGACAGTAAAAAATATCATAACTATCAAAATATGAACAATTTACACACTGTTTCAGTGAATTTTTGTTATCAGGGAGTGAAGGTGCTGCAGTATGGATGCTGACGTGCACATTTAGGCTGCATCAAGGCCCCGATAACAGGTTCCCACTTGTGTGTAAGCGCAGTTGTGCTGCTCCCTGCAGATGCCGTGCTTCAGTGTAGAAGCTGACAGCCTATTCTAACTCTTACAAAAGGGTTTAAAAATAGATCTCTCGTTCCCAACGGGCTTCGCTCCATCGAGTGTTATTTCCAACGCTCGGCAACGCAGCCCTTTCAGCTCATAAGCTGTCCATTTCCAAAGATTTCCGAAATCACGAGGCCACTGGGATGGGAGGGGATGGACGGGAGGCTCTTGCATGGATGAAATGAGGCGAAGGGCAGCCATGGGAGAGCTCCAGCATCCCAAACATTGATGTTACAGTAAATGTGGGGATCGCTGACTTGATCTTGAAACCGACTTTTGCACCTGACAGATTGATTCACAGCGTGCGCAGAGGGCATTCTGTCTGTTGGAAAGGTTGGAAAATCCCCTCAGCCGCTGTCTGCTGCCATCCTGATGAGGAATAATCAGATATTCTCGATGCACCAGCTGCTCTCGGACGCACACTTACATCCAGTCGCACATCCGCCCACTAGCCTCCGCCATCCAGCTCTGGTCTTCCCTGTATCACCTCAGGGATGTGAGTCAGGCCACTTGTACAGTAAAAGCACTCTCTTATGTGGTGAGAAACACAGATGCACACAAACACACTGAGGCATCTGGGACTCATTTCCCCCCGTGTGGAACAGCTGTGGCCAAAGCTTTCATGTTTTGCGGTGGGCAGCCAAAGGAACGCTGGGCGGACAGCCCTACGCGCTCCGACAGAAGGTAAATTACAGGGGTCCGCGGCGTGCCGTAACTCTGACGAGAACACCGGGGCCCGCGTGGGGGTTTATGACATTTTTTCCCTTGCTGGTGCAGTTGTTCCGATGGAGGCGCACGTTGGGATTAGCTTGTTGCTGCACTCAGATGTGTCAGCTGCGTCCTGGACAGCCAAACGTAAATGCCATTCGCCCGTTTTTAACCCTCCGTTGCATCTGTGGTGCTGAATAATTAAAAAGACCTTGTACAGGGATGAGTAAAGGATGCCTTCAATCCTCAAAGTTGCAGACAGGGGTTAATTTTCTTAGGTCCAGATCAGGTTACACTGTTTTATTACCAACTATAACCAACTCAAGATCCTTTAAAGCAATTCAGGTGAAGTTAAGTTGGGACTTTGACTCAGGCGACTCGTTTTACTGGATCAGTTTCTGGGGTGTCATTTAGAAATGAAAGATTGTCCTCCACGGACCTTTCTGTGTTGGCATTTATACAGGAAATATGATTCAGGTCAGCAGTGAAGCGACTTTTCCACAAGTCGTGTGTGCAGCATGTTAGCGAGCAGGGCTCAAGCGCAACGCTCAACACAAGAAGGTAATTGCTCACTTGAGCATTCACAAAACGCTCTTTTTTTTTCTGTCAGCCGGGGGGGGGAGAGATAAAACATCAGCGCTGAAACGGTTGTTGAGGGACAGGAGGCGCGTTTCACCCCCACCTTTTGGTGGTGTCACATTCTGCATCTGCAATCAAAGGAGTCAACGCAACCGGGGCTTCCAGACTGCAGGCCTGTCACTCAAACCGCAATCGCTGCGCCGTCGTATCAAACGCTGTAAGCCGAGCTTGGCTGCGCGGAGCCGCCGACTTGATAGGTGCTCTTAAAATGAGGCGAAAAGAGGAGTTCGTAGCAGCCGCTTACAGATGACAAACAGCGAGATCATCTCTCTCCTCGCGACAATGGACCCGCCTGTGCCGCCGTTGCCTTTAAACCTTCTTCTCTTGCATTTATTGCTACATCAGGAATTTTGATTGACTGAAGCTCTTCACGCTTCAGAATTGCTATTTCCAGCACTGATTAAAATATTTTTTTTTATGTTGCCCTTGACAGAAAAAGAGATTAAATAAACAGCCTTCAGGCGCCTCTATGTGTCATATTTCCTGAGTAATATTTTGAGAATTTGAAATTTGGACTCGGCGTTACGTTCAGGTTGTAAATCGTTAGCCGTCAGACATGTCCGCGTTAAAGGGACAATGTGGAGGATCTGGTTGATTGTAAAAATGGAGAGTTAATAGCTTTTGGCTCCATGCATTATCTTCCATAATGACTTAAGTGACGACAGATCCTGACACACACTTGTAAAACATACCGTTTCCCCCACATCACTTTCTGTCGAACGCCCCCTCCATTCTCTCTTTAATCCGCCATTACCACCTCTCGTGTCAGGTGACCCTTCTGCTGTAATCTACGTGTAATTACCAGGGGCAAACATGTCGCCTTGCCTCACTTCCTGATGTACACTCTTTTTCTTTCAGCGTCATCGAGTCACCTAATCCCTATTTATTAGCCCAGTTAGCCTATATATAGCCAGGGCTTATGCACGCACGCGCTCACTGCAAACGGAGGAAATCGTAAGGAAGGAGTGCAGCATTAATATTAAGCAGCTTAGCGTGTGTGAGGGCCAATGTCCTTTTAAAACACCACAGAGGACTCAGGGGGGATTAGAATGGCCAATCAAAATTTGCTTATTTTTACTCTCGTTCAGAGCAAAGGAGGGGAAAGAGGTTAATACAGCTAGCTTCGAAGCTAAACATGAGGCAGACATTTAACACATATAACAAAGATTCACCAGCAAGAAGCACCCCTTGTAGTGTTGTTAACAAGACAACACTTTCTAAAGACGTGACAACTACTATGGATTTTTGACAGCACTTCTTGCTCACGTTGTTAAAAACTACCAGAGTAATTCCCGAAAATGAATCTTTGAGGCTGAGACCGCGACCCTTGAGGGAAACTCACTTCATGGTGATTAATCATTTCCTTGTATCAAGGATTCCGTTTCAATCTTTGTACCACACAGAGGTGTGCGTCTGCATGTGTGATCGGCTCGTGTGCCTGTGAGTATGTGTGTGTGTGTGTGGGGGTGCTTTAGTGCAGAGTAGTGTGGTATCCTCCACTGCAGGAGGAAGAAATTTGACAAAATGCCAAGACAACCTCATTTCCCCCGCCTGCGCGTGCACGTGTGCTGCACTCGCAGCAGTACTGTAGCTACTCAGCTCGGCTCATCTCGCATCTGCCAGATCTCCACCCTGCACATTTATACTGTAACCTGAGCACCAACACCAGAAACACACACTCACATAAGTACACACAGGATATGTGCGTGTGCAAGGGTGTGGACATGCATGTCACTACAATGGCAATAAAATCTGTGGGTCATTTTTCTTGTTCCTCTGGTGAAGGATTGAGTCTAATAGGCGAAATCATGATCAGCTGACCTACATTTTCAATGGGAATAAGAGGGTTACAGCATCAAAACTGGGTTTGTGTGTGTGTGTGTGTGTGTGTGTGTGTCTGTGTGATGATGTGTGTGATGTGTGTGTGTGTGTGTGCAATGCATGCCTGCATCTCTGGCAAAGAGCCAGACTGTTCTGCTCATCATAAGGAACTCACTGACCGGAGTCAGCAGCAGAGCCGCGCCCCACCTCAGGGCTGCTGCAGGGGCTCTATGGAGCCCCCTGTGGAGACAAGGCGCCTCTGCAGCCACATACACACAAATGGTGCCATTCTAAGTGGCACAGTATCTGATTAGAAATAAAGGTGCACTCTTTTGTCTGTTTAAAAGCTGCAGTTTTATTTCACATGTGCTGTGTTGTCACCATGTGTGTGTGTGTGTTAGTCTGTCAGCTGCTGGATGCACCCTGGTGTTAATAGAGTCGCTTTTCTGTGCATAACTGCGAGACAGAGGATAGAAAATACAGTTTGTTTGTTCTTTTTTTTTTTTTGGAGACCTCCAGGATCAGTCACACCTGTCAAAGGTCAGCAGGTGCACACACAGAGCCAGAAAAAAAATCCTGATTCTTCGCACCGTGACAGTCGCCTAAAAAACACTTGACTTCTCTGGATTGGATCTGGAGCCTGTCAAATTTAGTTCAACCGCACAAGAAACAAGTTACGGCTGTGCCGGCTTTCTTTCAGCTGCACCCGCAGTCCCGTCAGCTCTGGAGCTTTTACTCTGATTCCACCAGGGGCAGACGCTTTGGTCAAGGGCACCTTGACTTTGGCTGTGTCACGCTGAAAGCTTCACTTCCTCCCCTTCAGCCTCTGCGTGCATGGGAGGCTTTTTGGCGTTGGTTTGGAACACACATTCTAAGTGCCAGTTGTTGATTCATGCAGGTCTTCCTTGCTCTTCAGTGCTTGGTTCGCCTGTCGCGCCTGGGGCCGGTCGGTGCCGAAGCTCCGGCGTTTCCACAGCCAGCTGCAGAACCTGTCTGCCTTTGTTTGTGCAAGTTGACGGTGGTGCGACATTTACAAGCTGTTAAGCACACACATGATCTATCGCGCAAATATCTTGTGAGTCATTGTTTACCGCGGTGTTTACACTCAGAGATTTGCATATTAGTGCCATCAGGATGTTTACCGAGCCGCTGATAAGTGCCGAAGACGGAGTCTACTTGCTGGTGACTGTGGACTTATCATTCACCGAGCGCCTCTATGTGTTTTCGGGACGCGGTGTCTGCCTTTCGACATTGTTTAGACTCAGACACTGAAGGCACCATCATGTTAGAGGCCTTGTTTATGTTCCTGGAATTTCCAGAAAGCCGATAAAGCGAAGCAAATACCACGGAGCGTGTTCGGAGTTGCTTGATAGTGAGGAATTTTGATTACAGGGTCGCTGCTCCTTGGAGGCAGCACACCCATCACTCAGACCTTTGTGTCTATAAACCCGTCAGGGGTCATTGTTTCACTTGCACTTTCAGTTTGTGCACTTCTGATTTGGCTGCACTCATTTGCTCTCATTATTTAACACGACTTTTGACCTTTGAGGAATCTGATCTAAGCCGATATATCAGGTTGTTCATGCCCAAACCTACACGGGGTCAGGGGGCCTGGCGCCGGCTCCAACCGGGGTGGGTTCCATCCCAGCAACGCCCAGCAGCGGCGTTTTTCTCGCTGGCTGCAGGCCATCGAGATCAGTTCCACATTAGCGCTCAGATCTAATTTTCTGCTCGACTGTTTGCTTCTATTAAAAGCTGTTACCCACATCTGTCGCAAAGAGGAAATGAAGAGGAAAAAGTGGGCAACGCGTGCACAAAAACACGAGTCGGACACTGGCGTGGCGTTTGCTGGGGATGAATTTGGGACTTGTCGAGAAGATCACAAATAACGAAACATTTCTGGATCATTTACCGCCCCCGAGGAGGTTGCATTTACTCCGGTTGTTGCTACAACATCCGATGAATCGTACGTAAGTTCAATTTGTCGGCTGAGGAGATCGACGACTGGACCTCAGCACAAAAAACTAAGAAAGAGGAGGAAAGATCAACGGTTGTTTGGAGCATAGCTTAGCACATAGAACACCAGTCTTCAGCCTTCACACGCACCACTTTTTTGAGTCAAACTCCTGCTTTAATAACCAGTGAAACTTTCTGGGGCGGAAAGAGCAGCTGACGTCAGACCTGGTGGAGGTGAGGACAGAAGGTCCTCTTCTGGGAGGGACGGCTTGTTCGTCGCTGGCTCTGATGGGGAAGTGTGAGCACATTCGCTGCAGCGTCTCCATCTGTGTTAAGACACTGACGACACCTTAGATGGAACATCTCGGTACTCGGTGTCCCCACCGTTCCCAGGTCTGTCAAGCCATTTGTTATGTAAATCAGCGTTTTTTTGTCCGAGTCACTCGTGCGGTGATCAGGCATGTCTGTTTTGTTCTTCCTGCTGTGGATTTTCTGCATCTTGAAAAGCGCGAGCCGGAAAGATCCAGCTCCGTTTTGGACAGGATGGGGTCCGTTGTGTAACCTCGTTAACACCGAGGGCTCTGCGTGTGGGAAATGTGTCAGAGCCCTGCGCTGAGCTGTGATTGGCTGGGAGGGCTGACTCCCCCAGCACCCGGCCCCTCCCGTCGCCTCAAAAACCCGGGGTTCTCAGACGCTCGGGTTGGGTCTCCATAGCAACTGCCACTTCAGGAATGGAGCTTCGTGTAACTGTCTCCCTCCCTTTTACCCAGCCTCATCACCACGTCATCCTACGTGTTCTCTTTTCTCCTCACTTTCTTTGCCCATCCACTCGCCGTGGGAGTGTAAAGATAAAGAACCTGATGTATTAGTTGGGAGAATAAACACACTTGGCTGTGTTTTTATTGGAAAAGCCTGACCTCATAGTTTCCACATGAGTCTTCACACCAAATAAAAAACCTCTCAGCTGCCATGGAGAGGACAACCTGGAGCCTGGCTTCCAATTTACTTATCCTCAAGTCCTCACAACCACCTACCTAAGAGCTGTCTATCACTTACATTCCTTAAGGGAATGTAAATGTATAGAATTGTGTGTGACTTCTTTATTTTGTTTTGTAGGTTTTTTTCCAAATATTCTCCTGCACTCATGGAGAAACCGTCCGGGACACACTGTGCCCTTTTGACCTCTGCCAAGGCGGGATCATCATTTCAGTTTGAATGCTGCCGAAGGGAGACAACGGGAGCTAATTTGTGTCCTAATCACTGACCTGACCTTGGGCTGGAGACAGTGAGCCAAAGAGAGGGAAAACACCGTTTATCCTTCAGCTGCAGCAGCCATATAAAAAAGGCCCGAGAGGGAAACCTGTGCGAACGCTCCCCTCCGCCCCCATGCTGGAATGACAGCATCACACACCCTATTTGATAAAGTGACGTGTAAAGATGTCGCATGGGACGGGATTTCCGCTCAATATGGGGCTGCAGTGACAAGAAATGGCGTCACAACCTTCTCTCTAACGCGCATCAGATGCTCAGCACCCGCGTCGATTTTTCCTGGAAAGCCAGTGAAGTGTGTGTTATTGCGTGCAGCCTGTGTGTGTTTATTCTTAAAAAATGTTGCAAACATATTCTTGGAAAGCTCCTCTGGCAGCTTGTCTGCTTCCCGGTTGCCAGGTGGTCATCGCATCGCTACTGTTGACCGTCTGCCGTGACTCACTCCTTCCGATCGCGCTCCTCCGCCCCTCCGCCGCTCCATCCTCTACGAGCTTCTCCAGAACTGTCGACGCCTCGCATCACTAGCGGGAAACAGATAGGCGGAAGGGCGGGGATGATGCCGTGTGTGTGTGTGTGTGTCGATGGGAGGGGGTGAGGTGGGAGAGCCCCGCTGCTGTGAGCATGCGTGTGAAAGAAAGAGAGGGGAGAATGAAAGAGGAGACACCCAGAGCCCCTGAAGAATGCCTAATTTTAGGAGGGAATTTTCCCTGATTGTTCTTCCGTTTTTCAAATTAGTGAAGCCAATTCAGGCCCAGGCTAATGAAGAAGCTAAAGACTCGTTTTTATTGATTTAGCATTTTGACTTATCGACAGATTCATTTCCAGCAAAGCAAAAGAAATCGGGATGGAGGATGAGACGGACAGCGGCTAAAATTAGCAAAACTAGGCTGAAAATGAGTCAAAATTTCCAACTTCTCACAGTGCTGATCTACCTTAAAGATGATGTGTATTCATTTTTAGAGGAATAATTTAAAAAACAGAAGACCAGTATCACACTGCACGTGTTATGTTGACACCAGCTGCTCTATTGCACACTTCAAATGCACAAGAGAAAGTGAAAAATAAAAGAACTAGGTTGAAATTTGGGGGAAATTCACTGGGTTTTTGCAGAAAACGGGGCGGGTGAGAGGATGATGCAGCATGGGCGGAGAGGGGGAAAACCTGCAGTGCAACACGCTCTGAATTATTCATCGGCGTCTGAGTGGGTCGCCTCAGATGGAGAGATGGAGTGAGAGAGGGAGGTGGAGAGGCGGTGGAGAGTAGGGGGGATTAGATATGGAGGGAGAGTTGGAGGCGGAAGTCGGAGGGAGAAGAGAAAAAGAAGGAGGAAAGGCAGAGAAGGAGGCAGCGTGAAGAGCGAGGGATGGCGCAGTATCTGAACTCTTTTTTCCCGACAGCAAGTCACATTCAAGCTGTCTGCTCCCCCCACCCCCACCTACACACACACACACACATACACACACAGACAGACACGTGCACCCAAAATCTCTGTAAACACACACTAGTGTTTGTACTTCTATCTTTGTGAGGACTTTCATCAATGTGACTCCCAACATCAACCCCAACCCCAACCCTATGTGTGCATGTATGAGTAAGTGTGTGTGTGAGTATGTGTGTGTGTGTGATATCAACCTCCACTGCGGAGGAGAGAGACGTGTTGTGCATCCAGACAGACAGAAAATTGGCCCGATCTCATTTGAGGAGCAGATTCTGACAGAGGAAGAGGAGAGCTGAATGATGCAGAGTGGGGGATATGAGCAAGGAGATAGACAGCACTGCAGCAGTGTGAACTCTTTGCCCCTGATGCAGCTCTCTCTCACACACACACACACACACACACACACACACACACACACTAAAACAAAAGCAGCATGCAGAGGATGTCATATCAACGTTAGAAACAGAGTTGTACACCTATGCACTGAGGATTTATATACTGTTTCTTTAAGGTTACGTGAGGACAGCATGCAGAGAAGCTAGCACACTGTCGTCGTGTGTGTGTGTGTGAGACGACGCTTGAATTCTGGGACTGAGCTGCAGCACTGAGGCTGTGTTTGTTCTTGGTAAACCGGCGATGCACAGTGATGCTCAGTTATCTTTGTTTCGTTGTCGGTCTGGATGGATCCAATCAAGGATCAGCGCTGAGGGACAGGAGCAGCCTGAGGGAGTGTGTGTGTGTGTGTGTGCGCGTGGCCACAGGAGTCAGGTGACTCCAGGAGGGCCACACTTTGATGCAATCACCGATGGGGCGATCACAGCCAAAGCTCACAGGTTTCAGTCCATTTATCAGATGATTCTAGATAGTTATGTAAGACTGGAATTTCCTGATACTTGCAGACCACTCGGTTCCACCCCCCCTCCACACAAAAACAAACACACACACACACACACACGCACACACACACACGCACCACACACACTCTTCCTCCTCCCCCCCCCCTTCCCCTGATTGGCACGAACTGTGTCCCTAAACTGTCCATTGATCACTCCGCATACCTTATTTGGTTTTGCGACATCCTGCTAATCACGTGAGCGTGTCAGCTGATCAAGCTGGTCACATGAGGCTGATTGCTGGAACTGTCTCTCTTTATTTTTTTGGAACAGAGCATCCGCTGGCAGAGAGACTCTACTGCCACAACCTGGCATATTTGAGGCATTTCACCAGTGTCCTGCTCACCATCCCCATTTCTCGTGTTCCCATCCGCCCCTCGTCCTCCCTCCCCCCTCCCTCTCCCTCTGCCAAATCCCTTCTTCCCTGCCTACTTGTTTTCCTTCCCATGCTGTCGTCTCTAATAAAAATTTGTAATTGAATGGGGCTGCTTGTTACGCGGAGGTTACATAAAATATTAATAATACTCTGAACCGTGGAAAAAAAAGCATGGCATCATTTTGCGTGTGTTTGTTTGTGTGTGTGTGTGTGTGTCAGAGATGGGGGGGGGGGGGTGATGTTTGCTGTAATGGTATTATATCTCCATAACACCATAATTCTGTAAGTGATAACCAGGCACGCATCCGAGTGCTCTTTCTCTCTTTTCTCAATCTCTCTCTCTCTCTCTCTCTCTCTCTCTCTCTCTCTCTCTCTCTCTCTCTCTGTCACACACACACACACTCATTGTATCCCTGTTACTTGTGTACATTATTGTCCTTTTAACAATATCTGTGACT
>CAAE01014302.1:35791-50762 GCA_000180735.1 Tetraodon nigroviridis | reverse complement strand
CACACACACACATACACACACAGAGGGATTTTCCGAGATGTGTTCTGGGTATGATCATGGTTCAAATCCTGTACATTTAAATTAGTTGATTTTAACAAATATCAGCGACACACTAAATGTAACATATTTGGCTTTTAGTCTCTGATCATGTGACCCCAACAATCAATTTCACCAACCTTCCTTGCATTTCCTGATAAAATTCAAATTTCAAAATAGAGCATTTCCTGAATAAACGCAGCCATTATGTCTCGGGGGCAGTTTTAATATCATATCGACAGCGACAAACATCATATGTTCCTCTCATGTAATTTCCAAAGGAAACTATTATTGTCTTGATGGCTGCCCAGTTCTGCAAAAGCCAGAAGCTGAGTGGATATTGTGAGTTTATAGCCAGGGACAGATGCATTTAGTCAATCTTCTGCCTAGCTAAAGGTCAACTAAACCATCGCTCCATCATCTCTCTCCCTCCTTCCCTCTATGGCCTCTTGCTAACCTCCCATTGGATGAGAATGTCAGCGTTCAGTGGCATTTACGGCCTATTCCCACTCTGCATCAGAGGACCTTATTTACACCTAGGTCAAAGGTTAGAGTGTGTGTGAGAGAGCGCAAGCATGCATGTGTGTGTGCGTGAGGGGGGCATAAATGTACACACACGCTTACACAAACACTGACCTCACCTGACGTCATCCATCCAATCAATCACCTGTTCAGGTGTAACAGTTATGGGACAGATGAGGGCTGTACCATGTGGTTAAATCACACCTGTAACATGTCTGAGTAATTCTGAGTAGCAAACACTCTTCTTAGAAGTACCAATTAGCTTTAGTGGGAATGTAGGCCTGCACGGCTGCTTTATGCATGCATAGGGTGCACAGTTAGCGGTAAAGTCATACATATAAACATGCTCCTCAGCGTGTCAGCGATAGCTGCGGGATATTTTGCTCGCATGTTTGCGTTTAAATGTGCTGGTGTTTTCTGTACACATGTGAGGGGGTCTTGGAACATTAGCTTCAGTGGGAACAGGGCACTAAATACAGAGACTCCCACCAGACACCCATCTGTCAATCAAACACTCTCGGGGGGCTGCGCGTGTTCCCCCTACTTATGCCTCTGTCAATCGGCTGTAGCTTGGACACACCCAGCTGTCCACTGGTCCGCGCAGACACTGTGAGATCGATTCCGCTGGGATGGATTTTAGGTCGTAAATCTTTGAAACCTAAATCAGACAGAAAATTAATTAAAATTACATGAATCTGAGTCATGCTGGTGAAAATAGTGCTGGAGCCCACTGGCAGGCGGAAAACTGAGTCCACGTTAACCAGTTACCCAGCTGGAAATCAGGAAAAGGAAAAAAAAGAGCACACAAACGTCCACTTCGACTCCCTGAAGTGTAGCAGCTCCTTTCTACTCATATGTTCGTCGCCGGATGATCAAATTAGGTTTGATTGCCAGGAGCTGATTGGATTGCTACGGTAACAATGTACCCCATACAGATTAACAAGTAGAAATTCATCATCTACACTCAGGAATAAGCAGGAATCTGTCCCTCTGCACGGCTGCTCCGAACCCCTCGTTGGATTTGCTGCCATTGTTGTGTTGGAAGCAGAACCCCCAAGTGCCTGTTTGACACAGAATCTTCACATTAAAGTTAAAAATAAATGTGCTCCCTTGTTAAGCAGGACGTCTTCCTGCTGCTCCTGTTCAGGGGTTGCGCTCCTGGCCCCTGTGAGGTACCTAGAGAGAAACCTGACAGGAAAAGTTGCATAAATAAAGTTGAGTTCAGTTCTTGAGCTTGTGTTTCACTTAATAGCCTGAGTACACAAGCACGGCGTTGTGAACTTCCTTCTTTGTGGTGTGTTCCACCATTGCTGTGGTTATTGCTAGTCGAGGAGAAACGCATTGTGGGACACCTTCTCCCAGTCCACAAGTGTGACGCCTGATGTAAACTGATAAACTTGATAATAGCGGTGTGTGTGTGTGTAGGGCGAGGACGCTGACATGTAAACTGTGTCGTTGTTGTTGTGTTATGGTGTAAATGCAACCGCAGGTGTGGCGCCAGGCCAGCTGGCTTCCTGCCCTGTTTGTGTCAGCCTGCTTATGTGTGTTTTGCAACTGGACCGGCCTCGGCAGCTCGGAGTGCCACACAGGAGGGGCAGCGCCACGCTCACCTCACACGGCTCCCCCGAGGCTCCTCCACCTCCAGTTCTGGGTATTCAAAAGATGTTCTTTTCCTAAATTGTGCTTGGCACTTTAAAGTGCTCCCGCCTGATTCCGAGAATCCTAGCAGGAGGCTCAAACTGTGCAGCCTGACAAAAACAAATCTGCAGCTCTTCCTGCACCTTCGCTTTGCTTTAATTTCACTTTCTCTCTGAACTGACTGCAGAGACGTTGTTGAGTTTTAAAAAGTCGCGTTAGACAAGGCAGACTTCGACTGAAGACGTGACAACAATCTGAGACGTTATTCTTGAACCGCTTTCTGAGGTTTTCACCTTTTGACGTTGTACGTCATGTTTTACTCAGCAATCCGCTTCAAATTTTGCAGCTAATCTAAACTAACAGGCTCCATTACCAAATATATCACACAGATGGAAGATTAGTTCCAAACCAAAAGCCAGTAAGCACATTTTTTAAAATGTCAACCCAGAGTTGTGTGTGTGTGTGCGTGTGTGTGATTAAGTTAAAGTATAATTTAGTCGCAAAAGTTGGAACAAATGCCCTGACCTATAATAACTGTGTCTTGTGCATCAACAACAGCGGGGGAAAAGAAACGGGAACACACGTGCTGAGTGAAAGACTACCCGCGGTCTTCACGCTGGATTTTCCACCCGCGAGCGAAAGCCTTCTGCGATGAACATACAATGCTTTTGGCGCGTGTGTGTTTGTGCGCGTGACCTGGCTCCTGTCCCGCAGAGTGGTAAACATTTCACCTGGAGAATCGCACCAGCCATTTCCCAGAAGCCGGCTGTTTGTTTTTAATTCCATTATTATTATGATATTCTCATCCTTGTCCAGTCACCTCCCAGTCAACAGCTGCCTCCCCAGGGAGTGTGTGTGAGTGTGTGTGAGTGTGTGTGTGGGTGGGTGGGGGTGTGTGCGTTGCAGAGAGAGGGAGCATGTGACTGAAACTCCATGCACACGGGAAGAATGGCGGAGATCAAAAACAATTACAGACAAGTGTTCACATGCACGCACACGTGCGCACGTGCACGCTCAGCTACAGACTTGCTCTCTCTTCAAAAACAACCTCTCCAAACGTGCACCGGTCAAAAGCTGACCTCTGAAAGGTTTAGAGTGCAGCCTAGACGCACCAAAACGTTCTTTTTAAAAATATTCCTTTGAACTGCAGAAAATATAATAAAAATAAAGTTTTATCTCCCTTCAGTGGACAGAATACAAATATTACCAATATGTTTTGAAGTAAGATACACAGTGAAATACTTGTTTTACCTTCTGTTGCAGTCACATGACACGTGTACGGTCTTAGAGCAGAGGCTCACCTTTATCATTCATATTGCAACAAATTTTCTGAGGGAAAAAAGAAGTCAGAGCTACATTTTAGCAACATGCAGGTGTTTTAATCATCTTGCGTGACACCATTTTTACTTAGTTCTCAAGATCTGGCCTGAAGAAAGAAAAAAAAAATGCCAGAAATGCTATGAAACACTTGTTTCCACCCAGTTAAATGAAAAGCTCACATGGCTCCTGGCCCGAAACGCATCATCCACCTTCTGAACTCCTAGTTGGACAAGAAATTGCTCAGTCCTAATAGGATTAGAAGGACACGGACCCCCCAGCTGATCAGTTCTAAGAAGGCTGGATTGCTGGGGCTTATCCCCGTCTAAGACAAGGGCTACAGATGGTTCCCTTTGTTGTATTAGAGAAAGGTAGAAAAAGACACCCGGTATATAAACTGCGCTTAGCCGGCTCCTGTGTCAGCAGACAGTGGACGCACACCCCGATTTATTATTTGAGTTCCATATTTTGCATATAGTAACATGTTTTCCTGAGGAAAATGATGAGCCGAGGCTCTCGGTGTGTGTGACTACACCCCGATCCAGCTCCAGACGATTTATTTTTTTATTTTAGCGATCGAATTAACCGGTGAGGGTCCCAGATGTTTGAACCCGGGCTGGGCTGGAAGATATATGACCTGATCGGTGGCGTGGGTGTGTTTGACAGGTCGTCGATACAGTACAATGTCATTATTCCGCTCATATAAGTTAATCAGCCAGAAGTACTTTTGTTAATATTAACCTGTGACACTGCGTCGCCCCACAGATTTTCTCCGATTCTCCTCAAATCGAGTGCAGCGAACCCACCGCGACCGCCGTCTTTGTCCGACGCAGTGCCATAAATCACTTTTTTCTTTTGAGAGGTTTAATTGTAGAGCAGCCCGTGGGTGAACCACACCATCAGGATCGGATACACACAGCCCACCGTGGCTCAACGGATCAGCCCTCCTACTGCAAATACTGGGCTTCATTCTCTCCAAAAACCCCGGGAGGGGGGCTCTCAGGGTCTGGGAACACACGAGCTGGAGAAGGGAAAGCACTCGTCTCACACTGGTTCTACACTCTTTCTTCTCTCTACTTTTTTTAGCAAGTAGGCTGGAAAAAAAAGTGACATTTTGTCACCTAGGTAGGAAAAAATCATTATTTCCACACTTTGATCTTACCCCCTGCATTCTTGCACTTGCGCACACTCTTAAACACACGTTCTTAATCCAATCTTTGCAAATCCCGCTGACATTATGCAAGGTGAGCTGGAAAGAAGCTAACCAGAGCGACCTGCCGAACGCCTCCCAACATTCCTTTTCATTCATTCCAAACCATTTACGTCAGAACTCTGAGATGTTCTAAATGCTTTCGCTTGGCCGGTGCAGTTAACACTGGAAACAGGCAAAGGTTTGCTTTCAGTTTTAGGAGTAAAAATTGACTGGATTTTTAAAACTATTATTATTATTATTTTCAATAAAGGAAAAGATCAATTAAACCTTTTGCCATGAGTCGGTGGCGTTTCCTTTCTGTATCAGTCCTGAGGCTTAGCCGCTGCTCCCATGCGTTTTCTCCTTATCTTTCAACGCATGCGGTTCAGTGCATGTGCTGACGGCGCACGCATGGCACCAAATCCACCCCGTCTGTGCAGAGGGACTGCATGTGGAGGAACTCAGACAACCTCACCGATGGCACCACACACCCATGAGCAGATGTCCGAGTCCGGTGTCAGATGCTGTCAGACGGTGTCAAACAGCAGCTGTATGCAGCCTTTGTCTCCCAGCAGCAGACAATGCTAATAAAAGTTTGCTGTGCTTCTCCCGCAGAGCAGCTGCAGTCCCTCCAGTGGCTTAAAGTCATATTTTATGAAGTAAAAAAAGGGTACCGACTTATTCGAGACCCCTCTGCTGTAGCGGGATTTACGATTTATCTTCGTGGGCCAAACGTGCACAAGTGTCAGGGACAGAAGCATGTCGGAGACAATAAATCGAGCCAAAAAAATAAATAGAAATATGTTGACTGAGACTTGTGTGGGCCCTCCAGTAATGAAAACACAAGGTCTGAGCCGAGCGTCGGCCAAGTGGTTCTGCTCAAGATCTGGATAGGTGAAAATGTTCCTTCCCAAACACTGCTGCCAAGGTTTGAGTGTCCGTGAGAAGAAGGTTTCTGAAGTTCTGAGAGGTGCACCATCTCAGTAACAATAAAATAGCTCCGCACGTTAATTCAGGATGTCGAGACTGGAATCGATGATTTTAAGGTACCGGTAATTGATTCATTTACCCTCAATTACTGGTTTTCCAGAGTCTAGAACCTACTGGCTTTACATCTCTTAGTCTAAAGAATACGGCAAACATAATGTCTATGATAAATGTTTACCTCCTGGGGAAATAAATGCATACTGTGTTCAAACGTTTGAAGCCATCTGCATCGTACCATCTAAAGTTTTTACCTGTGTGCTTTCAACCCCAAATAACCGAGTGGAGAACAGCAGGAGCAGCAGCACTTGGATTTGTATGGTAATACCCTTGGCTCCTGGCTGGCTAAATTATTCCACAAAGGCACTGCCAGCCCTGAGACACACACACACACACACACACACACACACACACACACAAACACAGAGCTCACCTTTACACTGGGAAAATAAAAAATAGGGATGCCCTTTACTCTTTGGGATGGAAAAAGAAATATGTTTCAATTAGCACACTGAGTCCAAACACATCACTGTAAATAGTGTGCGTGTGTGTGTGTGTGTGTGTGTGTGTGTGTGTGTGTGTGCGTGTGTGTGTGTGTGTGTGTGTGTGTGTAAAAGAGGCCGAGGGGCTTGTGAATAGGCTCATAGAGCAGCAAACCACAGACTGGCCATTACACCTAGTTACAGTCACCACTGGATTGACTAGGAGACAGACAGTCTGCCATACTGACAAAACTCTACTGTGTGCGTGTGTGTGTGTGTGTGTGCGTGCGTGATGTCAGGTAGGGGATCCCCTGAGTTACCCCTGTCAGTTACACGTGGTTAATAGAAAGTGTAAATGCTCTCCAACAGAAGTGAAGGCTTGCTTTTCTCTCCTAACAGTGGTGCTCTGTGGCCTGAGTTGCACGTCTGCCTCCGTGTGTGTGTGTGTGTGTGTGTGTGTGGGTTAGTGATGGATTACTGAAGCAAAGGTCACAGTAAAAACATAGTGGAAAAAACATAATCCACAACAATGACAGCATGTGAGGGCCATTACCATTAAAAATGAATAGTAAATATCAACAATTTCCACAGTTGCATGTGAGCGTTATTATAGCAGCCTTATACGTCCAAATTACACTGTTCCAGCCTTTGGACAGAAAGTTCCTGATTCTTTCTCACTCTGGCTCTGTCTATTTACACACAGCGTTACTGTTCCTTCTCTTGGCTCTTTTAAAAGTCTCCTGCTCTTGGACGCTGCCTTAAATGGAAAGTCTATACATGCCGGCCGAGGAGGCCAAAGAAGTCCCTGTAACAGCTGAGCATTTATAATACCGTGTTTATGTTTGAAAAGGCCTCTCCAACAGTAACCCACTGTCGTGTGTGGCGCCTGCTTTGAATGGCGGTTTGGAACACACACGCGCGCGCACACTAGCTGCTGCGCGGGACAACCCTTCGCGATATGGATTTAATTAGGCTTATTATTCTAATCATAGGCTGTACATGACAGGCCGCGCCGCTGGGAGGGAGGGGGAGGGGTAAGTGAAAAGATGAGGAAGGCGCGCGCGTTGTCTGCCAATTGCAGATTTCACTTTTTTTTTTTAACTGGTAGAAAACTGGTGATTTTTTTTCCCGTGTGAGCGATGTGGGGGTAGATGCTTGATTGACAGCTTCTTAGCCCACCTTCCCTTTGCCCCGCGCTAATGGAGATGTGAACATGCAAGTGGAAGATGAAGAGCACGAGCACGCCCCCCACCGACCCCGCCCCGCCGGGGAACCAGCTTGATGGAGTAGTCCTCTGGAACACACGCGCGTGCACTCGGGTGAGGGTGGGTGTGCGGGGAGCCTCCTCCCCGCTTGTTAATTGCCCCTACTCCATAACCCGCTGAGCTGCCATGGCAGGGAGAGGGGGTGGTAAGAAGGAGTGGAGGGGGAGGGGCGGCAGCAATATCTGCCATCTGCCTTGACTCCTGCCCCCCACCCCTTACACACACGCACTCAAACACACGCACTTCATCCTCTCCTCTACACCATCTCCTGACTGTCCTCAGAGAATTCTTTTATTTAATCCATTGTGAAAAGAAATCCTTGTGCGTGCATGTGTACGTGCATCCACTGCTGCCATGTTGCCTTAAACAAGTGTTGCCAACCCCAGAGAAATGCATCCATGAATTATGCACACATGCCTCCGAATCATTCTAAAGACGCGCTCACGCACACGCGGAGCCTAACATGCGCCGTTAGTGTGGAATAGGTCAGTCACTCTTAGCATTTTAAAACCGCTCGCATGCTTCTCGCGCAGCCCGTCCATGTGCAGAACGTCGGCAGCGACTCGTGCACACAGAGAGCCGCACGTGCGCAAACACACGCTCGCACACAGCGTTTGAGTTGGGGCATTTAGTAAATTAAATCAGGAAAAAAATCACCACCGCCACAAACCCAATGGTTGGGGGAAGAAAGGAAAGAGGCAATGAAAGAAAAGAAGAAGAAGTCAGGGAGAGGCGGGAAGCAGGGAGACGGGTAACAAGTGTCTGCCTCTTTGTGTCTTGATGTATTGTTGCGCTAGCAGAAGGAGACAGCCTGTCAGGGCCGCTGATTGACAACTGGATAAATTGTCCTCTGCTTGAATAGGCTGCATGGGCTGTGTGAGTGCACGTGTGTCACATGTACGTGTGTTACAGGGTGTGTGTTGGTGCATTAGGGTTGGGGCTGAGGCTTCGTGTCTGCTCTTTAGGTGGCGACCTTGAGAACTCCTGCGGTTGTTGGGCCTGAAGTGTTCCTGGCAGCGTCTAAAATCACACACTGGTTCAAGGGGAGCTCGCCAAACAGCCGAAACCGAGTTCAATTAGTTCAATTGTACGCTGATCTTTGGAAAAAAACGCTACTTCGGCATTTCTGAAGGTGCTGGACGGTGCTTTTAGCGACTCTCCACCCCCCCTCCCCAACCTCCACCTCCTCAAAAGGGCCATTCCCAGCAGTCCATCAGTGCTCTGGCAGTAACGAGCCAGCCCCGTGCCCCCGTGAGTATTGTCGCGTAATTACGGGGCGCTCCCCCGCCCCCCCGGGGTCACTCCGATGTCCACGCCGGGAGCTTTTCCCAGGAGGTGCATCACAGACTTCCACAGTTTGGAACCCAGATCTGGTGTTCTGGTCGTCGGAAGCCCGTGCGTGCTGGCCGGTCCCAGAGCATTCAAATGCATGCACAATCACATACAAATTCAGCACAGTGAAAACAAGAAGTTGCAGCAGCGCTCTCCACCCCCCCCTCCGTCCTGGGGGCGCACGCCTCGGAAAGGTCGGAGGGCCGGCGGGGCCAGATCTGGCCCCTAAGGTGACAATAATAATGAAGGTTTGAGGGGGTAGTGGGGCGTGTGGAGTGGAGGGATTCCAACCACTGCCACCGCAGCAGAGCTGAATTCCCGCAGGGCCCCTATATGTGAGCAGGCAGGAATATAGGACAACCCTATGGATGTGCTGTAATGATGAAAGACGTTGCTGCCGAGGAATACCATGAGCATCCCTGCAGGCAAACTGTTTCCTGTTTTTTTTGTCTTTACTATTTAACACATAAAGGTCAGCGAGTTTTTGGGTGTGGCCCCCAGCGTGACCGCCGGGTACGGCGGCGCTCTGCCAGCGTTCTGCTGCATAGATCCCGGTGTGCGGATGGTCGGAGCGTCGGAGGCCGCCCAGATCATGGTCAGTTTTAAGACCTTAACGTGGCCAACAGGTGTATTGTAATTTGTTAATAAGGTACACACAGAATATTGCACTTTATTATACAAAAGCGTGTCTCCCTCGCCTCAATGGACCGGTTTTTCCCTTCACCAGATTTTTCCTTTATCAATTCCAGTCATCCTTTTTTTTAGGTGAACACAGTCTAGTGAGGTCTAGTGCACTGAAAAAAGCCATTGTGCAGGCGGAGGTGAGGGGAGGAGGAAAGGAAGGGGAGTTAGAAGGAACAGTCTGATGCCATGCATTATGCTAGAGTGTGCGAAAAGAGAGAGAGAGAGAGGAGAGTAGAGAGAGAGAGGAGGGAGAGAGAGAGAGAGAGACAGAGAGAGAGAGAGAGAGAGAGAGAGAGATCAGTGATTTTCAAGCAAAGCCTGACAAGTGGGAAGCTTATAGATCTGCAGGGTAGACCTGGCACTCCGCAGGCCTTTTACTCCCTCCCCCATCTTCTCTTCTTAGCACACAGTGGGGCACACACACACACACACACACACTCTCTATCAACCCCCTACAGAATAAAAACATCTCCTATATTGTGTTTCCAAGTGTTTCCATCTCTCTTTTTTCTTTTCAGCCAAGGCCAGCTCCTACGGAGAAGACAGTGGCGAGTTTCATCAGAGCCGTCACGGCCAACAAAGACCTTTCTATGGGATCAAAGTGGCGAGTTTGAGAGCTGACACACACCGAAACAACGGGGAACAGGAGTGAGGATGAATCACACACTCGCCTTTGTTTTGCTCTCTCCAAAACACAGCGCGTTATCTTGATATGATGCCAAACGGCGACGAAGATCGAGGCCTCCTCTTATCATCCGGCTCAGCAGAGATAAAGTGAGCATTTGTTCTAGAACATGTCCCAAATCTTTTTAAATCAATATGGGTTTTTTATAGACACCTGAGAGTCAGCTGACAAGTCAGGTTTTTGACTGGGAAGAATGTTGATTAGAATTTTTAGATTTTTTTTTTTTTTTAAGGAACTAGCTAAGCTTGTCAGTGTACAACTGATCACATGATCGAACCATCTTAGAGGCTGGAAAAACAAACGCGTCCCCCGAAGGTTGCTAGCATGCTGCACACGCGTGTGTGTGTGTGTGTAGGTGTGGGTGGGTGGGTGTCCATACACACAGAAGCTTCGTGGAAACTCCACAGCTGGCTGGTCAGCAGATGACTTGACCTTCGCTACCATAAGGTCAGAGGTCACAGGTTGCCTTCCAACATGGAGCGTGACACCCCCTCCCCCCTCCCCCTCCAGAGAGGCTGCAGCCTGACGTGTGCCGGGGCCGCGACCGGTCAGAGGTCAGCTGGCCCAACAAAGGCCGCTCGCTTCACTTGGGGCATCGGCTCGAGGTTTTAGCTCCACAGCTATTAGTGCGGCTCCACCAGGGACCCGGCCTGGAGGGGACTGGCCCCGGCGGTCTGGCTGGGGCGGGGCCAGCTGAGGCGAAGGTGCAGGTTCCATCGTGCGTGCCTGAAGTCGAGTCGATGTGATCTCACGTTGGGAACAGAGCGTTTACACAGAGACGAGGGATGGAAAAGAATGGCCGCTGCTGCCACAACACATCTCTGTTCCAGTATAAACACTCGGCGAGAAAAATGAGAAGGAGTTTCCAGGCAGAGACGGAGTTTGGGTGAGACTCCACAAGGGGTGACGGGGAGATAGGAGCCCATGGAAAAGGCCTTGTTTGCCAGCTGGGAGAGGCATGAGATCATTGCCCCGTGCAGCTCTGCGCCATTATTGCCTGCCCGTTGCCCTCCCTCTCCCTCCCGCTCCCTCCTTCCCCCTTGCATTTGGACTTTTACACACTCATCTGACTGTTCTGTTTATTGATGACTCAAGCTTACCGTTTCTTTCCGGACACACAGTCAACACTGGAACTCTGCTACCTCTGGGGTAGTAATGGACTGATCTCGACTGTTTAGCTTTGCCCTTTTTCTAGAATGACTCACAAAGGAACAAAGAAGCCTCTGTGTGTGTGTGTGTGTGTGTGTGTGTGAGGGCTTTTCCTACGCTCGTCAACGGGACCTACCGGCGTGCGCGCTGCTTTTCTTCAAAAGACAACACTCTATCTTCTTAAAGCAGCTTTGTTTACAGGAAGCACTTTGGCTCCTCATCAGTCAACAGCCAGAACTCTTTACTCTCTTCTTCCACCTATTCATCCCTTTGTTTTCTCCTTCCACATCGGGTTTTTGAAACAGAGGTTGTGTGTTATTTTTGCAGTAACGCATCAGATGAAGAAGACCAATGGGTAACACCCATCTGGAGGTCTGCTCTTCATACTGGGAGGAGGTCGCCCACGGGGTGCTCTGTCCATCCGGATCCCTTCTTTCACCTTCAGCCATCGTGGAAACAAGACTCTCCGACGTAGCAAACACTCTCTCACACACGTTTGGCTGGTTTTCATCAGTACTGATTTAGCGGCTAACTGTTGGTGCTCTTTAGATCTATCTTACTTCCCACACTTCTCTTTCCTTGTCTTCAATCTTTACCTTTTAGATAATTGAAGAGACGAGCTCAACTTTCTAAATCAACTCCACATTCCAGCCGTTCCTCGTTCCCACTCCCAGCAGGCTCACATTTTTCACCCTGGACTGTTTCACCTTTCCCCTCGTTAGCTGGGCTGGGATGCATTCTACAGATCCGTATCTTTCCATCCGTGCTCACCCTCAGGTTGGGAGTACGGCTCTCCGTGAATACCTGCCTGTTTGCCATCACCCCCCTCACACCCCTCTTTTTCCACAGCTCCAAAGGCCCGTGCGCATCGGCGCTCACCGATTATCCCACCCATGAACAACACCCCATCGGAATGTCTGGAATTATACAAAACAAGGATTAGCTCATCCCTGTCTGTTGTCTCTGGATCTCCCTGTTTGTCATTCCTTCACCACACGAGCTTAAGAGACGTTCGGGCACACACAAGAACAGAACCTGCTTGTTTTTGTATTTGTGTTTTGGACTTGAAGACCTTAATATCTTAGAGTATAACCCGATTAAAGCCTTGTTTCTTTCTTCTCTTGCCTTTCTAGCGTGTGTATTTTGAATTCCAGCAAAGATCGTGTACGTGGCATTTTTATCCCAGTGGATAACCAGTGGTGCTTAGACAGCATGACATCATTTTCACGGAAATTCCAACAACAGCCACCAAAAATTTTTAATGTAACCACCCGCTGAGGCTTCACTGGGGAGACGTTTATGCAGAAACAAAGTAAATGTAGCAGTCTTAGAAAAGCCAACACTACATCCACACTTTATTGAGGTCGCGCTTTTAAAAGATAAATAAATAAAATGTCATAGCAGGATATAATTAAAACTGTTGTTCTTTTTTGGATTTTTTAGCTTTTTTTTTCCCACCCAGTCAAATCCACAAGGGAGATTTACAGAGGCGGTAAAAGAGGACACACAGAGAGTTGTGTGAGAGGAAGATAAAGAAGACAGGAAGAGATGGAAGAGGATGATTCGCTGTTGTGATCCCATAAAAGGGAAGGAAGGGAAGCGGAGGAGGGACGGGTCAGCGGCTCATGCCTGTGCGTTGGTCAACGCTGCCACCTGGAGGCCATAAACAGCTTCCTTAGAAAAAGTTGTGCTGTTATACAACAAAACTTTGTTTGGCAGCGTCTTTCAAACAATAACAGCGGATACGATCTTAACAGTATTTGAAAGGGCAACAAAATAAAGTGCAGTTGTATAACGGGGTCTCTCAGAGAGAGGGAGGCCGGAGAGGGAATTTATTAGGGAATCATGCTGATTTCTGCGGGTTAATTATCTGAGTGAATTGCAGGTGCTGTTGGGGAAATACAGGCGGTACACAATTTAAACGTTTTCTTTGTTTCCGTGCCTAAAGATTTCTGTTGGTGTCTTTCTTGGTATTTATCTTTGTTTAAATAATATAATGCATAAAACATATTACTGAATTGTTCTAAATAAATAACTATTTCTCGTGACCGTTCTGAACTTATTTTCCCCTGTGGGTGGCGCTGTTTAGTAGTACAACTCTGAAGTCCTGGAATTAGATTTTTTTTTAAGCAAATTATTCACATAATGTTTCAAGCTGGTAACAATAAAGTCAGTGTGCTGTTCAGGAGCACATTCTGCACCGTCACCATGAACTTCAGCTCCGGCAACAGTGAAACATCTGTTTTCCCAACGTGGGAATATCCATAAATGGAAGAAGGACTTACCTTTGAAGGTCATGGCTTTGTTTTTAATGAGTCGTGAAAGAGTATCAACGCCCCTGTCATCAGGAAGTATAGCTGTTCACTTCGACCATGTTTTTGCCATCTAAGGCCTGCTGACTTCCCACACTTGCAGCGTCTGTTGCTGTTTCACACATCACGGAGCAAATCTAAGCAGGAAATGCGAAGCGCTCTATCAGAAGTGGATCCCCGTTTGAAATTTACAGTAACAGGTTCCTTGTCCGTGAATCCATAAACGGCACAGGCCTGCCCTTGCTGCCTCGCTGTCTCGGATACTGGTCCAGTTGTTATCTGCTTCTTAACAAGAAATTAATCTCTTTTGCAGACAAAAATAAGATGTTATTATTATTATTATTATCATTATTATTATTATTAATTATCGTGCCAGGAAAGGTCACTGCGTCGAAAAAAAGGGACTGATTTTCCGTTAAAACACGAGGGTGTTTTGACATATATGTGATTTCAAAAATGTTTAGGCTAATGCCAACACACACACACACACCGTTTTTTTTAAAGGAAATACTACAAACAAAGAAGAACAAGGCTGCGAGGCTGTTTGTGGAACAAGGCTCCAGAAGAACTGAAGGGGTCCGTGTCGTCGGCAGCTACAGGGTCCAGGGGTCGGTGACCTTTCCTCCACTAGAGACTAGAAAGCTGGACCGTGAACATCTGATGATGCGCTTCGGAAAATGGAACAGACGGGATGCCACGTAGGACTGCAAGTGCACCTTCACCTACCAACAGGACATTGACCTAGTTAGGGCCTGGGTCGGCTCACCACCGCGACACTTACCGCCTCTTACCACTAGGTGTCGCTACAACGGCTGGAAATGAGTCTCAGAGCCTTTTGGTTTCCTTCTACGCCTACCTCTTCTTTGAATTCTTCTTATTCTTTGCCTTTCCATCCACTGAGTTGTCTGTCAGCACATATAAAGGACAGCTAAGAAAAGCTTTACCCGGAGGCTCTCCCGCTGGGAGAACCCCAGCCTGAGGCGCCACAGTCGCTGGTTGCAGGGCGAGTTGGTGTGGAAGGTAGTCAAAATTCTTGTAGACACACAAGATTACAGAAAACACAAAACACAATGCAGAGCCAAAAGCTAACAAATATTTGAAGATGAGTAACAAAACGTGTAACTTGAAGCCTGCGTCTGTGTCAGTCAGTGTTGACGTGATTGAAGACAGCAATCTATGAAATAAGAGATGCTCTTTACTTTATTTCCTGTTTCTTCAGGAAAGTTTTAAAGTCCCTTTATTGATTTTAATCTTATTTTTTGATGATGTTTTGTGAAAACAGGAGCAAAAAAATTTCCTTTGTGAATGTAACACGTGACTGTATTGAAATGAAAATATATATATATATATATATATATATATATATATATATG
>CAAE01014302.1:6210-35150 GCA_000180735.1 Tetraodon nigroviridis | reverse complement strand
ACTCACACACACACACACACACACACACACACACACACACAAACAGAGGGTCCAGGAGTTAGTAGTCTTTCCTCCACAACACACACATACTTGCTCTTCTACCTTTGCAAAGACTTTTATTGGCCTATTATATTCTGCAGCCTTTTACCCTAAACCGGTGTGACGTACAGAGATACACACTTCCTGTTGGTCTCCTCAGCCGTCTACGTTACACTCACCTGGCTGCTGTTCATGTGTGTAGCCTTTATTCAGTTTTTGTTTCCTCCTCTGATGTACTGTAATAGAAAGCCACCGTATCAGATCAGGAAATAAGGGAACTGAGGCACTTGCAGAACCATGACCAAGCCCACAGTTAAACAGCCTCACACCGTAAGAGCTTAGTCAATCAGAGATGGACCGTGACTCTCCGTTAGACACGTAATGGATGGAAATTTTAATAAAACAGGTCATGAAAGTCGGTTAGGTTTCTGCTCCAAACAGATGGTATGATTCTCGGTTCGGTCGCCAGACGCTTGTTTTGACCTTGTTTCCGAACGTATTATATTTGGAATAAAGAGTTTCAGGCCAGCTTTTATCTGAGTTCACTACAGCTTTACGAGGAGCCATAAAAAAATATGGGGGAGAAAAAAAAACAAGGCAGGCTCAGACTTGACGGGGCCGTTTTCAACCTACCATTCATAAACAGGTGACACACCAGTGTGAGAATGATACCGAGCAACCCCACAAATGGAACAAAGATCCAGGTTAAGTTCACGGAGTCTTGATGGGAGGTAACAGGACTGAGGAATGGTGTTTGTTCTGCAGGGAGAATGAATGGAGATAGATGACATTAGAATCATGTGACACAGTCAGGCGGAGGGAATTCCTGGTCGGTTTCCTTTTGTGTTCTTTTCTAAACAGTCGGGCGCTGGGGAAACCATCCCAGCCTGTTTGTTTGTGATAAATTAATCACGTGGCAAATTTACGAGGCCTGTCGTAAAGCGGTATCGAACCTTCGGTTGGATGAATCCGGATCGTGTTATATATGACACTGAGTCCTAAAAATAGCAGCGACTGATGGATATTTGCTCATATCAGGATACTGTTAGTGAAAATGGATGGACCTTGCAGCTCATGGTGTGTTTATTGTGGGATAATATAATCTGAAGCCCAGAGGAGGTGTTAGTGTGAACATGAGAAGCACACTTACCGCACTCGTCCGTGCAGTATACATCTGTGACAGCGAACTCTACATCCGTCCTTTTCACCTGCGCACACACAGAAGGATGCTGGGGATCAGTCTCTTTCTGTAGCTGAGGCCAGTTTTTCGTCTCACTTGATCTTTAAACTGAACCCACCTGCAGGCAAGAGTTGCAAAGTTCACCTGGCAGGTCAATAGCGACCGACTTCTGTTTCTCCTGATGAAAAACAAGACAAAGGCAGAGGTGTAGTTACTGTTCAACAGAGGTTTGAATGGGTAGGATTTGTGAAGACAAAAGGTTTGAGCTTAGAAGCGACGCTGCGAAAGGAATATCAGTTCCTTTAATCTCAGCGTTGAATATGAGAGCGACGCCTTTGGAAAACCCTTCCCAGCCACTGAGAGGCGAGAGCCAGGCACATGACAAACAACGCAGTTGGCAAAGAGCGTGGCTGGAATTCCTCGCTTACGTACCACTTGCAAGGCGCGTGTCTCCACGGGTTGACATGACTCAGACCTTCCACTCTTGGCACAAAGACCCACAGCAAATGTTGCGTTGATGTGTGACAGCAGCGTCACGTCCCCGGACCCCTGTCCTCCGGCCACAACCTCCCATTCTGTAGAAAAAGAAGGAAAATGTTGTTTCAAGGGGATGGGAGTGAGATGTCAGATGTCTCTGGTACGCACTTAAGAAACGTGTGTGTCGAAACACTCCTACCTTGGAATTGAGAGTCAGCGAAGGGGCAGCGGATCCAGGACCGAGAGCCCACGGTGAACTAAGGGGGGGTCAGAAAGTTAGAATAACAAAATGGTTTTTGGTTATTTGGATATCAGGGAAAATGATGATCACCTTCACGCAGAGCCGAGGGTGGGGATCCACTCTGTTAAAGGTTATCTAAAAAAAGAAAGAGGAAAAGAAAACACGGGTGGGGTAAATATTTGTTGATGGCAACCGCGCCAAACACGCTCTAAGGACACACTTTTTTATCTTTGGCTCACTATTATGCGTCAACATGGAATAACGTTTTAGGAGAATGTGAGTAATTCAGATTTACCTTTCTTTTGCTAACGTTCTGGGAGGAGTGCGGCAGATCCACACACATCTCCTCCCTGCTGTGACACAGCGTGACTGTGGCGGCAACGGGACAGGCGGGCTCCCACCACAGCTGCCCCTCCAGGGGCTGAAAGCTGATGCCAAACCACAGCTCCTCGAGCCCTGCGGGCAGACGTGTTCCCGGTTATTCGATGACAACAAGATGACAGAAAGGCTTATTTTCAGATGCCTGTGGTGACACCCAGATGACTCACGGTCTTTAAAGGGGCAGACCTGGACTCGGCTTGCGTCTGTGACGGCAGACCATCCCTGCGGGATATGTGATCGTCAGTATCAAGGAGCCCTCGTTGTTACAGAGCAAAAAAATCAGGGCGAGAAATGTACCTCGATGCAGAGGCAGGGCAGGGCTCTGGAGTATTGGAGCAGCACCTTTTTAACAGGTTCCTCCTTCCTAATCTAGAAGAAATTCGACAAATATGGAGAGCATTGGATCTCTCTTGGGTGTGGTCTGTTTTTTCGTTAAAAAAGTCTAATTCCAGATAAGAAAATCGGATTTTCTACACCACCGCACACACTCACCAGAGTCTTGGCCCCTGTGTCACTGCAGATGAAGTCCTTATGGCACAGGCGAAGGTGGTAGTCATGACCTTCCAACATGTCTGACACGCTGACAGCCACTTCTTTGGTCTCATCGTTGATGTCATAAAATAGCCTTCCAGCTAGAAACACCCATCAGATAAGGGTCAGTTACTGCTAATTGCTTTTAGCAAATATTGATACTGGGTCGTGTCCGTGGCTAAGGGAGGAAACGGTTACCGGGGAACACGCCTGAGATATCTGTGGAAGCGTGGTGCTGGATAACACGCTGTGATGCTTTTGACTTACTAATACATTCGGGGACGTGCTGTTTTAGATCCTCCGTGTTGCATCCTGCAGAGAGGAGGAGAAGCGTTCAGCTACAGATGGCTGGAGGAGAGGTTCAGGGTGGGAAATAGCACGTGTGAGAGTGAACGTGTGCAACATGCACTCACCGGGGGCTACGTAGGCGCCAGTCCACACAACACCGCAGTAGCTTGGCACAGTTTGCACTTTTATTTCGAAATACTGGCTCGGAGAAACCTGGGTACAGTCATCCATGACGTACACCTTCCCAGCACAAAAGCAAAACAAAAAAAGGAGCCACAATTATGGATGCTTTCATAAGACCTGAGGGCAGATACACAGGTGGATACCAGCAGGTATCCATAGCAACCGTAGACCTTTAACGCTTATCTTATCTAAGAAACTATTCAGAGGGTTTCACCATAAATCTTCTCGGTGTGTAAGGAGTCAGGTGGCACTTGTTAGTTAGCAAAGTAAAAGAGTTAAAACAGATTTCAATAAAGGAGATGTTGCAACCCTTGTGTTACACTCACGTACCCGCACAGAGCAGAAAACGAATGGTGCATTCTGTCCACATGACACAGATCTCTGCGTACCTGCATTCCAGACATTTTCGCCCGCGACGCCTTGGTGAAAGTGAGCGTTCTGCACATCGGCATCATCCCCATGGTGGCAACGCAGATGGACACGCCATGGACGGTTGCTAGGGAGACCATCACAGAGTCAGCAGTCTGAGGTTGCCAGCTCGCGCTGGCAGTCTTTAATCAGTAACTGCTGGTTCTTCCAGCCCACCCATACAGGAAGAACCAAGAGCCTCAGAGGGATTTCCCCTCTGCGGTTTGCACAGCCGGGAACTCTTCAATATCTGCTTTGAGCACATCCGACGGTGCGCTTTGGTCTTATCAGATTAAGCTCTTTATGTACCAAACCAGGAACTTTAGCTGTTCCCATGCCACGCGTGTGGCAGGAGTGACATTCAAAAGCTTGTTTCAACACCTGAAAGGAGAACAAACCTGTCAGCTGTAAATGGGTGCTGATTCTGAGGTGAAGCGAGCACTTCTGCCTCCCCTCGCACCTCATGACCGTGGTGGCGCTGACGTTGCGGAACACGGAGGCGGCGCTGAGACCTCCTGCCGGGTTTTGACACGGGGGCGGAAACAACACTGTAGGAGAAGGAGAAACACGGAGCAGATGGTCGAAATGTGGCCTCTGAGGGAATTCAAAGCAAATATTTTTAACAGACATTTAACAGACCTCCTCCATCGTTGTCAACAGTAAGCTCGATCAGTTTTGACTTTTAGCAACAGCACATAATCACTGACTAGTAGGAGGCCGCTGGGTGCACGGGTGCAGTCGCGGTGCACTTGGACTTAATGATCTACTCACTCTGTGGTTTGGTCTTGCAACGGAGGCCCTGTGAAAAATGAAAGAGACCAGTCAGTCTTTTTTTTCTGAGAAGGAGCCGCTCTGACTGGAAAGAAGAAGTAACCGCACAGAACAGAACAGACCAGCCTGAAAGGTCTGGGACCCACGTATTTCATCATTCTTTAGCTAAAACCCCGACACTTATCTTCCACCTGATCTGATGAGCATCAGATACTGGAAGGTCAGGTGTTCCTTGACCTGGGACACATTCACTTCCAGGAAAATGCTGCAACAACAAACAACGGTTGCCTGGGTTCCTGTCCGAAATGATGAAACTCTGTGGGATCAAGAGAATCGGACGCTCGTAGCGGTCGGAAAAGCTAGTTTTAAATGTTACGCTGAGACAGCTTCCGAAATGTGACACATTTTCCACGTATTATCTTTTATCTCGTGTGCTGACAGAATGTTTGGTGCACAGTAAATAGTAAGTAAGTAAAACTACGCAGTTGGCCCTGCATGTTAGGTAAACATGTAAGGTTTCTATTCACATTGTTTAAGTAACATTAAAGTAACAATCATAAATATTCTTGGTCACAATTTTTCTTGGAAGAAGTATGACCAGCAATATCTTGACAGTGGTGTGTGTGTGTGTGACTGTGTGTGTGTGTTAAGGGGGGGTGGAAGTGATGTCTTTACTTGGAAGTCATAAATGGCCTCAAGGAAACCTCGGGTGGAGGCTTGCTGAAAAGAGTGTCTCAGGCACGTGTTTAAGAATTAATTGTCAAAAAAATACAGGCAACAACACAGCAAAAGTCTCACGACAGAGCCACAGCACACAGGGCAGGACTGGAGTAAAAGTACCGACACTGGAGCCCCGGATTTACAACCAGGATTACTGCAAAATTACTGGAAATGATTTAAAAGTGTACAGGTGGTCCACAGCTTCAGGGGGGGTCAGAATCAGAGGCCAAGCCTCGACAGCCAGACAGCTGACAGGAGTTATACAAAAGGGCAAAGCTGGAGTACATCATAGGATTCTGCTGGAGTCACCATGACGACGGCGCCTTGTAAGGCTACGCCTGGGTCTACACGTATTTCCATTCATCTCCCCGGTAGGAGTGAGTCAGGAGGTGACTCGCCCTGCGTGACTGCCTGTCACCGGCTCGGCTCCTGCTTGAGCCCTGTCACTCACAGCTGGAATCAGCCAGCAGAAAGGAGAGAAGGAGACGCGCCTCGGTCCACGCCGGAGCGAGGCGGGGACGCGCGGTTGGTGGTTTTACCTGCGAACAGCTGCTGCCACAGTCCCGGATCCGCTCCAGTCCCGCTGCGCTCCCTCCTGCAGCGGCACTCCAAACGCTGCAACACTGAGACAGCAACAAGGCAGCCAACAGGATCATCTTCAGCAGACGCCCCTCCGATTCTTCTCCTCTTCCTGGGATCTGGTGTCTCCTGCAGGTGCAAACTGGGAGGTTTCCAAGCGGCGGCCGGGGATCTCCTCTCTAATTCCCCCTGAATGGGATGTTATCCGGTGTGTTGTTAAAAGGACAACCGCACTCAGAATGAAAGATCAGCTGCACCAAAGTTGGAATTTAAATATCCAGGGTGGAGGCGGAGCCCAGGCTAGACTTGTCATCATTAGTGTGGAGACCGAAGCCGCTACTCGCCCTCCTACCGCTTCATTGTGACCTAGCATGACATCAGCACTTCTTTTGGTTCATTATCCAAATGTCAAGCATAGTTTCATATATATATAGATATATATATATATATATATATATATATATATATATATATATATATATATTGAGAGAGAGAGAGAGAGAGAGAGAGAGAGAGAGAGAGCATCTGCATCTTTATGTCTTATTTTAAGACCTTATCGTTTAATTTGCACCTGCTGGGTTCTGTCAAACCATAAAGAAGAGTGATCATTCGTGGAAATCCTGTTTAGAATCATTGTTGGTTGTTTTTTTCTTTTTTTTCAATCTAGCGCTCAAAGTGAGGACTACACGCCCTTACATGGGAAGGTGAATAAAATTCTTTGGAACTAGTTTTTAAGGAAGTCCATAGGTGTGAACTCAAACGTGTGTTGTACGATTTTTTGAAAATCAGCAGACTTAGTCATCACAACCCTCTGCCAGTTTGCACTTTTCCTGCCGCCAGCTAAAGTTCCTTTCATTCATCTGCTCTTTTTAACTCCATGAAAGGTTCCGTTTTAGCCAGAACCCGGTGTTGCTCTCAGCACAGCAATAAAGAGGAAAGAGCCCATCTGCTAATTCTAACCTCTCCTCAGACAGCCTTTACTCTTTTATTTGATCATTTCTGAAAAAAGTATCTATTGTTCTATTGAGCTGCAGATAGAGCCACACTAAAAGTGTGTTTTGCTTATCAACCCCATAACGGCTGCACAGTAAAAACACATTGGGTTTTCCTAAGGAGCACTTCCTTGGTACTGAGCACCAAGTTGTGCAGGAAGCTGGATACAAAAAGAGAATCACGAGGAGACTGCCTCAAAAAACCCCTCTGTCACCTCCGTGAGCAGCTTCGGGATACACCCTTAGAAATAATAAACAAGCCGAGTCGGTGGTATTCAAGAAAGACAATTATCCAGAACGTCATCAAGGTGCCCGTGTGAGCGCTGCAGTCCCATGACCCAGGTGAGCGCAACCTGGAATTCAAAACAATGGACAACAGTGATTTTGTTCTGCATGTGGCATTTAGCCCAGCATGTGACACCGGTGAGCTTCCTCCTGGAGGCTGAAACGTGGCAGAGACACGAGCCTGGAGTGCACTACCAAGTGACATATCTACTGGAGGAACTCTTTGCAGCCTCATTGTTAGGAGAATTCTATAAAAAGGGTTGTAGCATACTGTCAGCGTCTGTATTTAATTGGGACGACTTACTGAAGTTTTATTTCAAAATTGTTTTCACGTTTCCTGGAAATCGTTTTTGTTTAATTGCGAGCTTGCAGCCCAGTCTGAGAACTAAACGACCCGCCCGACCTCTCTTCCCCCGGGGGGGGCCGCAGGAGAGGCCCTGACAGCTCGCTGCAAGGTCTGGCTCCATCGTCAACCCACTGGCTTCTGCTCAGGTCCTGCATCACTTCCCATCATTTTGTTTTAGTTCTTCTTCTGATAAATCAGCAGGAGCTGGCCTTAAACCATGCCACACCTGAGGCAGGTGGGCGCTTCTGCTGCCGTGACTGGTTGGAACCTTTAGTCCGATGGCGCCGCCTACTGGACGTTTCTGTGTACTACAGCCGCACCGTCATGACCGCACTCGGGTCCATATTTACGCCTTCATAATGACAGGAAATGCTCCAGTAAACGTCTTCGGGCTCCCTTTATGCGGGCCTGCTCTCATCATTTGCAGACGTAAATTCAGAGTCTGATAAAAGCGAGCGTCTCCCAGCGATTACGTCATCGCCATCCTCCTCCTCCTCCCCGTCATCATCTAGATTATCAATAACAGTCCGCAGCATTTAGTCCATCATTTATGGCATTTAATCGCATCAAAGAAGAAATATAGGGTTGAGCAACATGAGCAGGTGGAAGAGCAAAAACCGTGGTTGGAAACAGGAGATTTAGCCTGTGTCTGTACACGAATTCTGTATTTTGATCATTTCATTGAACTGGAGCCAGCCTGCTGCTGGAGGTGTGCCTGGTGCCTGGAAGGCCCGCTGATGTCCACTGACCGGCTTTACCTCTGACCTCCGTCAGCCGCTCTAAGCGGCTCATCCATCTGGAGGAGCGACCAACCTTCGCTCATCCTGCGCTGCAAAAAATACCCGCTCGAAGAGGTTTCTCTCTCCAACCCCACATTATTCTTACGCAAAACAGCCAGTTCAAAATGATCGGTGATTTCATACCTTCACCTAAAAAAGAGGTGTGTAAATTAATGAGGCGCCAGTCTTTTATCTGATTCACGCGCTGTGCAAATAAAATCAGCCGCGTGTGACTCCTTTTACAGTGGGCATCCTTGGACGTGTCACGTGACCCGATAATCGCCCGTGTATTTCCGCGTTCACGAGGGCCGAGCTGCTGTCGGAGGCGTGCGGGGGGTCGTGCGAGCAGCATCACCTGTGTGGCCGTCCTCGCCTCCGGCCCCGGCTCCCGCCTGGCCCGAAGGAAGCTCTAGCCGTCCCGGCTCTCCTCCTCCTCCTCCTCCTCCTCCTCCTCCTCCGCCGCCGCCGCTCCTCCGTCGTGCCCGTCGTCGACCGAGCCCGGCCGAGCTGGGGGGCAACCCGGGGAAAGGGAGCCGCGGCGCCGCGCACCGGCCGACGGACGCACCGCCCCGACGCGCCGCCAACATGCTGACTCGGGTCAAGTCCGCCGTGGCCGGCTTCATGGGCGGCATCATGGCCGGCGGCGGCTCCGGGGGTGGGGGCACGGCGCCCCGGAGATGCCGCTGAAATTCCCCTACATGAGGCCGCAGTTCCTCGGCCTGTCCCCGGATGAGATCGAGTGCTCGGCGGACCACGTAGCGCGGCCCATCCTCATCCTGAAGGAAACCAGGAGGTTACCGTGGGCCACCGGATACGCAGAGTGAGTCCGTCCGGCTCGTGCTGTTGTGTCTGCTGGTGGTCACGCATAAAGGTGTGAAACCCCGCCAGACCCCACCTGTTGGGCTCTGGGGCGTCGGATTCTTTTCTGTTGCCTGAACCTCCGCCCCCCCCCCCCCCAATCCTCCTGGATTTGGTCCTCACCCACACACACGCCCTCCTCCCCCCCCCCCCCTTTCTTTTTAAAAAATTTTTGGGGGGTTTTTGACCCCTTTTTTTTTGCCTTTTTTTTGGTGTGGGTTAATGGGGCCTGGGGGGGGTTCCGTTTTGGGGGGTTGGTTTTTTGGGCCTTGAAGTTTTTTGGAATTTTCAAGGGGTGGGTTTTGGGGTTCGAATTAGGGGGTTGAGAGGGGGTTTTCATTCCGGAAATAATTCCCAAAAAATTGGGGGGGTTTTTAATAGAGAAGGAGAGGGGGACGTTGGTTTTAAAGACTTTTAGAGGGGGGAGAAAAACCCTTTTTTAAGGATTTATTTTATCGAAGCTTTTTTAATTTTTTTTTGGTTATTTTGCGGGGTTTTTTTAAGGGGCTGGGGTTGGCCCCAGTTTTTGTTCAGAGACTTTTGCGAGGATGCTGACCACCTTTGTTCTGCCTGCTTCTTGCTGCTGGTTCATGTGTGCCTCCGGCTGGTTCCAGTGTCCAACGGCTGCGTTTGTGGAGCCTGAAGCTTCCTGGAAATCTCACAGGGTCCGTTATCGAGCTTGAAATAGTACGGATGAGACGAGGATTTCAGTCCCGAAATAGATCCCACACAAATGCGGAGGTTATTAATAGAAGAGCGGTGGCGGGACGATGGAGTTCAGGCCTCATCGGGACGGAAAAACACACTTTTAGGCGCTTGTGTGCGACGCCTCTTTGAATGTTTGCTGCATCATTTGCGAGGTTGCTGTCAGAGGCCTGGGCTGGCCCCAGCTCTGCTCGCACACCAAAGAAGCCAGCGCTGATGAAAATATCCAGTCTGTGGCTGTGTTTCAGGGTGATCAACGCTGGGAAGAGCGCCGTGAACGAGGACCAGGCCTGCTGCGAGGTGGTGGTGGCCAGGAGGAGGCCCATGAGCTACTGCCCTCCCTCCACCCCCAGCCGGACCCCCAGCGCCAAGAGACGCAGCTCCCTGCCCAACGGCGAGGGCCCGGGCCTCCGCCTGGACTACAGCAAGCTGGGAGAGGTACACACGCCCGATCCAGCGGTCAAAACGCAGCATCAGAGGACAGAAACCTTGTCCTGCCCGTCTGCAGGACAGCGAGGGGTTTGTGTTCCACTACTGGGCCCTGTTCGACGGTCACGCCGGCTCCGGGGCGGCCGTGGTGGCATCCCGCCTGCTGCAGCACCACATCGCCTGCCAGCTGCAGGCCGTCATCGAGGTCCTGCGCCGAGCCGCCGAGCCGCCCCCCACCGTGCTGGGGGAGGAGCCGGACGGGAACAACCCCTACCTCCAGGGAAACGCCCCGGGCCCTCACCGGGCCCTGACACGGGCCGCCTCGCTGCGCGGGGCCGCGGGGACGCCCGGGTCCCCCAGCAGCACGCCGCCTCCGCCGCGCTTCTTCAACGAGAAGAAGATCGAGCACGAGAGCCTGGTGGTCGGAGCTGTGGAGAACGCCTTCAAAGAGATGGTGAGAGGTGCAACTCCTGCACTTCCTCACCTGATTATCCTTCAATTTAACTTTATTTATACAGCGTCTGTCACAGTGGAGGTTGGCTGCTCTTTACGCAGCCTTAGACCTCTCTGTTAGCACAGGAAATCTAGGTCTTAGGTTTCCGTAATGGGATGTAGCATCATAGAGGGATGCAGCAAAGCATGAATAACAATCTTTTTGCTTATTTGGTGTTTTTCACGTCACATTTATGGGCAATATTTCATTTCCAGACGTGTTTGACGCTGAAACGTGTGTTCGGGTCTTTGGCCGCTAGATGGCGCCATTTAAGCGCAAATACCAGTTCTGGCTGTAAAAACCAGAATTCTGTCAAAGTGATGTTTTTCCTCCTCTAGAGTTTATTTCTTAAAGCTTTCTCTTTCATTTCCACTTCACTGAAATAGCACGATATAGTGAGGGGTTTTTTTTTTTCAATCTCAGTTTGTTGAACGATTAACTGTTATTTTGACTTTGTTGCTAAATCGAAACCAAATGTGTGTCTTCGTTGTCAGGATGCCCAGATAGAGAAGGAAAAGCAAGTGTACAACGTCACGGGCGGCTGCACAGCCCTCGCTGTTGTTTACCTGCTGGGAAAGCTGTACGTGGCCAACGCAGGCGACAGCAGGTGCGTCCGCTCGCCACCAGCCCGTGGGATGAAAGTCTGGTGTCCGGGTTACATCACAGAGCTGCTGGGTGTCGTCTGTGTGCACAGGGCCATCATCATCAGAAACAACGAGATCCTTCCCATGTCCTCGGAGTTCACGCCAGAATCAGAACGGCAGCGGCTTCAGTTCCTGGTGAGAGATCCGCGTCTTTATTCTGACGTCTCACTCACGATTGTGCTCCTTTTTGGGGTAATGAAGGAGAAATTGTGTATATTTAGACATCTGAAACAATTATATGGATTTGAGAATATGACAGGGTCATGTGAGAGCCCTAAAGGGGCGGGACCTCGTTACTGCAGGTCACTATTTAAGCTTTATAAGTTGTGTTTGAGAGCAAAAAAGGCTCTGAGCGGCTCATCCCATCTATAAACCCACCTCTAACACGGTTCCGTCCATCCGCAGGGGTTTATGCAGCCGCACCTGCTGGGAAACGAGTTCACACACCTGGAATTTCCCCGCAGAGTCCAGAGGAAGGAGGTGGGCAAGAAGATGCTCTACAGAGATTTCACCATGAGCGGATGGTAGGTCCTTTTCTCTCTCTGGAGGAGGCGGGGCGGTGTTTAGAGCAGAGGCGCCTCTGTGCAGGAAACATGTCTGCCTTCTTGTTGTTGTTGTTGTTGTTGTTGTTGTTGTTGTTGTTGTTGTTGTTTTAATGGAAACTGTTCATCGTTGATGAATTTGCAATGACGCGTCTTCAGCTGTAGGGGGCGCTCTTGCCCCCTGTCTTTACAGCAGAAGCCCTCTATTACCATTTATCACATTTCATAAACCTCTTTTTAAATATATTCACATATTTGATTGATTATTGTATTATTGGCTACTTACCTACCTTATTACCTTGCATTTACTTCCTGTTTCCCCTTTTTTCTCTCTTTAGGGCTGAAACGCTGATGTAAAGCTTTCAGAATAATCCCATAATATTTTTGTGGCCTTCCCAGAAGCCTTCGGATATCATTAAAGCACTAACGAAGGTTTCTTCAGTGACTGGTTTTGATTAAACAGCCTGGTTACTGTATTACTGAAGGGCTCGTTGCTATGTTACAGTGAATTCTGGAGTAAAAGAAGCTGTTGAAGCATCTGCAGACCTTTTTCTGACGCTAGAATTTCAATAGTGTTATAAAAAAAAGCCTTTTAGGTTGCCTTGAAGCGCCACTGCCATATTTGGTGCTTTGAACAAAAAAAGCAGCTTTCATCAGGTTGACTTTTCTCCTCAGGGCTTACAAGACCATCAGCGATGAAGACCTCAAGTTTCCACTGATTTACGGGGAAGGAAAGAAGGTGTGGCTGTGAGAAAGGACCCATGCTAGCGAGTAGCTGCTGGAAGCTAAAGCCACGTCTGTTTGTGCAGGCGCGGGTGTTGGCCACCATCGGCGTGACCCGAGGACTCGGGGATCATGACCTCAAGGTGCACGACTCCAACATCTACATCAAACCCTTCCTGTCCTGCTGTCCGGAGGTAAGTAGCATCCCTGCTGGGAGCGAACAAACTCCAACGTTGGCGAATTACCTGCAGCCGACTCCCCTCACTTGCTGCTAGCTTTGTGTAACCGAGGCGCGTGCTAAGCTAGCTCCCGTTCATTCAGGTGAAAGTTTATAACCTGACGCACTACGAGCACGGAGCCGACGACGTCCTGGTCATGGGAACAGATGGACTCTGGGACGTTCTCTCCAACCAGGAAGTAGCAGAAGCCGTCACCACCTTCCTCTCCAACTGCGACCCTGACGACCTTTACAGGTGGGTAGTCTGCCGGTTGCCTTCCCCAGCGGGGCCAAAGCCGAGGCCGCCATCGCCTTTTCTGTGTGGCGCAGGTACACGATGGCGGCGCAGGACCTGGTCATGCGCGCACGCGGCATGCTAAGGGACCGAGGGTGGAGGATCACCAACGAGCGGCTGGGCTCCGGCGACGACATCTCGGTTTTCATCATCCCCTTGATGTACGGTAACCGGCAGGCCTGAGGGGCCTGAAGGCAGCTGGACGGACCCTGGACCTGTAATTCCGTAATTCCGTGTGCCCGTCGCTCCCTCCCTTTCCTACCGAGGGAACGTTAACCCTTGAATCCAGATGTGGAGCCTAGGGGCCAGAGGTACCAAATTTAGCTGCTCAGGGGAATCCAACCATCACCGGCTAATCCATGTAGATTAAATTAGGCCGCCTCGGCGCCCCTGGAACTCTTAAATGCTCTTCACCTCTCCCAGACAGCGAGCTTTCCTCTCGTCCCTGCGCTTTCGGTGCGGATAAAAATGGCCTCTTTGGGACTTTTTGTTTTGTAGCTAGCCGTTTGTCGTCTTCCACTAGAGTTCGCAAACTGTTTAAAGGTAGATGCCGCTGAGGGCGACGAGGACGGACCGTCGCCACCTTCCTCCCGCCCAGCCGTCCAGGGCTGGGGACCTTCACTGCAGCCAAAATCCGCAAAAACAAAAAACAAAAAACTGTGCACTGAAACGAGATTTTATGGCAAAAAACTTCTGTTTTATCTGACCTTTGCTGCTGGCGTCCTAGAGACAGATAGCGGTGCTTTCTTTTCTCTTTTTTAGCGTAGGTGAGTTACAAACGCTGACCCATCAGTCAGGGAGGACGATCCTGAAGGTTCCTGCAAACTCCCAACTGTAACTCTGAAAGTGGTGGAATACAATCTCAGACATGCTGTAGCGTGTACATACTTGAAGGGCGGGTAGCTGGGGTTCTGGCCGTGCCGCGGTTGGATGGATGGATGGATGGATGGATGGAGTGATGTTGGTGGGGATGAGCGGCGGCTCCGCTGGGAAGGAGCTCTGTATTTAATGTATCAAAGATGTTCGTCGTTTGTATTTGTGAAGGTACAGAGACCACCCACCCGTGTTTACGAAGCTGTTTTTCCTTTAGCGTCCTGGACATTTAGCCTTGAGGAGCTAACGGTGCGAGATCAGGAAGGAACTGGAGGCCGTCCGATTTCCTTTTGTGCGTTTGCCATGAAGACTCCCAGCAGTGGCTCGTTTTAACGTTGAACTCAAGACTGGAGAGTGAGAGAGGAGGAACGTAGACTGGATAGCGAGTTATTGACCGTCCTCATCAACAGTTAGGTCTTAGAGGGGTAGTTGACCCAAGAATGGAGTCGCTATGGCGACGGAGGGGCGGGTGGAGTCCTTCCTGCCGTCTGCAGTATTCATATTTCAGCTGTTTATGGAACGTTTTAACCTCGAAACTTACTATAAACAATGCGTTTTGTAGTGAATTTGCTTATTTTCTGTTACCATTTACTATCTTTAAACGTAATTACACCCCAAAAAGCACTTTCCAGCGCCTTTTTCAGCATAGCGATGAATAGTTAAGGAGTTTAAATCTGGGGCCTGAACCTCCAAACCGACTGAATCCAAAGACTATTCGGACAATTAAAACGGTGCTAGGATGAGAAAAGCCATCATTAACTGTAAAGTTTAACCTTTTGGGCCACGTCTGACCTTTGGTAGCAGTTAACGGCAAACCAAGCCGGCTAGTGCACTTTAAAAAACAAAAGAGAAAGCGAAACTTCACAGAATCCTAAACTTTCTGCTCTCCGTCACAGATGTGCCACTTAGCGTAGCCGACAGCCGTCTACGTGGCCCCGCAGCAGCCGCTGACACTGACGGTGCATTCTCCCTTCTGTACATTCCATAATGCTAATATTTTGCATATTTATTTCTAACTGTGACATATCTATACGTCGCTTCTTTTCTTTGTTTTGTCGGGCGAATATGTGTAACCAAGCAGCCTGAGTGGTCTGACATTTACCGATGATTTGTTCTCCGATTCACTGAATGTCTTTTTTTTTTCTCGTGTGGTTTTCGAAGATCATTTCTCTTCATCTTTGGTCCAAAGTGCCCCGCTGCCCCGCCAGCCTCCCCTCAGCGCGTGTCTCGCAGTTCCGCGGGCCGTTTGGAGGGCGCGACCCCCCCACGTGCGCCCCCGCCCAGGGCCCGACCACCCGGACCGTGCACGCGCGGAGGCGGCGTCTCGGCGGGGCATCAGGATGAATGTGGAACCTTCTTTCCATCCGTCGGGTAGCCTTTTTTTTTTTTTTTTTTTCTCTGCGATGAATGTCCAAAAAGCACATCCGGGGTTCGTGTTTGCCGTCGTGCTGCGCCACCCAGCTGCTGCACGTCCACTCAGGTTCATCTCAACGCGCCGTTGAAGCTCCGCTGCTTCCTGGGAGCTCTTGTGGAGGCGGGCGGACCCTCGGAGTTGTTCTGTTGGAGAGGAGGACGATTGTTGTTGGAAGGAGGCTCTTAGACTTGAAATTCCATCCTTCGATCCGACTGTAGTTTTTCCTCCCTGGAGTTGCTGTATTGTGAACCTAGCTGTTTGTTTCCACCCAAAAACCAAACGGTTCTTCTCGTGGGAATAAAAAACCCACTGCCAGGCTGTGGTTTGTTCTCTGTAGCAAAGAGGAGGCGTAGTCATTTTGAAGCGACCCTCGTGCCGCCGCCCCCGACCTGTTCAGTTGTGAATGTGCGACGTACATTTTGTATGACCTAAATTTTAGGATATTTTTAATGTTTACGTGTGGGGGTGCTGGCAGATGGAGGGCGAAGGAAGGATTTACCTTCAGTGTTTGTTTTCCAGAAATGACAAAAGAATAAATATTAAAGTTGACTGTAAGAGAAAAAACGTTTCATTTCATGATCAGTCAGTATAATTTTTCTAACTGAGGATTTTACTTATTGTGTCAGTCAATATATTGATTTTCTGTTTTATATTTATGGTCTCTTTATTCAAATATTTCTTCATTCAAGTGTACTGAATAAACAGACAACCTCCTCTGCGTCAGTGAGCACTTTGCGTCATCTGGTGGACAACAAGTAAAACCGCCTCAGATTCCAACACATCTGTCAATACACGGAACACTTGAACAAATCAGAAAGTCCATGTTAATTGTTTGTACAAATTGATTTAATTTATGTTGGATTTGATGGTAATGTAATAATATAGCCTAGCACAGACGCAAGTTTGTAGACTGGATCGTCTCCACGTCTTTACGCGTGGGTACATTTAACGCGAAGAAGGCACAAACCCAACAAACAACCTTTAAAACTATATTTCATAAACAGACATTTTCGCAGCAGGCGTGATAGAAGCGTCAAATATGTTCTTCTCCATTTGTCATGCTGTTATTCAAAGCGCGCAGTCGGTCCGGTTTCATTCCACCGCCGTCGGTCACCAGCGCCAGCAAGGCAGTAGATTGCGCAGTCATCTCCACAAGGGGTAATATGACAACCCAACAGCACAAACTACTACCTCAGCCGGCGCCTGGCCCCCTCCGTGGCTCCATTGTCCTAGTTCAGCTTCGCTCCGCTGCGTCTCCACCCGGCCTGTGCCGGTGTGCGTAAAAGCGCACGGCGAAACGGACCAGGCGTGTGTAAGGATCCGCAAGAAAACGAGACACAGACCCCACCCAGAGCGTGGAAAGGACATGTCCCATATTTCCTCACATGTTTCCCGTTAGGGTGACATGTGGCAGCAGGTAAGAGCCCCGAGGAGCGCAGGCGACACCCTTCACTGCAGGCTCCGATCTCGGTTTGAAACGATGAACCAACGTGTGCACCCATTTCTACTTTCATTAAATCATTTCTAGATACAGTATCTATGTACAAATACGACTTGCGGTGTAAATCAAAGCAGCCTAGGAGAAACATTCCATAAAGTCACGTTTAAAAAAACGTATACATTATATAACGTGGCTTGAATTTTGATAATAAATAAATGAAGGGACAACTCTCCCCCTTTCCACCTTGCAGCTGAACTGCAGCAGACTGTTTAGTTACCTATTGTCTGTTTCTGTCTCCGCGAGGCGGCCAAAGTTGTCCCGGGATCACCCCCACTCGCTCCATAACGACGAACACGCAAAGGAAGGGGGAAAAAAAAAAGTGTGTCTTATGCAGCCGCCCGATGCGTCTTTTCCTTGGCCCAGCTCTCCCACAGAGGCCCCCGTAGGTCCAGATGCTGAAAATGAGAGGAATTGGCGGAGCGGAGCGGATTAAATTCACAGGGACCGTCAAAACGGGTGTCCAAAAGTGAGGTTAGGAAAAAAACACAGAGGTCTCACTCGTGGGGAGTTTTCCGAATACCGCCAAGCGACACTGGCCGCGCCCCCATCCGGTGGGTTTGGGTATTGCAGCCATCTTACAAACGCTCATTTACGGCCGTGTTCGAAAACTCCCCACGAGTGAGATATCAGGGTTTTTTCTAACCTCATTCTTGAACAACCTTCCGGCGTCCAGCGCTTTGTTGCCGGGGTAACCTTGTTCACACCATCTGTATGAAAAAAACCTGCATACTGCCCTAAACGGTCAGTTCAGTATAAATTGTGGGTATTTAAAAATAATTAAAAACGCAAAAGGTGTCAAGGTTTGATGGGTGCAGTTGCTCTGCAAAATGTAGATTATATAATTTCAAAAAACCAGGATGAAGAGCTGTACAGATACACACACACACCAGCAGAGTGCTTTACACAACTTTATTGAAGACTGTGTATAAATACACATGCACATTTCAAATGTAAACCCCAGTGAACTCAGGTGCAGCTAATCCTGACCCATTCCCGCCCTGTCATGTTGTCATGCAAGGATGTCGAGTTTTTTTATTTTATTTTTATCTTTACAAAAAAAGAACATCCTCTTTATTTAAAAAAGATTCCCTCCCTGATGAAAGCACAGGCAAGATTGTAATCTAGTGTGTACGTGTGGATGTCGGGGTCTTGCCATTTTAAATATCCTGTTTAATATTAAATGCTTACATATAAATAAATAAACTTTTATCAAATGTGCACTCACAGAGTGACCTCTTATGTACAGTATTGTATAAGCCTATAGTAGCAATCGTATCTCAGTATAATGGGGTGAGCCACAGCCGCGTCAAGGCAGCGTTGCAGCAGAGAAAAGCCCGCTGAAGTCAGAGTGTAGATATGCGCATGAAGGCAGGATGGCGAACACAGAATATTGATAACGCCAACAGTACCAAGGAAACATTCCACCGTGGAGGAGTCTGCAATCATCTGTGGCTCCGTATTTTCACCACCAGTGGCTGAAAGGCCTGTGAGGCGGGCTCACCCCATTGGTTTTTTCCCTCCATCCTCAAAGCTCAGGACCTCTGAAAAGCAACACACGCAGCAGTGCCGAGGACCTGCTGCAATCGCATTCAAGCAAACCAAGAAAAAAACAAAACAAAACAAAAAAAAAACACAGATCTGGCCCAATTAGGAAGCAAAAAGGCATCCAACGTGTGTCTGGTCAGTCAGGATACATTCTGGCCCTCTTGGAAACAAAACAAAGGCAGGAGATTGTACATGTGGGGGAACTGGACATTCATACACAGCTGAGTGTGCAGGGAAAACAAAGGGCCGACGTGCAAAGACAAGGCGCCAGAGACGGAGCGGTAAAGGCTGAAGTGATGCCCATGTCTGATGTCAGCTAAATCCCAGAGTTTCTGATCTCGCGGCGCCTCCGGCGGCAACGGGAGAGAACTCAGCCCGATTCTCTGATAACTGAAGGACAGTTTGGAGTTTTATCTCCAGATCTCAGCGCTAGTCAGCTTTCGCTAATTCATGTAGAATATTTCAGCTTATGTCGGATATTTCTCAAGATAACTTCCATTTTTTTAAAAGTGTCTATTGGATTTCCGTGTCCCCTTCGTTACCCTTAGGGTTAAATGTGGGAAAACAAAGACTGTAAACTAAAGCATATCTGCAATATGACACTAAAACATGGCTGTCGATTGTGCAAGCTAAAACGATTTAGCACATCATGAGAACCCAAAATAATTCAGTGTTAAAAATATTTACAATTCGGTAATAAAATGATATGACGAAGATGCTCCCAAATATATATTTAAAAACACAAACAGGAACGCACAAAAAAAAAAAAAAAAAAAAGCATGAGGGTCATCCAAAGCAAACCGTCAAAGTAGCTTAAAAAATCATCCTGGTTCAGTGAGTTCTCTCAGGTGAGGTTCAACAAATGACCGTGACACACACACACACACACACGCACACTTACGCGCGCACGCTTCACTCACACAGGCACACACACAGATCCAAACACAGCGGGGCTCTGGTTGGCTGCGTACGCCGGCAGCGCCCTGAACCATCAGCTGTCCTCCTCACCGTGGCTCCGCCCACTGGAGCCTCCGGGCCGGATCGTGCTGGCCATGCTGTGCATCCATATGGCTTTGGATGGAAAGATGCTAGTTCGCTAGTTTCTCTCTCTCCGTTTATTCCGAGTCCTCCTTTTTACCTCAGTTGGATTTCATGGCCATGTCTCCATGGGGCGCCCCTTCGTCCTCTCTTTCCTGCTCGTTGTCGTTCCTCCGGCACCTGTTTTCGTTGAGGTCCTCCTCCTCGCTTTGAGCGGCGGCACCTGAGGCAAACAAGGCACCCTTGGCACAGGAGAGTGTGTTACTCTCTGCTTTCACAGCGCCTTCAGCCTCCTCTTCCTCCTCCTCCTCCTCCTCTTCTTCCTCTTCCTCATCCTCTTCCACCTCCCTCCTCCTCCTCCTCCTCCTCTTCTCGATCCAGAGCAAAGTAGCCGGTTCCTTTTACAGTGTCCTGCCGCTGGTAGAACAGCACGTAGCCTGCTTTTGACTGGAGAGGGAACAGCGACGGACAAACTCAGAGCTGCAAACTTCCAAACAGTCCAACAAAGTAGCGGTTCTTTGTGCCCAAGCTTTAACCGTGTCAGCAGAGCACACACACAAAAACTCACCACGATCTGATCCTCACTGGCAGGAGACACGCTGCTGTCGTCAAAGTAGTACCACTTCCCGTCGTCTTTGTTCTTAGCGTAAGCAGTATCTGTTGATGAGAAAAGCGAAAGAAAACCTTTTGAGTTTAAATGTAAATGGATCGCTATTATCCGCCTTCTTTCTCCAGTTGAAATGGCTGTTTAACAACAGAGGCTGGGGTCTTCACTTACAGTGGCCTCCCCCCATCCCGCCGTAGTGGTTGGAGACAGCGATGAGGTCGTAGCGGCAGGGCCCAGCGTTGGGGTTAATGAGGAACTCGGACATGTCCAGGTCCCTGCGGGAGCACATCACACCCGTTCCCCTCAGGGTCAGAACCTGCCCATGACTCGTGCTTTGGCTTAGGCCGATTCAAAGATTCGCTCAGCCGTGTGTACCTGAGAGGGAAATCAACCAGGGAGTCCAGTTTGTCCCTCATGTATCGGCTGTAGGAGAAGCGTTTCAGGTGGACAACCAGCACCGGCGGCAGAGACCACAGGTCCAGTTTCTTGGTGGCCTGTTGGTGTTGCTTGCAGTTGGGACAATACCTAAAAGACCCACGCGCACATATAAAGAAGCACTGCAGAGGGGTTGTTTCAGGAACCTTTTGGCTTTTTCTCCCACCATGGATCCTCGGCGCCCAGTTTTTCCTTGGTGGTGAACAGCTCGATGCAGTCCTTCAGCTTGAAAAAGGCTTTCTTCTGAGGTTTGTACTCCATGCTCTCGTGCTTGTCAAAGTCCTGTGTTGGGCCCAAGCACAAAACACTAAGAACACAGCCTGAGCAGTGCAAAAGCACCTTACTTTTAGCTGAAATGATACTTAAGAAGTTTTGAAATGTAACCATGAAACTGCTCACAGAAGAGCTTTTGATAGTGGCGTTACCTCGACAACAGTCTCGTCAAAATATTTCTTCTTAGTGTCTGGTTCCCAGTCAAGAGAGAGATACGAACGGTCTGTTTCAAAGGGACAGAATGTAGATGCACCATTACACAGATATTCTTCTATCTTGAAGCTATTTCATGGGGGTGAGACAATAGCATGATGTCTGTTTGATTTCGTCACACAGACGCAGACTTTTCCTTCCCCGCAGGCCTCACCACTAAGTCGGAGGTGGCCTTCGTCGAAGCGGATCTGTCTGGTGTCCTCCCTGAGAGAGTGGTCCGTTTTTCCCATGTTGTTGAACTGGAATGTGAAAAGTCTCTTTCTGCTGTGGCCGGCCGTCTGCGAGGCTTTGGTGGAGTTGTGGGGACAGACCGTGCCGTTTTCCAGCTCGTTGTCTCCGCCCACAGAGTCCTCCGACTGGCTGTTGTCGTTCTCGGAGGGCAGCTCCTGGTCCTGGCTGGACTCCTCGTCCTGCTCGTCTGTCTCCATCTCACCTGAGGGAAGGGTGAGGGTGAGGGTGTGTGTGTGTGTGTGTGTGTGGATGTGTGTGTGTGTGAACACACTCACTCGGTGACCCTTCTTCCAGCATTCCATTAGTGGCATTTCCATTGAGAGTGTGTTGTTTAGAGGACTGTGTCTCCTCACAGTCCTGCTCGTCCTCCTCCACCGAACATTTAACAAATCGACTGCCAAAAACATCAAATCCATTAATTTCTTTTTAGAAAACTTATACTGTTCATGATAAGAACAGCTTATCCTCTGAGGATCTGCGCCACTCATCAGACATACCAGAGACGCAGCAGCAGCATGTTGTAGAATTTGTCTTCGCTAAGTGTCCTGGGGACGGCGATGAGGAAGGGCAGTCCAAACAGTGTTGTGCTGGTGTGGTTATATCCTGACTGTTTGTACTTCTCCCTTAAATGCACTGGGACGACTACGTGGTCTGTGTCCTCCACCCTGTTGACCGCCAACTCAAATCTGCCCCAGGAAGAGAAGCGCTGATTAAAAGGTCTTACTTGATTTAATACAGTCGTTAATGTCAGCGTGCATGTCGACACTCACACGTAGATGTCGTCTCTCTCCATGATGCTGCTCAGGTTTTCATTGGTGGCAAAGATTCGGTGGAAACGGTGATTATAGATGTCAGTTACAATCATCTGGCCAAGGACAAAAGACATCAGAGAACTCTTAAGCCCAAACAGTCATGAGAGCTGGGCTAGTTTGCTCCCAGGCAGCAAAATACATAATACAAAAATACACATATGCATGTTTTTTTAATGGAGTATTGCCAGTGCTAGCAAAGGAGTTACCTTGTCAGCAGGAACCCCAGACAGGTTGGAGAGGGAGTAACACAGGTCAGAAATGTAGCCCACCTTTGGCACAGTCAGTTTGTACTGCAACAGAGACAGGGTGTCATCTGCTTCTGCCTAAACCCTGTTGACTGGACGTTGGTTCTCCCAGTTACCTGTGTGGGTTTGGCGAGAGGGTCCAGCCTGACCAGGTAGACCTCCAGCGTGCGCTCCTTCTTCATGGGCAGGGGCAGCGTCAGGTAGCAAAAGGGATCAAAAGTCACTGAAACTTTGAAGCACACGGGGCACACCAGAGTGGACTTGAAGAGGCCGTGGAAGATGTCCACGATGATGGAGTCATTTCTCTTGATGTGGTTCTCCCACGCCTCCTCTGCTACCACCTGGAGAGAAACGAGCCGATTATTAAACATGTGATCAATAATAGGGGCCTCTTCACGTTCTAATTTTTCACTTTGTCACCTTATCAGGCCTGCCGTTAGCATCCTTGAGCTGGATGTAGGGTTTCTTCCTGATACGGTTCAAATCCTCATGAAGGCCATCCAGGAGAAAGGCCAGGAGCTCATGGGAATCCTGCTGCTGGTAGCCCGAAAACTGGGGAGCAAAACGGCCAACTTGGGTCTGGAGGTAAAGAAAGCAATGGAAAACATGGCAATGAAAAATGCACAAAAAAGGAAAACACTGAGTCATATCTGCTAATGAAAATAATAAGAGACAATAACAATCTGGACAAATGAAAGATGGTTCCAACCGAAGGTTATCTAGGGATTCACCTTGAAAGGTCTCGGGGTAACATAGCTGTATTTGCCCGACCAAATTTGTTTGATGAGCTCCGCGTAGGCTCTGGCAATCTCCCCCTTCATGCCCAGTGGGTTGTCTTCATTCAGTTCATCCGTGTACTTGTCTTTGAGGAAGTACTCCGTGAGTGGAGGGATATTACTTAAACACTGAAAAAACAACAACAAAAAAGCCAACGATGGGTTCAATTCCTTTCCAAGCAATGCTTTTTTTTGTAAAAAGTCATGAATGAACCACTTCCTGAGGGACGGTAAGCTCAAAAGTTTGTGGTACCTGTACGGCGGAGTTCATGAAGCAGGTGTTGCCCAGGTTGGAGAGCCCACAGAGGCCTGAGCGCTCGCTCTGCCGGCTCTGGTCAGAGTAGTCATAGCTGTTGCTGTAGGGGTGGTATGATGGCAGACTATAGCTCGAGTTCTTCAAACTGCACCGTAAGCAAAGAGAAATAAACAGGTTAGTTGTGCGGGTAAACAGTGTTTACCATCTGTCTTTATTGTCTGATTCCTAAATCAGCCACCAGGAAGTTCAAAGCATCTAAAACACAGATTCAATATGTCCCACGCCCACAAAGGCTCTCAGGAAAGCTAAAGTAAGCCTAACTGCAGCACTCAGCAGACCTCTGAGATGGATGCAAGGTAGTGATGGTCGTTCTGTTGTCCCACGAGTCCAGAGAAACCACTGCAATGGCGCTGGAGTTAGTAGCCTCGCAGTTTAGCACACAGTGGTGCTCCACCCTCCTGCTGTCCAGCTCCACCGCCTCGGGCCTCAGGCACCACCAGCAACACAGGAGCATGACATCTCAGCTCCGCCCTGATTCGCACCAGACCACATGTCCGCATGAACCCAACCCGCCAGCGGTCCCCGGGGAGGGTTAAACTCCGGTTGGAAGCATCCGGAGCACAAAAAACCAGGTTTTGTAAAGCTGAATGAGGAAAAAAAAACTCCACTGTCGGGCTAACTCAAACCAGCGCTGCTCCAGCAGTAACCTTCAGCATATCCAAACCAAGTTTATGTTGAAATAAGAAGTCCGGCACAGGCCATCCAGACACATACTTCCACTCTCATTCAGCTCATCTTCTCATCCCCCTGCGTCAGAATCCATCCCACCATTCTGTCCCGTCCTTCTCTCCGGTCCTCTGCTCCTCCCTCTGGCCTTCCTGCTGCTCTGCCGTTAAGGCTACCAGTGGATATTTATAGCAGCGTCAGCAGCGAGGATGCTCAAGACTACTGCTACTAAAGCTGGAGGTGTGCACAGAGGGAGGGAGAGAAAGAGAGAGAGAGGCAGGCAGAGAATGGAGGAGGGGCGGCCGGAATGTGGAGGGGGGGACTGACAGAGAAGAAATGAGATGGGGAGGTGGGAGCAGACGATCCACTGCATTCAGCAAAGGCTGCAGTGCACGGCGTGATGCTCCCTACACAGAATCACAGAAATTAATGCAAAATTTCACAACAACACACCATTAATCCAGGACCTTTGACTGTGAATACTAACACCTAGCTCTCCGTCCTGCTTTACATCAGGTATCATCTTTCTTCCGCTTAAAGGAAAATTCATGTCTCGTATGCCAAAACAGATTAGGGTGTATCTAAAGAAGAGCAAGCTCTAAAAAGAGCCGTTTCATCGTGTAAGCACAGCTACGGACAGTGAGAAGAGCAGCGTGAGATGAAATGTGCTCTGAAGGTCACCTAAGACTGCGGGAAATGTGCAACGCCAACAAAGTGAGGGGGAGAGGTACAAAGAGAGGTGCAGGAAACCAGCTGCCCAGGCCAAGCTTTCCAAGCTTTGTCAGTAAGTCAGACACTAGTGCACCAGGAGTGAGGCTCAACTCGCAGAAATACGCCCAATTACAGAAATAAGGTGTTACATAACGCAGGCCACTTCACAAAGGGGTAAGGGGGGGCCCTTGCATAACTCCCAGAAAATGACAGCTCTGGCTGGTACGAGAGTGGATCAGGGACAGGAGAGATGGTGGGAGGGAAGATCCCATTTCCCTCATGTCACCCACTCTGCAGAAGAAAAGATGCCTGGAAGCTGATGCCAGACAGAAGATAAGGCGGAGACAAGATCCATCCACAGTCCCGACATGCAGAGTGTTCCAGCAACGTGATCAATATTGCAGCCTGATCCGTAAATTAGCCATAGACCCATAGATAACAAGCAGGTCCACCGGACAGCAGGGTTGAAAGCTCCAACCCGAGTTGAGCGATGCTCAAAGGTGGAGTCTTAAAAGGACAACCTTCATTTAGGTTACAGTGGCAGTCAGAAACAGGCACAAAAGCTCAGGAAAATGCTGAAGCTGCATTACAGAGGACATAACCATGAGAGTGGATGTGATGAGTGTGAAAAGGAAAAAACCAACGTCCCTGCTGGATCCTGTGTCAGCCTCCCTTTAATCCGCACTTACAGCTGAATCTGTGTCATCACGAGATGTTTAAACACAGCCAGAGACAGACGCGTAGGCAGCAACGTTTGAGAACGCCACCCGGAGGTGACAAAAGAGACCAAATTCAAAGACTGTCTCTGGCCGTTAGCATTCAGACCCGCCCTTTGACCCTTAGCCCCCCTACTAGGCCTTACTTCCTGCTGTTGAAGCTGCTGTTATGATTGTTTGTGAGAGATGAAGGCGAGATCTTTGGCAAAGCAGAGAGATTGGAAGCACCAGATGACCTTCAAAAGATAAAGAATAGATCATGAGTTAGAGGAAAACAAGGAGCCGTTCCAGGAAGGTGCGAGTGTGTCTACCAAATAAAACTGGGATGGATTAAAATAAATAGAGGGATGTGTTGGCAACCAAAACTTGAGCAAAAGGGTTTGAGGCAAACTACCGGGAGGAAAACTTTGAAAAGGATGAATCTGACAGTTTAACCAAAATCATTCTAGAAAGGAGCCCCAAGGAGAAGTTCTGGTGCTGGTTTTTTGATTTTTTAGTTTAAATCTGAGCAAATAGTGAGTCCTTAATGTCACAACAGGATGTAAAGTTCCTACTTCTGTGGTGACATCTATTCCTGAATCGGGTGATCATTTACTTTGGTGCTGTGGAGCCAGAGCCTCTGGGCCAGGTGCCGTCCTCGTTCTTCTGCTCTATCACAAGAACCTGTGGGAGACGTCAGAAAGAAAACGGGCTCGAAAACGGTTTCCTCGCCTTCCACTTATTCAAATTCTTGTTTACTTTGCCATTTCTGATCAACATTTCACATTATGTTTTTTTTTTTTCTTGGCAAAATTAAATAAGAAAAAAAACGACTCTGAAAATTCCAAAACTAACATTTAATCCTAACACTATCTGGATTAAAACACCAAGCAGATAAAATATGATTAAGAAACCAAAAATGGGAGATTTAGAGAGACAAGAAAGAAACTTCATGCTTCCGCTGACTACATGCTTCCCCTAACTGTGCATTCACAAAAAGCATAAAAGTGATGCAGGCCCTGAGGAGACTGCCCTCTGCAGGCCTCAATGACCCGTTGGACATTGAAAGGATGCAGATGTCTAAAGGCCGACTTGAGGACGTGAGAGGCTCAAAGGTGTTGGTCATGTACCTGTTCCAAAGTCGGGTCTCCTTCTCAGCAGGGATGCTGAAGAGTTTCCGCATCTCCTGCTCTATCATATCTGCAGTAAAACAAAACAAAAACAAACACACATGTTAATCTGGTACCATTAGGTTTCAAAGACAGGTAAATATCCAGTGTCAAGATTTCGATCTTCCGCTAGAAGTTTGATTTCTTACCTATCGTGTCAGCTTTACTGAAGCGCCTGGTGATCACGTTGTCCATGTTGCCGTCTTCACACAGCTTCAGCTCCGTCAGGTACACCTCCACCTTGCAGTGCTTCACAAACATACCCTGCTCAACAACCTGAGAAGAAAAATAATTCCACATTTTGAACATTTAGTTTAGCTTAAAACATGTACGCCAGACGGAAATACAAACTACTAAAACCCCTAAAACCACTAAAAACAAAGGAAACAAACCCGCAGAAAAGGCTTTAATAAACCCGCAGAAACAAAGGACAAAGCCCTTTGATTATTAAAGCCTTTTAGTTATTAGTTAGTTAGTTAGTCGGCATGTTTGTGAATGAAAGCATTCTCTTTATTTTGGCCTCGTCTGCTATCCTTGTTGCTACATCTGGTGATCAGATAGGAACAGACTGTAGCGCCTAATTTAGCAGCACCTTGTGCAAACAGCTGAAGGGTACCGACCTATTTATTTCACTGCTGAACCCCTTTGGCAGACCCCCCCCACACACACACACACACAGACACATAGTATCAGTTTGCAGAGAACTACTCTACTTTCCCCCCCAACTTCTCGTTTACCATGTCACCCCTGACCCAGCCAAGCAATTACTGCAATACTGGTATGTTTGCAAACTCAGAGCGAAAGTCTGTCAGAACTGCTCAAATCAGAACCAGGCTAAAACTATTTACCCCCACCCCACTCCTCCCGTACTGCTTTAAGCCTCCGACACTCTCAGAAGTTGTCACGCCGCTCCTCGGTGTGACCCTAGCCCAGCATTCCTCCGCTTCAGAAAACAAGGACATGCAAAACCCACAGTTGGGTGTTGGCGAGCTAACTGGAAGTAAACCTGGTGACAAGCCCATCTACAAGCCTCCTAAACCCTGTCGCTCACCATGCACCTCAGGGTGATGATCAGGTCAACTAAAACACAACCTGGCAAAAAGGAAAGAGGAAAACTAAAAAGTAACCTCCGGCATGTTGTGCCTCGCAGATCGCTCCATGTAGCTTTTCGCTCATCCAGAGCGTTGCCTGAAAATAGAAACCCCGCGGCCACCCGATATGACTCGCTACATACATGGCAAAATGGGAGGGTCAATGAACGGGGGAGAGAGAATGAGCGAGAGAATGATAGAGGAATTGCTCTCAGCGGCCATGATGCCATGACTGGTGCGATTTGAGGCAGTGACTTCATCACGCAGATGGTTGCTTGAAGGGCTAAAACCCACAGCGACTGAGCGATCACGCCACTCCCTCAGGTGGCGTCAAAATCTCAATTCAGGAAATAATAATAATTCAGGAAAATACACAACCACAGCTCCTGATCAATCAGAAGATGCAACTAGTAGGGAATTTAAAATGTTTAAGATTAAGTTAGGAATATTTGCTAGTAGTATTAATCGGTATCAGTAGTACTCATGATCGCATCATTTATTGAACTACCAAGTGTTATAATAATAGAATAATTATAAAGTGATCTTTTGGCAACATCGTTTAAATTTTTTCATGTTTCCTAAAAAACTTTGGAGGGGTGACGTTGCTGCTACACTCCTTAAAACTCTATTCCAGACGCACGTGCAAAGTACAAGCTAAGAAAATGGCATTTATTGGCGTAATGACATCGATTACACTCAACCAAACTGTGTTTAGCATTACCTTGCGTGCAATTGACTCCTGACCCTCTGTCAGTCCATACCAGCTGACAAGTTTAACCCAGCCCTCTGTCGGGACCAGGATATAGTCAAGCTCATCAATGAGGTGCTCCTTGATGGCCAGGACATCCCCATCTAGAAGTGAGAAGAAGGTGGCAAATAAGCAAGCAGAAAGTAAACGTTGACGGATATTAGTCTGACACTTATCTCATCGGGCAAAAAAAACAAAACAAAGGTATGCTGGAAGGGTCGACAAAGCTCCCAAATGGGCTACCCTTTGGACAGTAAACAATGTTTGCTTTTGCTCCCTTTTGCCCTGAGCAAAAGGATATATCTAGTGTTGTTCTGAATGTGAATGAAGGCAAAAAAAGAAGATTTTATCTTTTCGCGCCTGATTTTTCTTACCTTTGAGAAGTCCGGAGTTATCAACGGGACCTGGGTAGACATTCTGTTCCCCCATCTGATATTTATCCCAACTGTCAAAGCCAACATATTCTTCCACTGTT
>CAAE01014300.1:55575-78933 GCA_000180735.1 Tetraodon nigroviridis | reverse complement strand
CCCGCCAACATCCTCCTGGCAGGAGGGGTGGCGGGAATCCTCAACTGGACCATCGCTCTTCCTCCAGATGTCCTCAAGTCCAATTTCCAGACAGGTGAGTTGGTGAGAAGGACAGGTGAGGACAGGTGACATTCCATTAAATCAACCGTCTGTGTGTGTGTGTGTGTGTGTGTGTGTGTGTGTGTGTTTGAGCAGCTGCAGAGGGCAAGTACAGAGGTTTGCTTGATGTCCTCAGAACTTTGCTCCGAGAAGAAGGTCCTGCGGCGCTCTATAAAGGCTTCAACGCCGTCTTCCTCAGAGCTTTCCCTGCTAACGCGGTAGGTGTTCAGACACTCCTTATTTCATGTTTTACTTTATTACTTGCAAACGGATCTTGTCTGCTCTTTCCTGCAGGCCTGTTTTTTAGGCTTTGAGATGGCTTTAAAGGGACTAAACACACTAGCACCCAGCTGGTAAAACCAGCTGGGAACCAGTCACCAGTCTGGACATCATCCTGTGGAAATGGGATATGACATTTATCTTTTTTTTATTTGTTGTTATAACATTTTTCACTCTTTTGTGTCAGACACAAAACCTCATGTTTACTATATTTAAACATATAAATATAAAGATTATATTTTGAAGGGATGGGTGCTGTTTGTCATTTTAGTGTTTATGGTATCGTAACGTTTTTAAATAAAGTCATTGCCATCTACAGTTAGATAATGTCGTCTTTTTTACCTTCATTATTGGAGTTAGAATAATGTTTGCGCATGCGTGAAACTGAAACGATGAGGAAAAAGCAGAAAGCGCGACATCTAGCGGCGCGAGGAGGTCGTTACACTATTGTTTAAATTAACGTCTACAACAGCTTTATAACAGCTTTATAACGGTCCCAGGCCTTTCTGAAGGTCTGTGATTCAAGTCCTAAACAAATAATTCTTGCTGATTAATTGTAAAAATTTAAAAGGCGGGGGTACGTGGTTTTGCAAGAATTTAAGAGAAAAACACAACAACCAAGTTATGTTAAACATAAATCATTTGTCATTTGTTGCAGTACGATACGTTTGGAAAGAACACAATGGATGGCGATTCATTTTAGCCGGAAATGACGTGTTTATTTTTTTAACTATTTGTACCATCGGAACTAAAACTAAGTGTAAATAAAACTACACAAAGAGAAAAAAGTGACCGATAATATTCGCCCAGGAAGAGGGGGGGGGGGGGGGGTCGGCACAAGCCTTACCCATAAGTCAATGCGCGCCTTTTACTTCCGGGTCGCGAACCAGTGGGCTGTCAGCTGGAGAAAAGGTGAAGTAAAAATTCATTTTTCTGTACTTATGACGGTATTAAAGTTGCCGGAAAACTTCATTTAACGGCTACGTGCAGCGTCAGGTGTCTTTAAAAGAATAAAAACGAGTTATCTTTTCCATTTTGTCCCGTTGTTGGCGTGCATTAATGCGAAGCTAGCGGCGCTCGTGCGTAACTTTGGCGAGCGCTGTGGTGCGTTCAGGTGACAGCTCCGCGTGCCAGTGTAAACAAACAGTGCTAGCAGATTAGCATCGGCTCGGTTCTGCACAAACATTCACAAACACTGAAACATTATAAATCAAATTATAAATGAAAACACTGTCTTGTCTCTTTGAACCTTTGCAGGCTTAAAAAAAATTACACTTTTAAAAAAGAGAACTCATACATTTAGGTTGGTCCTAGCTCAGTTTTAAAACGTATATGTGTATTTTATCTCTGAAAACATCATGTTTTATACTTTTATATTGTTTAAAACCTTTGTACAGGGTGCAGAAGTGCTGTTTTCTGACTTCTGAAGTAAACTATGATTGAATTCTATGATAGCGCTGCTAGTTTCAACTCGGCACAGTTCAGATGGTGTCATGCTGCCCGTTGGATGTTCCAGGTGGTTGGATGTAGAGCATCCAAATTGCTGCCATGCCTCTGGAGGTCAGATGGCCGTTCCCTCATTGCCCGCCGTTGGCATGGAGGCTCTCCAGCTCACTGGTCATGGGCATGGTGGGCTCGTATTCATACTTCTGGACCAGTAAGTTTAAACACGTCAGCCCACGCGGGAGTACAGCCAATCCAGTCGTGGGAAGGTTGTTGGTTCAAGCCCAGTCTCCCTGTTCTTTCTGCCTCAGAGTACATGAACTACTTGACAGTCCACAACCAGGAGGTCCTGCTGGACCTGGTTGACAGGAGGCCGTCAGACACACCTCTCATCACTCTGTCCAATCACCAGTCGTGCATGGACGACCCCCACATCTGGGGTAAGACCACACGCCAGCGCAGCAACATCAGGAGCCTGGAAACCTTCACATCTGTTTTCTCTGCAGGCGTCCTGAAGCTCAGACACCTGTGGGACTTCAACAAGATGCGCTGGTAGTGTGTTTTTGTTGTTTTTTAACTCTTTCCCATCTGTGCTGTGGTGAGATTTTTGATCGTTTGAAAGGGTTTTGTGGTCGTTTGTAGGACTCCGGCAGCGTCTGACATCTGCTTCACCAAAGAACTCCACTCCCGGTTCTTCAGCAGAGGAAAGTGTGTTCCTGTCTGCAGAGGTGAGTCTCTCCGGCTCCGCTTTACAACACCTGTGTGATGGAAGTGAATGAAAGTCTCGTGCTGAGTGCTGGTGTGTGTGCTCCGCAGGTGACGGCGTTTATCAGAAAGGCATGGATTTTGTTCTGGAGAAACTCAACAGAGGCGAGTGGGTGCACATTTTCCCAGAAGGCAGGTTACCCTCAACCCCCACACGCCTCCGTCTTCAACCCCTTACGCTCCTGTTCTCCCCTCAGTAACTGCTTCCTCTCATCTTGCTCCTGTAACAGGCAAAGTCAACATGACCGAAGAGTTTATCCGTCTAAAATGGGGTAAGATTCGGCTCTTCTCTCACCAGACTTGCTGTCATTGGCCTTTTAGATGCCCCGCACAGCTGCGGCGGCCGCCATTTACAACGCTCTCGTCCCTTCTTTGCCAGGAGTGGGTCGATTAATAACCGAGTGCTCCCTCCATCCCATCATCCTGCCTCTCTGGCACGTGGGTGAGTACCGGCGCTGGCGTCCTGCCGCGAGGCTTCGCTGGGGGGAGTGTTCTGATGGCTGTGCCCGTCCTCAGGCCTGAGCGACGTTCTGCCCAACGTGAAGCCCTACATTCCTCGGATCGGGAAGGTAGGACGCCGACGGCTCTCGGCGGCTGTCTGCTGAGGCCCGTTTACGTCACCGCTCTCGCCTGACCTTTCCAGAGAATCACGGTGCTGGTCGGGATTCCAGAGAATCACGGTGCTGTCGGAGGTCCGTTCAGCGCGAAGGAGCTCGTCGAGTCCCTGCGAGCCGAAAACAAAAGCCAGGTGAGGAGCTGGAAGTTCTGGAAGTCTGAACGATGGCGCGACGGTGTGTTTGCATCCACTCCCAGAGAGCGCGGAGACCCTTGAGAAGCATTTCCACGGTGAGAGTGTTCTGGTTGCTTTTCAGTTGGAAATGAGGAAGACCTTGACCGACTTCATCCAGGAGGAGTTTCGGAGCCTGAAGTCCCAGGCGGAGGCCCTCCACGCACAGATCCAGACGAAGTCCTGAGCGCCGCTGCCGACTCCCTCCCTCTTCCGCCGAGGAGGAGGCGCAGACCTACTGGTTACCAGGATGGAGCCGCGGTCGGGTCTCAGCACGTCTTCAGACGAGAACGCGGACCACACCTGAACTCCCGATTTAACGGGATTGGACCCGTTTTGTTTTTACTGGAAATTTATAGGGAAAAACCGAACTGCTTAACCATCAAAATAGACCTGAGATGTTGTTCTAATCGAGAAATCTGTACGCAGGTAGGTTGGTTCGCTGTCGTGAAATGAGCCTTATTTCCACTCGGCCATGTTGGGTGTTGCTGCTGGAGCTGGCCTGCCTTGTTTTAAACATGATGGAGGATTCTTGTCCTCTTCTTCCGAAGTGAAGCGAAGCGTCTTCATCTTTCCTCTTTCCCAGCTGGTGGTGCAGACGACGGCACCTTTTACCTCACCCCTAGAGAGATTTTACACCACAGCTGCTGTTTGTTACCTAAAATATTTAACATGCAGCCTTACCTGTGCACGCGCACGTGGACTGATGGAATCACGTGGAACTGCACCCTCTCCACCTGCTTCCAGACCAACTTCTGTCCTCACTCAAGTGTCAAAATGATGTGTGAAATGAAAGCGCTTCCTGTCGGACAATTTTTAATGTATCTTTCATTTTATAACCGAAATCAACAGTTTGTTTTTTTAAAATCAGGAAAAGGTTTCAGATCTCTGTTTTACAAACCTATGTGTTTATAAAAACTTTCGGATAAAAGATGTACAAAATAAATGATTCAAACGTTCATAACAACCTTAAGGATTTTCTAAGAAACGCGATTTTAATCCACTCTTTTCGTTTTTAAATGCATCTTTATCGCTGTATCGAGCTCGCGACTTCGCCGCAGGCGCCCTGCCACGTGACCCGCTGACGTCACCGCTGTCAGCGCTCGCGAAGATGGCGACCTCGGGGACGCAGCCGCTTGTCCGCCGCATCGCTGCGCCCTTGGCCGTGTTTCTCGGCCTGCTCAGCTTCTCAAGGCCGGCGAGGAGCGACGAGCAGGTGCCGCTGCTGCTGTGGACGAGCGCAGGGTGAGACGCCTTCGGTTGAAACCTGTTTCCCTCCCGGAGGAGGGCGCTCCGGAGGATGCGCCGATGATAAGCTCCCTAGCGAACCTTTAGCCGCTAGCTAGCTTCGATCACCTGTGTGATGGCAGGACATAAATCCGCTACAAGACGTCTTAATGATCGTCTCTTATCATTATTTTTGAAGTGTTTGAACGTTCCTGATATTTACTGATAAATATTTTTACTGCACTGCAGTTTTATGAAGTATGTCATCGTATAGGGCTCGTTTTCGGACTCTTTTTGAACATTAAATTCAAATGTAGGGGAGTTTTCAGTCGCTTTATTCCTGTAGATGGGTGTTAAAATGAGAAAGAACTCTTGTGTCAGAGTCCTAAAAATATATTATTGCACCCACCTTAAATTGAATTTCCACACCATTTATTGGTAACGCAAGTGCAAATTATAAAAATGTCTAATTCAGACAGAAAGAAAGAATTCAATCTTCTCTTTTCCCAAAATTTAGCCTTTAATAATCAACTTTTTCGGTTTAGTTTGTGCTGCAGATCATGAATGATGATTAATATTAAAAACCCCTGAAAGAAAACTGTTCTTCCACCAGACCTGAATAGAGAGAAACGGAGACTTTAAGGTTGTTTTCCGCTCTCCAGGACCTCTGGGCCAGCCCAGGTTCCGCCCTCGGCCGGTCACATCGTGGAGCAGCAGCACCTGGCCTCGTACCTGGAGGAGGCTCTGAGCGCGGGGCCCAGGAACGTGCTGCTCTTCCTGCAGGACAAGGTCTCTGCTCCGGCTGCAGCGCTCCGTTCATTCAGTCATCGAGTATTCTGGCCATTCATCGAGTAATCTGCTCATTATTGATAGCCTAGCTTGCTGTTTCTGCTTCGCCCTGCCGATTTGAGCCGCTGTGCTAGGCTAACTGCCAGGAGACACGTTGCACATCTTTTCTTTTCCTTTTATTGGTTGATTCTGAGCCACCTGAGACTGGTGTGGATCTTCCGTGACGTCAGCAGCAACAGAAATGAGGATCTGTGCCAAACATCGCAAGTATAGTGGACCAAGTGTGAATGAGGCTAGGACACAAGGCATTTCTCTCGAAACATTTTATGAATCACATGACACACATGACAACATGGCAGACATGACGTGTTCAACAGCGCGCGAGCCCGCTTCACACTCACCTTTCCCAGGTGTCTCTCGGCGGAGGGCGAGAGCCCAGACGGTGGTGGCTTCCTGGTTCCTCCCACTGGGCGCCGGCGCTCACAGCTTCTGTTGTGTCCTCCAGATGAGCCTGGAGGACTTCACCATGTACGGAGGCGCCTTCGGGAACAAGCAGGACAGCGTCTTCCCCAACCTGGAGGTGAGCTGAGGACTGGCGGCCGTGCGCCCTGCGAAGGGGGCCGCGCCCACCTTTGTCCCCTGTCTCTCAGGCGGCCCTGCTGTCCTCGTCCTCCCCTCTCGTCTTGCCGGCCGTGTCCTGGCCCGCCTCCAACGTGGTGATCGGTCAACTGCAGGACCAGCTGGGCACGGCGCCCCTGTACCTGGACGCTGAGACCCTGGGTCAGCTGAGGCTCAACGCCTCGTCCCCGGCCCTGCTGGTGTTCAGGCTGCCTTACGGCCTGGGGTACGAGCGCGCCCGCGCACGCCGCGATCCGCCTGCTTCGGGTGGGACTCGGGTGGTTTGAAAGTGAAACCTTTTTGCTTTCACAGGGCCGATTTAATGTCCGCGAAAGAGGTTTTGAGTGGAAATGGTGAGTGTGTCGTGCTGCCTGCCCGACGCCGCCGCTCCCGGGGGATTGTGGGTAACTGTGGGCTCTGCTGATCTGGGATCTGTTTTTCAGACGAGGTGATCGGTCAGGTGTTGAGCACCATGAAAGCTCAGTCCGTTCCCTACACGGCCATCTACACCGGCCTGAGGCCCTCCAGGGTGAGTGTGTGTGTGTGTGTCCAGAGATGCCGTGTCCGTGGCGCTGCCCAGCCGGTTAACTCCGCCCCTTCCTGTCCCCCCAGGAGGCCGCTGCCCTGTCGATGGAGGCGGGTCTGGGAGGAGGACGCTCGCTGCTGCAGGCCAGAGGAGGACACAGAGAGAGGGAGAGGGAGCGCGAGAGGCAGCGCAAGATCAAGGAGAGGAGTGGCGTCTACGCTCCCGTCCAGTTTAAGGTGACCTTCCCAGGAGCCGTTCAGGAGCCAGTCATTTCCTCCTGATACGGATCGGAATTTCAAACCTTCTTCTGCAGCGAAGGCGGGCAATATTTTGCCTGAAGGGCCACGTTGGATTTTAGATGACGGGAGAAGATATTATTTTAAAGTCTTTGCGGGCCGAATTGAATAGTTTATCGGGCCATATGTGGCCCCTGGGCCTCGGTTTGCCCGAGCTAAAGTCATGTCCACAGTTCTCCAGTTCTTCATGAGAACACTTGTGAGGGTTCGGCAGGATGTTTGAGGTGCTGCGGAACCAGGGTGGAGTCTGCCGGTGTTCCGCCTTCATGCGGGTGCGGCTCCCTGTGTGTGCAGGAGGGTGAGGAACCCTGCATCCTGCTGTGGGCCAGGAGCCTGTCGGTGAGCATCCTGCGCAGGGGCCGCTGGGAGGAGTACGACCTGACGCCGGCCACGTTCGGGAAGGACGTCAGCCCGAAGCTGCACGGATCGAGCTGTGACAAAACCAAAGCCAGGTACCTCGGAACGATTTCAGATGAGGCTCAGCCCCTCTTTCTTTTTTTTTTTGGAAATGAACGAAAAACTGACATGCAACCACATAAACACACCATAGATACACATATCTATATATATATATATATACACGTGTGTGTGTGTGTGTGTGTGTGTGTTTGTATTTATGTATATATACATTCACACTGACCAAAATGACCAAGGAGTAAATATCACCTTTAGCCACTAGAGGGCGGAACAGGTGTGTGCCACATACCAGTGTGTGCTGCTCCTGTACCACTGAAAATAAACTTAAACATCAACTTAAGGACAACTGAGAGACAGAACACAAATGCCCCCAGAGGAAATTGTCTTTATCGAGGTTGAAGAATTCAGAGATGTGAAATCAGATAGCTAGCTTGTTGGAATCATGAGCTCGTTATGCTAGTTCTGCTTTTTCAGTCTCCCACGTATGTCCGTTATGCTGTTGTGTAGCTGATAACTGCTAATGTGTCACACAAAATTTCTGTCCTTGGTCTTGGATTTAGTAAAGAACACACCCCCCCCCCAAAAAAATGTAATTTATCATCCAGTGCAACCAGTTTTTTTGCTCCTTCACGGTGCTTTTTTGACTAATGCGCCTATAGTCCAAAAATACAGTAACCAGCCGTTTAACCAGCTGATGTCACTTTCAGGTTGGTTCTGAATTACCAGGAAGTCCTGGGCCACAGCAACTTCAGGCTGATGTGAGTACGCAGCTGGAACACAGTCTCAGGGGTTCAGCACGGCTTCCACAGGTGAAACGTGTGTGTGTGTGTGTGTGTGTGTGCCAGCTTTGTGATGAGTCAGCGCCACTACAAGGTGTCCGCTCGCCGCTGGTTCACGCTGGACGTGGTGGAGCTGGAGTACGACGGCACCAAGGCCACCTTCAACGGCAGCAGGAGCATCTACGCCCCTGCCGAGTACTCGTACCGCTGCCAGTCGGTCACCAGCCACCGGTGGCCCCTCCTCGCGCCGCGCACGCCCAAAGACCCAGCCAACCAGTGGAGGGTGGTGTTTGAAGACTTCCAGGTAAACTTTTTATTTCACTTTTCTTCTTCTCATCATTCCCGCCGGTGGGGAACCGTCCGGAGCTGATCGGCTGCCCCTCCCCCACCCCCTCCCCCTGCGCAGATCCAGGGCTTCAACGTGAGCGAGGGCAGGTTCTCCTACGCCAGCGACTGCGCCGGCTTCTTCTCTCCGGGCATCTGGATGGGGCTGATAACCAGCCTGCTCATGGTGCTGGTGCTCACCTATGGTCTGCACATGATCATGCAGCTGCACACCATGGACCGCTTCGACGACCCCAAAGGGCCCGCCATCTCTGTGCCGCAGACAGAGTGACCCCCCCCCGTTCTCCCCGATTCCCCCTCCACATTCCACTTCCTGTTCCGATGGCGTCGTTCTGAGAGCGACTTAGCTGGGGAAGGATTTGTTTTCAGCATGTGTGTCGGTTCATAGATCACCCAGTTTGTCCGTGTCAGTGGTTATAATGGGATTTCATAAATGACCAGTAAGTCAGTTAAAAAAAAGAAACAGCCAGTCTTTATTCAGGCACGATGAAAAGGAAAAAGGGATGTTTAGCAATCAGCTGTAGGTATCATGTTTGAAATGCTTATCCTTGATTTTATAAGCTATAATTTAAAGGGTGTTTTGCTGCCCCGAGTGGCCGGCGGGGGTACTGCAACACGTGACGGACACACACACACACACACACACACACACACACACACCTGGGGGTGGCCGGGGACACACACACACACACAGGGATACAGGTATGTACAGGTACATACAGGGAAAGTCTGAACTGCTGTTTATTGGTAGAAAAAAATGTGTGTTTACAGTTTGTGAGTTTACAAGTAAAGTCCTGTTCCTGAGGCGTAAGAGACTATTTGATGTTTGATGTATTTATTGCTCAGCCTGATGTGCACTGACAAACACACCACACTGAATTATTTATTTGTATTTGTTTGGTTTCATGACTGTAGTGAATCTTAATGTTGATAATCACTCTGTGCTGTGCTGCTGCTGCTGATGTGAATTCAATAAAACGCCTGTGAAAAGTCTCATGCTGTTGTCATGTGCATTTTAAAAATCCGGTTAGTATCTCAGAAACCAGACAGGCTGAACACCCTGATTTCACCAGCGATTGAGTGTGAACCTTAACTGAGTGTGGGGATCAGTCTTTCTTTGCGGATCTAGACAGACAAGAAATTCCAATAAACTTGAAGCATTTTCAGGTCAGGATAGTGATACACAACATAAATGTTTATTCTTTCTCTTCCTGTTGTGATCAGTAACTCAGCACCTCAGATTGTGCAGATTTGATACCACGTGCTGGAATTTTTGGTAGATAAATAGTTGTGTCCCAGCAGGTTCATGGAGCTGCAACACAACAGAAAGGAAAGGAGAAAAGTAAACCTTTTTTTCCTTTCCTTAAGGACAAATCAACATTGCTGCTTTCGATTACAATCAAAATTGAGCAATCCACTCATGCAACGTGTTATTGCAATGTCTAATTTTTCCACCTGTCAGCTTTAGCTGATATATGCATTTATGAGAATAAAATAAAACAAACATTTCGAGGACTTTTGTGTCACCGACCTTCAAGTTGGTTGGAGAATGATTCCATGATGAGCCCTAAACTGTAAAATATTAGAAACAACATAAGAAATAATCCAACGCTTCATCATCTTGTCCTCTTTACTAGCGCCGTAGCAGGTAGAAGAAGACAGAGAGCCACCTTACCGCCTGTCAGGTTAGTCAGGGAGTGGTTGCAGGCTGCGCTGTGAACTGTGAAAGCAGAGAGGAATCACATCAGACTGAACCTCTCACACTGGTTTGTTTCTCTCCTTCACTTTTCCTTCCAATCACAGATGGAACTGACTTGGTGGGACACGACCGCGGACGCTCTTCCTGGATTTGAAGACGTCATCGGAGGGCAGAGGAGCATGGGTGGCCTTTGATCTGACCACAGACTTCTTCCTCCTCCTGAAGAGACAAGATGAGGAGCAAACTCACAACAACGTCCACGTACGCTTGTTGGTGTCACTGAGATCGATGAATGGATCAGATTGAGGAGCTCAGGCTGGTTTCCAAACAGCTCATCTGCAGCGTGTAGACACCACTATCATGACTGTCAGATAAAGAAGGGAATGAAGGAGGAAGGGTACCGGCGCTTCAAGACATCCATAGTTCCCTGGTGACACAGGGTTGTATTGGAGAACAGCGCTCTGCCGCTCTTACTGTAGCCCACAATGACGGGTCCTCCACACTGGTGAGGATCTACAACCAGAACAGTAGAAACGGAGAAACGGAAGCAGAGGATCAGATATCAAATCTGTTGGGCAACAAGAACCTGCTCTAAAGGCAAAGTTGGAGTTTATCTGATCTACTAAAAACACAAGAAGGCTCTCGAGATTAAACCCAAATGACACTTGTGAAGTACAGTTCAGGTGAACTGATTTCATTTTATTTTATTCGTACAGAGCCTTTTTCAGGAAATAACCCTTGAGCAGAGTCAGATCTAAAAGAGGAAAGGTAGTGTAGGACTGTCACAGAAGGTTTCAGCTTCACCAGAACTCAAACATGTAGTTGGCAGATTGAGATCATGAGAACAACAGAGTGGGGCAGCAGAGTACGAGGACTAGCAGCCAAGAGGAAGCCATACTGGACTTGGTGTCATGGAAACCTGGCTTGACAAAACAACAATGAAACACGAGGACGTGGACTCCCGCGCTGCTTCTACAACTGTGTGATGGAGAACATCTCAGCACCTTTATCTCTGTGTGGTTTGGCAGCTGCAGTACAGAAGGGTTTTTTTGCAGTGGGTGCTGAAGGACCTCAGTACCCCTCCCACATCTTTAGGGTCTTTACCCAAGCATTGGGGTATCAGCCAGTCTGTCCTCAGCAAACCAACCTCAGTCCAAAAGCCAGACAGCTCAAGCTAACCAGGATATCGAGGCAGCCCTGTGGTTCATCAACTCCAGACATCCTGCCGTCTGGTCTACAGCCCCTTGTCTAAGCCTCCATTAGATTTCAACCTTCCTTTTTTTTAGCTCAGAAGGGTCAAGAAGCACTACAGGTCAGATCTGGTCAACAGCCACACAGATTGTAGAACTAGAAGGATCTATACTGCCCACCAGTGACTAGCATTCAGCCAGGCCAGAAGGTTTAGGTTTCACGGAGCAGAGAGAGCAATGAGTTAGACCCCCAGGAAGGTTGGGCCACATGGAATCTTGAAGGTAACTCAACCCAAGAATAGATGCTACTTCAAAAAGTAAAAGTTCCACCCTCCTATCCAGGGTTGAACACTTCCCTCACGGGTGCTCTGAGAACCTCTGGTTGAGCCCTAGAAACACTAGCTTGTTGAAAACCATCCTGTCTTCTTTTTCTGGTGACTGTTGGACTAACTTTTGTGATGAAGAACAAATGGCTGAAATCAGGTTCCTCTAAAGAGCAGCTGGAATCAGACCAGTTGCAGAAATGTGGGCATTAGTGGGGGGATTTTCTAAAAGGCAGGTTTTCACCTCAAGAGCCAGATCAGGTGGACAAAAATGAAATGGTCTTCTCAGCCTGATCACTAATGTCTGATGTCATGTGATCTTTATTAACGTATCCAGTCAAACAGAAGACTGTGATCTCACCAGCTGTCAGGTTGGACAAAGAATGATTCCATGATGAGCCCTGAACTGTGGAATAGAAACACATCACATCAGACATAATCCAACACCTCATCATCTCGTTGTCTCTACCAGTGCTGTAGGAGTTTAAAGAGGGGTTTAAAGAAGAACTTACCGCCTGTCAGGTTAGTCAGGGAGTGGTTGCAGGCTGCGCTGTGAACTGTGAAAGCAGAGAGGAATCACATCAGACTGAACCTCTCACACTGGTTTGTTTCTCTCCTTCACTTTTCCTTCCAATCACAGATGGAACTGACTTGGTGGGACACGACCGCGGACGCTCTTCCTGGATTTGAAGACGTCATCCGAGGGCAGAGGAGCATGGGTGGCCTTTGATCTGACCACAGACTTCTTCCTCCTCCTGAAGAGACAAGATGAGGAGCAAACTCACAACAACGTCCACGTACGCTTGTTGGTGTCACTGAGAGCGATGAATGGATCAGATTGAGGAGCTCAGGCTGGTTTCCAAACAGCTCATCTGCAGCGTGTAGACACCACTATCATGACTGTCAGATAAAGAAGGGAATGAAGGAGGAAGGGTACCGGCGCTTCAAGACATCCATAGTTCCCTGGTGACACAGGGTTGTATTGGAGAACAGCGCTCTGCCGCTCTTACTGTAGCCCACAATGACGGGTCCTCCACACTGGTGAGGATCTACAACCAGAACAGTAGAAACGGAGAAACGGAAGCAGAGGATCAGAGATCAAATCTGTTGGGCAACAAGAACGGCTCGTGAGATGAAAAAATAAACAACACTTGTGAAGTACAGCTCAGGTGAACCTAGTTCTGTTTATTTTATTTGTATGGCACCTTTCACAATCAGAATTGTCTCTAGCTGCTTTACAGAGGCAGAACCCCAGAGCCTCAAGCCCCAGTAGGCAGAGTGGCAAGAAAGAACTGCCTAACCAGGCTTATATGAGGAACATCTAAGACTTCCAGTGATGGTTTAGATTTAACAAAACTCAATCGTGTAGTTGGCAGATTGAGATCATGAGAACAACAGAGTGGGGCAGCAGAGTACGAGGACAAGCAGCCAAGAGGAAGACATACTGTAATCTGTGTCATCAAGACCTGGCTTGAACTGATGAACTCAAAACTGATGAAGCCTTCTGGATAGAAGACGAAACATTGTCAAGGAAACCATAAATAGAATAGAACCTTTATTCGTCCCACAGCGGGGAAAATTCACTGTAAACAGGTCCAGTTGAACACAGAGATCTACCCTTGGACTGGCTTGAGAAAACAACAATGAAACACGAGGACGTGGACTCCTCCGCTGCTTCTACAGCTGTGGTGGAGAACATCTCAGCACCTCTATCTCTGTCTGGTTTTACTGCAGCAGAGATGAACTTCTTGCAGTGGGTGCTGAAGGACCTCAGTACCCCTCCCACATCTTTAGGGTCTTTACCCAAGCATTGGGGTATCAGCCAGTCTGTCCTCAGCAAACCAACCTCAGTCCAAAAGCCAGACAGCTCAAGCTAACCAGGATATCGAGGCAGCTCTGTGGTTCATCACCTCCAGACATCCTGTCTCCTGGTCTACTCTCGATGACCCTCGTCAAAGCCTCCATTGGATTTCAATCTGCCACTTTCGTCAGCCCAGAAGAGTCAAGTAGCCACACAGGTGAGCTTTGGGTTGAGAGCCACACAGAGTTGGAAACTAGGAGGATCTACATTGCCCACCAGCTACTAGCATGCAGCCAGGCGAGAAGGTTTAGGTTTCCCGTAGTGAAGAGCAATGAGTTAGACCCCAGGTATGTTGGGCCATCAGAAATGGAAAAGGTGATTAACCCAAATGTGGCTAAATCAATGCCCCCTTAGGAATTAAAGGTCCACCCTGTAATCCAGTGTTAAAATCTCTCTACACCAGTGCACCGAGAACCTCTGGCCTGTTAAGCACCATCCTGTCTTCTCTTTCGGGGCACAGTTGGATCTCTGCAGATGGGGCCAGAGTGCCAAATCCTCATGGACTGACAGCTGTATGGCCCAGAAGAGGGGTCTTTGGTTTAGGACCGCAAAGGTGTTCATATTTTGTGCTGTTATCACCACTGGAACTTGATCGTTACCAACCTAAATGTTATGGTCAAGCTGGTTCTCGTCTTCTCTCGCAGAACATTCAGGTAACACTACAAGCCACATGACAATTCACCCAGGACTTTTCTTGAGTTTAAAGAGGAGTTTAAAGAAGAACTTACCGCCTGTCAGGTTAGTCAGGGAGTGGTTGCAGGCTGCGCTGTGAACTGTGAAAGCAGAGAGGAATCACATCAGACTGAACCTCTCACACTGGTTTGTTTCTCTCCTTCACTTTTCCTTCCAATCACAGATGGAACTGACTTGGTGGGACACGACCGCGGACGCTCTTCCTGGATTTGAAGACGTCATCCGAGGGCAGAGGAGCATGGGTGGCCTTTGATCTGACCACAGACTTCTTCCTCCTCCTGAAGAGACAAGATGAGGAGCAAACTCACAACAACGTCCACGTACGCTTGTTGGTGCCACTGAGATCGATGAATGGATCAGATTGAGGAGCTCAGGCTGGTTTCCAAACAGCTCATCTGCAGCGTGTAGACACCACTATCATGACTGTCAGATAAAGAAGGGAATGAAGGAGGAAGGGTACCGGCGCTTCAAGACATCCATAGTTCCCTGGTGACACAGGGTTGTATTGGAGAACAGCGCTCTGCCGCTCTTACTGTAGCCCACAATGACGGGTTCTCCACACTGGTGGAACATTCCACCTTTTGGTAAAAAAAGATGAAAACAAGGTTTTTGAATTGATATTTTTTTCTCTTCAGGTTATTCTCAACCTTTACGTAATAATGAAAGCACGACGCATAGTTAAACTTTTAGAGGTGAAACTGACGTAGGGAGCTGCTGTCGGGGGAATTCTTTGTGTATTTCTTGACGCTGTGGTGTAAATCTGTGTGGTTGGAGCTCCTCCTATCATCACGGCTGTAGACAAACGACAGGAATGAAATCAGAACGCTCACAGTGTCCTAACAAGTTCAACGTCATCAAAGTTACACAGAATCCATGTAAATAAAGTTGGTCTTAAGGCCAATATACAAGGTCTAATCAAGAGAGTTGGAGTTAGCGCAAGTGCCTTTTACCACACACCACCACCAGGGGCAGCACACATAGTTCAGCTCGCATTGTTCATAATTTAACTTAGATTTGTGCGCATTTGTTGACTTTTGGTAGTTTCTACGTGCTTCATTCCACTGACCACAAACATAAAGATCTTTAACAAACAGAGAGAAGCAGAACAGTAAAGAGGACGACGTATGGATGAGCGGAGGTGTGTGTGTACCAGTCCTGCAGGATGTCCACAGTTCCCAGTGTCGATTCAGGCGTCTCCATATCAAAGACTTCACGCTCTGTCCCAACATACATGACATCAAACACATGTCTCATCGCACGCACAAGCCGACACATCGGAGGTCTGTTCAAGGTCGTACCGAAGCCGAGGTGATCGGCGCCGTGACGCCCATCACAGGACAAGACGCTGTCTGTCCACAAGGAGACACCTGCCAACGTTCAGGTGGGACAGTTAAATCAGGAGACGTCCATCTTCAATTCAGGACCTTTAGATCTGAGGAAGATCCCTCTTACCTGCTCTGAACAACACACACGCTGCTGCCAAAACTGAGGAGTGAACGAACACACACACACACACACACACACACACGCAAGCTCAGAACCACAGCCCCTGATCAGGCATCATGTCACCACACAGGGTCGGGTACTCACACAGCCCGAGGCCACGTCTGTGGGGGTCCATGACTTCAGCTGGTTTAGTTCTGGGTCTAAATCCAGGACAAGTCAGCAGTTCAGGGACCACAGCAAGGTTGTGTGTCAATCACGAGTTATAAGGCAGTAACAGCAAGAAAAGATTAGCAATATTAGCTCCAGTTGTACTTTGGTGGTTAGTTGAAGGAGCGTTAGCAAAACCGTTGATTGTTGCTACTGCTAAGCTAACACAATAATATGCAGTAAAGCAGTCGCTGAAACTTATCTGCTGAAAATGTATCTGGATTAGCTTCTCTTTCGGTGATCACCTGCTGAGCAAACAGAAGAACAGATCAGATCTTACTTGGTGACGTGGACGTGAGATGTTTGGGTCTGAGAAGTTCTGTCATCTGTTTCTCTGCCTTATAAAAGCTCCTGATTGAATATTCATGGAACCTTTATCAAATTTGATGTTCTGGGAGGTGTCCTGTTGGACGGAGACAGGAAACATCATCAGCATAGAAACGCACCAGCAGGTATTTGGTCAGTCCCACCTTTTTCCTTCAAGCTGAGGAGGATGGATCCATCGCCGACCTCCTACTGAGCCCCCACAGAAAACAAACTGGTTTTGCTCTGAATGACCAAAATAAAAAAACACAACATTTGAATGAACGACGTATGGAGGCCTGAAGGAGGTCAGTGAGAAGGTTTTGACAGGAAGTGAAGCAGACGTCGCCTCCGGGCTGTTTAACCTGCTGACAAATGTTGACGGAGCTAAAGAAGAAACAGCCGTTCAGTTTAGACCTGCAGGTAACGAGCAGAGCGCCGGTACCTGCAGGCTTCCTGTGGCCCTTAGCAGACGGTGACCCCAGATGTGCACGTGGTCGTTCCAAACGCACGTGTCCGTACACCAGCGTCTTCATTTTCTTTAGGCTCCAATGAAAATCTTCTTTATGTTGACAGCAGGGGGGCAACTCGGACCACAACAACCACGGCGCTGACGCAGATGTTTCAGCCAGACGCCTGTGCTCAAAGGCCTACAGAACTACAGCAAATCAACAGAACTACAACAAAACTACAGAACTACAACAAAACCTCAGCACAACCACAGAACTACAGCAAAACTACAGGACTACTGCAAAACAGAACTAGAGCAGAACTATAGGAGAATTACAGCACAACTACAGCAAAACAACAGAGCTAGAGTAGAACTACAGGTGAACTATAGGAAAAACTACAGAACTACAGCAGATTTACAACTACAGCAAAATTACTGAAGAACTATAGGAGAACTACAGCAGAACGACAACAAAACTACAGCAGAGCTAAAGCAGAATTACAGCAAAACTAGTCAAACTACAACAAAACCACAGAAGAGCTACAGTCAAACTACAGCAGAACTAGAACAAAACTACAGCAAACGTACAGCAGTGTAGTTTACGTTCCTGGTCTTGTTTCCAGCGGGGAACGTTGTTTTTGTTGGTGTTGTTCTTTGAGCGACTGTAATCGCCACCCGGCTGCAGGACGAAGGAAACTACAGCTGGGAAACAAACTACTGAGATTCTTTGGAAATCAGCGTCTCATCAGATTAGAGAGCGGCTGGGTCTGTAGTTGAGATCCTGGATCTGCTTCGGCTTCACCGCTGCCTCCTCACACCGGCTAACAAACCAGGTCAGAGGTCAGAGGTCAGAGGGTCACCATCTTTATTATCACTAAATTACCATCAAAACAGACAAAGCAAACAGGAAATAAGTCCAAGCTCAGACGAGCTTTGATGAGAGATGAGACGATGATCTGGGCCGGCTCCCCCATTGGCAGAAATGATATCAGAAAGGTCAGAGGTCAGAGGGACCACCTCATTCAGAAGATGGACGTCCACATCCGGGGGCAGGAGCGTCGGCGGAGACAAACACACACCTGACAGGTGAAACTAAGAGTCCAGAATTTAAAACGCTGAAACAAAAAAGCGTTTGTCTCATGCTGAGCTTCTTTTTGTCTCTAAAATCAGAACTAAACAAAAGTCTGATGAGAAAATGAGCTGAGAAACACTTAAAAAACGAAAAAGCGGGGAAATAAAAGCAGGTTTGCGACAGCTTTGACGCCACAGCCGATTTCTGCACTTTTTTAAACAGCACAAGGTAGCGGAACTTCCTGTTTCTGGTGAATTTGTCCTCTAACAAACAGAAAAACAAAAATAACCGGTAAGTCGGAGACGTAGTTGGAATTAAAAACAAAAAATTAACCAGATGAAAAGACAAACAGCCAATCAGGCGCTTGCATTATTAGTGCTATGGCTGTGCGTGACCAGAGGGGGCGCTGCTAAGGAGCTGGTTCCCAGAAGAAGCGTGCATGAGGGTTACACTGGATTAAAAACAGAGGACAGTTCTGGTGGTCAGAGGGTCGTCGGAGGCCACGCGCTGATCGGCCTGTCTGGGGGACAGAAGAACCGCCATCGGCGTCCGCCTCTGCTGCGGGTCGCCGACACGCCGGCCCGAGTCTTTCTTTTGGCGAGTGTTGGCAAACTCCTCCTTCCTGCCGCCGGGATACCGTCTCAGACCGCTGCGGAGCATCTGTTGAGGAAGAGCTCCTCCACCACCGAGGTGTCGGCCAGCGTGGAGATGTCGCCCAGGTCGCGCTCGTCACAGGCGATCTTCCGCAGCACGCGGCGCATGATCTTCCCTGCACACAGAGCGGGGTTAGCCTGGGCTGCTTCTGGGCGGAGCTAAAGGGCGGCAGGCGTCTCAAATCAGACAGAAGAGTCCTGACGCCAGCAGTAGGGCGTCATTAGGAATGACCAGTATTATCCTAGCCATGGCTTCCACAGGGACAAGGTCAACCTGTGGTTGCCACGGAGACGCTAGGTGCCGCTGCAGGCGCAATACGAGGACGTCAGACTCTGGTTTATAGTTATTTATGCAACTTTGTGGATAAAAGAAATAATTGACAGCTATCGTGAGTATAAAAGCTGACCGTGATTGACAAATATTTAAAAACGTGCCCTGGGGAGCAGTCATGTGGCTGAGGAACTTACCGGATCGGGTCTTGGGCAGCCCTGGAGCATTCTGGATGTAGTCCGGCGTGGCGATGGCGCCGATCTTCTCTCGTACTGTAAATTCAAGCCAAGGTTGCAGTGAAAATGCTGAAACATCCGTCCAACAAAGCGCTTTAGAACAACGACCGGCGGGAACCTCCCACCCTGTTTCTTTAGCTCCGCCTCCAGCGCGCGGCTGTACGTCACCCCCTGGGTCAGAGTCACGAAGCAGTAGAGGCTCTCGCCCTTGATGGGGTGGGGTCTGCCCACCACGGCCGCCTCGGCCACGGCCTCATGCTCCACCAGGGCCGACTCCACCTGGGAGGTGCTCAGCAGGTGACCTGCGGACCCGACGGTGGGACATCAACCAACGGGTGGCTGCAAATAAGCCCGACCCGGGCGTCTTACCCGACACGTTCAGCATGTCGTCTATTCGTCCCGTTATCCAATAGTAGCCATCCTTGTCTCTACGGCAACCTGGTCAAAAGGCCACAACGTCACAACGGCAGTCGCACGGGCGGAGTTTAGACACGAGGCGTTTGGCCCTCACCGTCTCCTGTGACGTAATAACCGGGAAACTTCTTGAAGTAGGTGGTCTGGAACCTCTGGTGGTTCCCGTACACGGTCCTCATCACGCCCGGCCACGGCTGTTTGAACACCTGTGTGACGGGCAGACGGTCAGAAGGGGAGCAGCTTCCCGGGCGGACGGGTCCCGCCTCACCAGGTAGCCCTCCGTCTCCCCCTCCAGCTCCTCGCCGGACTCGTTCAGGATGGCCGGCACCACGCCGAAGAAGGGTAAGGTCTGGGAGATCAAAGGGAAGGAGAGATCGAAGAGCACCGAGAGTCAACGGGGAGGCGCGTCGTCCTCAGCGGGTGGTTTACTCACAGCAGATCCAGGCTTCAGGGGCGTGGCCACAGGTAAGGGAGTCAACACGTGTCCGCCCTGAAAAGCCCCCAAAAAACCAGCCGTCACCAGGTTTCCGAGCAGCAGGGGGCAGCGCGGCGGCTGTTTGTGAGCGCAGGCGCTAGCGGCAGCGACCGCGGGCTAGGTGTTCTCCCTCCCTACCGTTTCTGTCTGCCAGAAGGTGTCGACGATGGGGCAGCGCTTCTCCCCCACCACCGTGTGGTACCACTGCCAGGCCTCCGGGTTGATGGGCTCCCCCACCGTTCCCAGGATCTTCAGAGACTCCCGCCCCGTCCTGGAGACGCAGCGGCAGGGACACGGTTCCAAACCGACCAAGCCTTTGGGAATGTTTGAGCTCAGTGTGGGAGTTCGGGGTCCTCACTTCTGCACCGGCTCGCTGCCGTACTTCATCAGCATCCTGATGGCGGTCGGCGCCGTGTAGAACTTGGTCACCTGGTATTTGTCCACGATCTCCCACATGCGGCTGACATCAGGGTATGTGGGCAGGCCCTCGAACTGAAAGAGACACGCCCCAAGAGCGTTACCACAGAACAAGACGAGCCATGAAAAAAAAACCCAGCAGAAGCTGCTGCTCGATTGCGCCGTTACTGCCCCCTGGTGGAGAACCGCGGGAAGTACACTGTCTGCTGAAGCGTTACTATGACAACACGCAAGCGTCCTCCCATTCCTTTCATGTCAACCAGGGGTATTCAATTAGAGGTCCGATTATTAAGATTTCCTCCGAGTAAAAGGTCCGAGACAAAATGAGTTTGAATCTCATATTCATATCCAGGATATGTTTAGCTAAGCACAATTAGCTTAGCCAGGCAAACAAATTTAGGGTATTTATTTTAGAATAAGAAAAACAAAAACCCTTAAAGTAAAATAAATTTTAGGTGCAAACAGAGCAGAAAACCTCTTTTTTCTCCTAAATTAGTACGGTCCCAACCAGTGCTCCCCTTTGTCTGCTGGGTCACATGGTGATGAGACACCAGGTCTGGTGAAAGGTTAACTTAACTGATGCTGGGAAGAGTGGAGGACGTGGGTGATTCAAAGTGTCCTAATCCACCAGCTGGTTAAGGATGATTTTTCCAACTTCTTGAGGGATGCATTCCTTGACACCTCCCTCAAACCAGCGATCTTCTCTGGCCAGCACACAGACCTGACTGTCTGCTCTCTTCTAGCTGCAGGTGGACCGCTGAGTCCTGTCCTGAAGAGGTGAGACGTCGGTGTTGGACCATTCGTTGATGTTCAGTTCCTTTCATTCTTCTGGTACCGCGCAGCAGAGACAACGCTGCTTTGTTTGTGTCTTGTCCTTTGGGTGGACCAGTTTCTGTTTAGGTGTGTTGGAGGGTTAGGGCTAGGGTTGACTCGACTGGGATGTCACGTTTTTAGAGGATTCTCCTAAACTTTTGACAAAACTCCAGACAGGAAAGGGACAGAAAGTTGTGATGTTTATTGCTCTCCATTTCTTTGCTGAAGGTTCACCTTTTGGAGGTCTTTGTGAAGGCCCAGTCTGGGTAACCACATGTTAGCAGACAAAGAGGAAGCACCCAAACTAAGCTAAAACTAGGTGAACGACTCTGTCAGTGATTCTCAGGCGACCATCCAGATCATTAGCACGCTAAAGGTCCACGGGGGCTATATTTTCTAGCTCTGACCCAGTGAGTTTAGAACTGAAGAAACTTCTGGAAAAAAAAGTGGAACGTCTTCGAGGAAACTCTGAACCGTCCAGCTGAACACAGAGATCCACCCTTGGATCACGATGAACTGGATGAATGAGAATCTACAGACATCTTCAGGAAACCAGAAATAAAAAGTGGCTATGCTAATGCCGCGTGTTCGGAGCTTTTGAGGGATAAATAACCTTATTTCTCTGTCCACCCATCTTTAAAACAACGGTTTCCCTCATCAAGCCATGTGAGCGCAAACAGAGCTGCAGCACTTTCATGGTGCGCTGGCTTTAGAGGGTAAACAAACGATTTCATTGGCTGAGCGGCGCTATTGCTATATTAACAAGTAGCAGCGCCCGCTGTCTGTAGCCACGACTGCCAGAAAAACGCTCTGTGAAAACCTACTCACATAGATTTCTCAGAGATTGGTCCACACAGAACCATCTCTCGGTCCACATCCGGACCGGGATCCGCCATTTGGTGATGTCTGATGCAAGCTATACTGGTGTTCCTTATATAAACCAGTAAAAAAGTTACCAGGTAGACAGTCAAGAACTTTGAAGGCAACCTTCTCGATCTCGTTAGCAAAAGGCTAGTTTGGAAACAGGCGCACGATAGCGAACCGAACACACCTACGGGGGTGAAAAGCAGCTGTCACTCACCAGCACGCTGGTGGCTCCGTTAGCCAGCGGGCCGTAGGTGATGTACGAATGTCCAGTGATCCAACCAATGTCCGCCGTACACCAGAACACGTCATCGGGCTGGTGGTCAAACACCAGTTTGAAGGTGGCGGCGGTGTAGAGCATGTAGCCGCTGACGGTGTGAAGAACCCCCTGAGAGGAAGCAGGAAGGTCAAAGCCTTGGAGCCCGCATGTGAAGAGCTCAAAGGTCAGGAACATCAGCCACCTTGGGCTTCCCAGTGGAGCCGCTGGTGTAGAGGATGAAGAGAGGGTCTTCAGACTCACACCACTCTGGGTCACACTCGTCTGAGGCTCCACGGACCAAAGCGTGCCAGCACAGGTCCACCTCGGGGTTCCACGGGACCTGCTCACACGCACGCACCCACACACACACACACACACACACTAAATCCCATCAGCGGAGCAAGATCAGCCAAGCTGAATCCTGGTGCAGCTGCAGGTCTGAGTGAAGACGTGCTGGAGGTGTTAGGAGGACCTTCTCAGCCAGAGCAAGAGGTCAAACGTTCAAGAAGGAAGTGTTCTCCTCGTGGTTCTGGCCTGTTCTCCACTGACACAACACACGCCGGTTCTGGGAACCGTTAATCAGCCGGGAAACAGCCGGGAACCAGCCCTCCCTGCTGGAAAACACCCAGGAACCTAAGGTGACCTCAGCGCTGGAGCGTCTTTCAGCAGAGACTTCAGCTCCAGGAGCCAATCAGAGCTGATGTTACTGCGCTTCAGCAGAGGGAGTGTGTTCCCTCACAAACACTGGCTCGGGTGTGTGTGTGTGTGTGTGTGTGTGTCAGAGAAGCCAGCACAGAAGGCAGGGCTCCAACGCCGCTGCAGCTACATGAACACTACCACAGAAGAATCGGGGGTCTGGTTGACTGGAGCTCAGGTCAGGAGATCACCTGAGCACCGAGATGAGCCGTCGCGTTCGACCACCTTTAGGGGTTTTAAAGGGGTGAACTTCAGCCGACCCCCGATTCCTCCAGAAGAAACACCAGCTGGAAAGTCAAACGTGTGCAGAGGTGTCAGAAGAAAGAAGGTGTTAAAAGAAACACTAGAGATCTGTTGTTCCAATGACTTCAGACATAAAAACCAGCCCCTCACCAGTCCTTCACCAGTCCCACCCCAGTCCCTCACCAGTCCCACCCCAGTCCCTCACCAGCCCCTCACCAGTCCTTCACCAGTCCCTCACCAGTCCTTCACCAGCCCCACCCCAGTCCTTCACCAGTCCCTCACCAGCCCCTCACCAGCCCCTCACCAGCCCCTCACCAGTCCCTCACCAGCCCCTCACCAGTCCCACCCCAGTCCCCTCCCAGTCCCTCACCATTTCTTTCCCAGTCCCTCACCAGTCCTTCC
>CAAE01014300.1:32235-55384 GCA_000180735.1 Tetraodon nigroviridis | reverse complement strand
AAGCTCACCAGCACCCCTCACCAGTCCCTCACCAGCCCCTCACCAGCCCCACCCCAGTGCCCTCACCAGTCCCTCACCAGTCCCTCACCAGTCCCTCACCAGCCCCACCCCAGTCCCTCACCAGCCCCACCCCAGTCCCTCACCAGTCCCTCACCAGCCCCTCACCAGCCCCTCACCAGCCCCACCCCAGTCCCTCACCAGTCCCTCACCAGTCCCTCACCAGTCCCACCCCAGCCCCTCACCAGCCCCTCACCAGCAAATATAGTTCTTTTCATGTTTAATGTCTGGGTTACAGCGTCATTGGAACAAGCGCTGGTGGGTGAAGACTAGAAACAAACAGTCAGTAAAACCTGCTTGTGAGTGAAACCAACCTTCAAGAAAACGTAAAACACAACGCTTTAGTGGAGGACGTGAAAATACCTGTGGGACAGGACGTGATTTCTTTACTCCGGCCTGTTTATCCTGCTGGATGGGAGGAGGAGGAGGAGGAGGAGGAGGAGGAGGAGGAGTCAGTGGGGGACAGGGTTATCAAAATAGAAAAGACATGGACAATCTTGGCGACTGGTAATATGCAGATGTGATGGAGGCAGTCTGACAGCAAAGGAGAAGCTCAGAAGACAGAAAGGATCAGGAGATCCAGACCACCTCCAGGAGGATCTGAGCTCCTGACAACAGAGCAGACTCCTCTGAGGTCTCAGAGCTGCTGTTCTGGTTCTCACCTGAAGATCAGGACAGGCCCGTTTGGCTGGAGGAGACTGGGAGCCCACGGGGAGCCTCCTCTGGGCTCTCTGGACAGGTGCTTCAGCACGATGCAGTTCTGCAGCAGGAAGCCACTGGAGGGCGAGGACGGTTCTCCGTCACAAACAGTCTGCAGCATTCAGTCACCAACCACCGAGAACCTGAGCAATGTCTCCATCCGCCTGCCTGCCTGCCTGCCTGCCTGCCTGTCTGTCTGCCTGCCTGCCTGTCTGTCTGTCTGTCTGTCTGCCTGCCTGCCTGCCTGCCTGTCTCACCACATCTTTACTAACATCAGGAAAGAGCGATCTAGTGGAAGCTAAAGGTGGCTCCTCCTCAGCTCTTGTATGAAGAAGCAGCAGCAGACTCCAGGACAAAACCACCATGTTGCTACTGACAACAGCCGGGTGAAAACAGTGACGTGAAGGGAAGAGGAGTAGCTGAAGAGGAGGAGCAGAGGAGTAGCTGAAGAGGAGGAGCAGAGGAGAAGTTGAGGAGGAGCAGAGGAAGAGCAAAGAAGCAGCAGAGGGGCAGAGGTGGAGCAGAAGTGCAGAGGAGCTGAGGGGAAGCGAGAGAGCAACGGACGGACAGAGGAGGAGCAGAGGAAGAACCGTGGAGGAGAAGACGTGGAGGAGAAGCAGAGGAGCAGCAGAAGTGGAGCTTAGGAGGAGAATCTGAGGAGCAAAGAAGGAGCAGCCTTCATGTGTCTGTGTGAAAGTAGCTTTAGTGTTTTAAATGTTCAAAGTCTGCATGATGAATCTTAACAATACCAGTCCTCAGGAGTGTGTGTGTGTGTGTGTGTGTGTGTGTGTGTGTGTCTTTACTTGTCTCTGCACTTCTGCAGCGCTTCATCAGCCAGGACCTTCAGGTTGATCAGCTTATCCCCTCGATAGAAGCCGTCTGAGGGAACAGAGGGTAAACGTGAGCAGGCCCACCCCCAGCGTCAGCGTCAGCGTTAGCGTTAGCGTTAGCCCAGAGCCAGGGAGCCTCCTGGAACCAGGAGCGGGTTCTGGTGTAGAAGGATGAGGAGCAGCGCTTCTATCAGAGCTGCATCAGCTCACGGACCAGTGACGCCCAGCGGAGCCCCCCAGCAGACGCTGGTGTCTGCCGACGGTGGATCAGCACGTCCCCAGACTCTAATCCAGATAAGCTCTGGTTACTGGTCCCAGACCAGCAGCGTGGGCCGAAGAGCCTGTCAAACCCAAACCTAGCTGGTCCCAGAAAGGGTGAGGCGGGACTCACCTGCGGTGATGAGCAGGCAGCACTGGGAGTCCAGGATCCTCTCGCACAGGGACTCGGAGGAGAAGCCTGCGAACTGAGCACAATCAGGGTGTGGGCGCGGCTGTCGCCCCGGCGCCCGTGTCTGCCACGGCGGCTGAGGCGACGTTTACCACGATGGAGTGAACGGCTCCGATGCGCGCGCAGGCCAGCATGGCCACCACCAGCTCCACCACCATGGGCATGTAGATGGACACCCGGTCGCCTTTCTTCACCCCTGCAAACGCAAACAGGGCCAGGGGTTACGGAAGGGCGGCGCTCCGGTCGCCGTGCCGACGGCGTGGTGACTGACCCCGACTCTTGAGGACGTTGGCGAACTGACAGACCCTCTGCAGCAGCTCCCTGTAGGTCACCGTCAGCTCATCGCCGGGCTCGTTGCCTTCCCTGGAGGAGAGGGCAGGAGCGGCTGAAACACCAGCCCTGGGAGGCACGCGCTCACACAGGCACGCGCTCACACAGGCAGACACTCTCACACAGGCACATGTTCACACACACAATCCGTCTTTACTCTTTAATTCTAAATTCATTTCTGTATTAGAAACTTTCAGAATGGAGGATTTAGCAACCAGCAGACCAGCCAGCAGGAAATGATGCAAGCCAGCCGCTGACGAAGGGCCAGTGTCAAGCAGTCACAAAACGCGTTTCAACACAGGCAGCAAGGGGAGTACTGGTCGAACCAGCACGTACACACACACACACACACACACACACGTACACACACACACACACACACACACACACACACACACACACACACACACACAAATCACTCCTCTGTTATGGAACAGCAGCCAGCTCCACCCAGTAACAAAGACACCCAGTGTGTGTGTGTGTGTGTGTGTGCGTGTGTATGTGTGTTCAGTCAAAAGTCATTCACCATCAAAAGCGAGCCCACCATAAGAGCCTTCTCAGGTCACCTGCCCTTCAGACTCCGCCCCTTCCGTCTTCCCCAGGGGTCCCCTGTAAACGTTATGACTGTTTTACAGTGGGACTCTTCTCAGTGGGACACGCTCACGGTAACGGCACCCCCCACCCCCCACCCCCGTTCTTCACGGGGAAGCGTTTCCATCATCTTCCTCAGAAAAGAGCCCCAGCCAGCAGCAGGCGGGGAGCAAACACCTGCACCAGGCTGGTCCAATCAGGATGAGGAACGCCGCCTGGGTCACCGTGGCAACGACACAGGTGCTACACCAGTGTTTGTTTGGAAACGAGCAACGAAACCAGACTGACAGGTAGAGGAAGACGTGGAGGCGGAGGAGAGGGAGGAAGGGAGGACCAGCCTGAGCATCCAGGTCCTCCTGAAGGAGAACCTGGACACACACTCACCAGTAGAACGCCACTTTGTCTCCCAGCTTCTTCTCGTGGACGTTGCGGTCCAGCACGTTGTAGCAGATGTTGGTGGAGGCTCCGTCCATGCATTTGACAAAGATCTCCCCCTTGGTGACGTCGAAGTTGTAGTCCAGGAAGGGGCCGCTGTGTTTGGTCTTCCAGAAGAACTCCTTGGCCACGTCGCTCCAGAACTCTGCCGGAACAGGGAGGTCACGTGGTCAGGGCGGCCGAACAAACGTTCGGGCCTGAGATCCTCAGAAGATCCACAGTGGGTCATCCCGTCGCCTGCGGCGCAGCCACCCAACGGCCAGCACGCCGGCGCTGCGGCGAGCCAGGCAGCAGGTGGACCTTCAGGGAAATAAACCAACCCGGAACTGCAGCCTCTGTGGATAATTAACCCACGTGCTTAAACAACAACCCGGATGAACCTAAATGTAAAAGGTTAATTTTTAACAATCTTATCCTCAGCCTGAGGAGAAACCTTGCGACAGCGTCCCGCCCACACTCAGGTGTGTGGGGGCGGGGTGGGGCTGGAGGTGCCCCACCCCTCAGAGCCCCCAGGGGACGCGGGACTCACCCTCGGGGCTCTCTATGGACCTCAGGTAGAGCTCCTTGTACTTGTCATAGCTGCCGATGTGGGACTCCTTCTTCAGGTCCTCGGAGGCGTGATAGACGCCCTCCTGGGGAACCTTGTCCGGAATCATCTCTGGGTTGGTGGGTGAAAGCAAATCCCGCTGGTTCAGCGATCTGGGCGGATTATTGGGACGGTGTCCGGGATAATCCACCGGGACAGACACCCCCTCGGCTGCGGAAGCCTGGGACGGAACGGACCGGTGCAGAGGCGGGGGGCGCTAGCTGGTTAGCGCAAAAGTTCATTCAGACTTCCTGGTTTGGTTGTGGCGTCCGGACGCAACTAGGCTGGATCTTCAGACCCGGAGGGAAACTCTGGAGGTGGGCGGTGTAGTCCGTGTGCCTGAGGGAACCTCTGAAAGGATCTCCTGGCTGCGCTGCAGGGACGTTACACGGTGACCCGCATGGAGGGCGCTCGTCCCGCGAAGCTAACAGGCTAAGCTAGCCGAGGCGAGCGGAAAAAGGAGAGCGGCCCGGGAGCGCTTCTCGTCCAGGCTTTAGGGCTCAGATATAATCCTTTGCGTGGGCAGCTGGGTGTGCTACGGGGCGTCTGGGAGGTCGGTAATGGGGTGTTCTCGTTCCCGGGGATCCTGCTACCTTCTGTCCGCTGCTACCTTCGGACAAGAGGAACGAGCGTGTGCTCGCGCTGAACTCTGTTTGGCACCGAGCAGCAGCCAATCAGCACGCGCGATGCATTCGCGAACTGATCGGATGTCGGAAATTTACCCTTCGTTTCCATTTGATATTATTATTATTATTATTATTATTATTATTTAAAAATATATGACACATAGTAAATGTATAGTATAAACGTATAGATCCGCTGTTGGATGAAACCCGCAGACTCGTGACCGCTTGAGGCGAAAACCAAACCTGTAACACTTGTATCCAGCAGGCGGCGCCAAAACGCCTGCTCATCGGTCAATCGGATTTTTGTGGAATAGAATTTTTTTTCAACCGTTTAAAACATTCAAATTTACACTTTGTCTTTGGAAGTCAAAGTCGGGAAAGTTTTAATTTCCACCTAAAGACCTGTAACCACTTTATTCAAAGATTATTGTATAATCATATTTTAATAAAAACTCTAGAAGCACCTTTTTTCATTTGTCATCCTCTTGAAAAATCTGGTTACTGGGACAGGTCAATTCAGTTTCACAGATCTCAAATATGGAGAACATGGAGAGCTTATTTCATTCCACTTGGTTTATTTTTAAATTCTGCAGGTCAAATATCATTTGTTCAATAAAGCTTGAGACTCCACCATACATCCAAGCCGTTTGTCCAAAACTCCTCAAATGTCGTTTATTTTCAGAACATATAAAAACGGTACAAACATTCGCCCCAGAAACACCTAGCAATAAAATTAGATTTGACTCCGAAGAGATTTTCTGCTTAAGGCCATTGTTGTCCGTCACTACATGAAAGAGCCGCAACCAGCACAGTGATTGAACATTTGGTTGGTTCTGATTGGCTGATTAAGGCATCAGTAAACAGTAAACAAAAGTTTTTACGCCACTTATTCCAGCAACTGAACACCGAGTTTGTTTGCGAGCCACGGCCACGGAAGACAACAGACGTGGGCGACGGCGGCCGAGGCTTCGGACAACATTTGTGTCACACACACACACACACAGGACACACACTTCAGGACAGAGAAAAACATCGGCGGGTTTAACACTAGAGTCCACAGCAAGGACCTCCTGTTGCCTCATCTGGGTTGAGGAACAGTCAGGAGGCAGCAGCCGAGGCTTTGATTTGGAAAGAGGAAGTTCGGCTGTGTTGAAGTAGAAGGTGACGAGAAGTCTCACCAGAGCGGTGTGAAGGGGGGGAGGAAGGGAGGGTTGGGGGTGGGGGGAGAATGAGTGGACGCAACGTTTGATGCAAAAACAAAACCAAACCGGCGGCGTTGGCTTGAAGGAGCTCGAGGCCGTCGAAGAGAAGAAACGCTGCTCGCCGCCATCCACGTTAAAACTCCTCCTGGTCCTCAGACTCTGGTATGACGAAGCCCTTCCTACACACACACACACACACACACACACACAGTTACATGCTCAGAGAACCAAAAACAAACACACTTTAGCAGAATCTCAGATCTGCCTGGACTACGTCTCCCAGAATCCCCTGTGCTCAGTGGTCCGACTGGTTCTGATCTGGAGGTTCATCCGGAAACGCAGCTCAGCTCAGCTCAGCTCAGCTAGGGAAAAAGGCCCAAATTCCACTCTGGGAATTCTGCCCGGCTGCCGGCGAAAGCGGGCCGCATTCCATTCCGGCGCAGGCATTCATGACGGCACCAGCAGTTGTTAACGCGACACATGCGCTTTAGTGTCAGGTCGCGCAAACGAACCGACCGGGAGAACCGGTCACGGCCGGTGAACGGGGCGCCTGAACAGCAAACCACACAGCTCCAGTAACAACAGTGTAATAACGCCCCGTGTGTCCGCTAGGGCGGGAGCCATGAACTCACGTCTGTGGCGTAGAGGATGTTGATGATCCGGGATAGCGTGGCGTCTTCCTCGCCTTCCTTCTCCTGACAGATCAGTTCAATATTCCGTAGCTTTCCGAAATAAAAGTCTCTCTCTTTCTCCATGTCCTGGATGGCCGACTTCAGCGTCTCCAACTGGGGAAAGGACAACGGTTAGCTCCCTTTCCTCTGTGGATTCACCTCGACGCGCGGCCGAACGCTAACCTCGTTCAGGAGCCCCGCCCTGTCGTCGTCCCCCACCGTGGCTGGCTTTTTGGCGCTGACGTTGGAGACTTTGGGGGCGACCTTGGCGACAGGCGGTCTCGGTGCGGCTGGAGGAAGGAGGCACACAGTTAATGGAGGGATCACATGACTCAGGCTGAAACGGTCTATCAAATGATTTGAGTAACTTCTATACTAAAAAGCTGCAATAACAATGATTAGTGCAGAAGCTTTGTTTAAATTTGGTCTGCTACACTCTGCACTGTGTTCAACACAGATCGTCATTTCTGTTGCCGTCTCGGCGGCTGATACATCACTGAAGATCCACGTGAAGAGAAGATCCATGCAGTTAGCTTAGCATGTTAGCACAACGCTGCTGCTGCTGCAGCAGCTTCTCTGAAGGAAACATCTAGTCTCTGCTAAAGGTCCTCGGATCAGCAGCTAAGCTAACGCTAATTAGCATCAATGAGCAGAAACCAGTGTGATCCTGACTGAGAGAATCTGCTAGCTAGCACACTTTGTTTAGAGCTCCGTGGAAAGGCTGGTTCGCTACTTTCATCAATGCAGCGGCTAATCTGCTAGCTAGCACGTTTCCCCAACTCAGCTACGTTTTTCTTTAAGATAATTATTATCCAGGAAAAATAAAGTGCTGTAGTGAGTTTGTTAAAGCCTAAACTTAACTCTGCACAGGTTTGTATTACTTTGATCATGTTTAACACAACAAGGATGTTAAGGATGATTTGATCAATAAAGTTAATAATGTAAAAATAAAAAAATCACAGTGTACCCAGTAAACTTCTAATTTGAATAATGGACATAATAACCAATAGAATACTCGATTACTAAAGTAATCGACTGCTGCAGCCTCAGGTGTGACCTCGCAGGGCTCAGGCCCAGCGACCAACCTTGACCTTGACCTCTGACCTTGAGTAGGCGGCTTCTTGGGGGTTTTGGCCAGGGCCGACATGGCAGAGTTGGGCGAGGGCACGGCGTCCTGGCCCTGTCTGGCCTCCACAGGGTCGTAAGGCGCCCCGTCGTAATTGGCGTCAAAGAACTTCTTGAACCACTGGACGAACTCAAAATTGTCCTGGAACTTCCCCTTTACCAGTTTGTCCACTGGGATAATCTGCAGGGGAAAGAGAAGAGCAAGAACCTGTCACAGGCGGCCATAGCACGATATCCTAGCCACAGCTCACTGCCATCAAGACTAGAGGTAAACAACGTGTGGTTGCTACGGAGACGCTGTGTGCTGCCGCTGTCAAACTCAGATGCAACTTTATGGATAAAATAAATGGCGATAATCGTGAAAATGACAAATAATCGCCATGATGGAAAACAACCGTGATTGACAGATATTGGAGTGTTTGCGTCACCTTGTCCACGCCCACTTTTTTGAAAGAGACCTGCAGCAGCTTGAAGTTGTGGATGTATTCGTGCTCCAGTTTGGCTCCAAACTTGACCTTCTTCAGGGGGATTGAGTTCTGGAAGAGCATGTCCATGAACTGGCAGTACGCGGCCCCTGAGGACGACAACAGCAGCGATAAGTGGATCCGCTGCTCGGCCGGACGCTGTTGGCCTCATGACCACCGCCCACGCAGAAGCCTCCAGGCAGGTTCTCAGCAGGGTTGAGGAGAAAAACCCCTCACGAGGTTTCCTCAACAACACCTCGCTGATGGGAAATACCACACTCATTTGCACGCACCGACATTTATAGGAAAAACAGCAGCGTTAATGAAAGGGTGATGGCAGCTGCCGTCTTCCTCTCACACACACACACACACACACACAGTACTGACCTGAACACAGCATCTCGATCTTGGTGAGGTTCATCTGCAGCGACTCGTTGATCCAGACCAACATGTCGTGTCGGCTCAGGTTTTCGCTGGTGACTGAGGTGGAGTAGACGTTCACAGCCATCGTAGGTCAACTAGCGACAGACACAGTCAGTCAGTCAGTCAGTCAGTCATCGCTGCTGCGTTTTATTTGCTTGTTTGTTCGTGTTTTTGGACAAACTGCTGTGTAACCCCACGCATCTGTAACAGCACCCATTAAGCTTGAAGCCGTCTTCACTTTTGTAAAAAGCCAAAAAAAAAGGAAAAAGATTTTGTCAAAGAAGAGCAAACATTGAGGGCTTTTGTCACCCAAACAACCGTCGTCGTGACAGATGACTGTTGTCATTGAGCAGAAACCTGCAGATTTGTTTCCTGGCTGACAAAAACCAGTTTTCTTTGTGGTCTCGTATGAAAATGAAGCGATTCTGGCTTTAGCCTTAATATTTCAAGAAGCCTCTCACGCATACCACCTATTTTCATACACTTATTACGTTATTACGCCTTTTCTTGTTCACTGTCTTGTGTTTTTTGTGTCGGATCCTGTTTGCAGAGTCGCTTCTGATTGTCAGCAAATACAACGGTCGGTGTAACTCATAATCACATTTACATCTATGATATTTTATGAAATCATGTCGGGGTTTTGTTGTCGTTTTCACGTATTTCACACATTTCAGTATGAAGAGCAGACTGTCGGTTATAAAACTAATCTTTATGAAGGTTTTTATCCCTGGGCAACAACATTCAGGCTAACGACAACTAGCTAAATGCAACAGGGCCCGGTTGAGCCTTGAACGCTAACAAGTGTTAGCCGACAAAATATAATGCGTGTCCACATAAAACGGTTAAGTTAATTATAAATTTGATAACTTACGTTTACATCAGTAATCAATCCATTTACCATTACCGCGGAACAATACACGACCTTTCCGTCGGTGGCGAAAAACGGACATTAGACTTGTAAATTTGTCAGAGATGGAGACGTTTCCCCGCCCTTAAATTCTCCAACATCATCGGTACAATAGCCCGTGAACAACGAGCAAACCTATTCAGTTTTTCCACCTCGGGGGAAATGTAGCCCAAACATCGTCTAGAACTAAAAGAAAGGGGATAACGTGGGTTAATTGGAACTTAAGGGAATGTGTCTAGTTCGCTGGTGGTCAGAGATAAGCTAATTCAGAGGCCAGCTGCCTCCGCTAGCCGCCGTTACACATGCCGGCGAACATCACCCAGTTCCGGAGCCGAGAAACACCTACCTGTATCGTTTTGTCTCTCAGGGTTCTTCAGAAACGAGTCTTGCGTGAATGTTGGCTCTGGCCTTCTGTCATTAAAGTCTGCCTGAAACTATTTTAACCGAACAGAAACTTCTGTTTTCTTCTTCGTTGCAATTGGCTCACTCTACCGGCAGCGGAAGAACGGGTCTGATGACGTCACCAGGCAATGGGCAACGCCCCAAAGTTTTTTTTATAGGAACTTTATTTGATCAAATACAAGAACAAAACAAGGAAAAGAGTAAAACATTTAGTGTCCAACTAGCGCTATTATAGCGTATAACCAGGAATTATGGAAATATTCTTTATCATTGAAAAGCTATGAATCAGAACAGTAAAATTAAAAAGTAATCTTCAAAGTAAATGTGTGACCAAACATTAAAAAAACTGTCAAGGGTAGTGAGATTACAGCAGCCTTTTCTACGTTATAATCTAATACAGATTTATTTCATTTATTTGGGCTCCTTTACTCAATTAAAAGAGATTGCTTTTAGGTGTGAATGATCATATTGGTTGAAAATCCATGTTTTTATCTTGTGAAGGTTCAAATGTTAAAACATTTTGTTTTAACGTGTGTTTAGGGGAAATTCCATCAATGGGATTGGAAAGTTTTTACTTGCTAATGAACATTTACAACCTTTACTTTTTAAATCATGCATGGGTTTTAGGTAAGAGCAGCATCCAAAGGTCAGAAAAGCCACAGAAACCACTCAACCTTTTTGCTTTTTAACGTAATCATGCTGATGATCTGTTGGCGAGAACCTCCGGAAGCATGTTTTAAATAAACAGTGACGAGTTAGAGGACTGCAGGACACAGAGGTCTCGTGTGACATTCTTCTTTTATTCAGCTAACCATGATTCATATTTCCTTGTGTTTAAAAGCACAATTAGGGCAATAAAACAGTGATTCCTCCAAGCATAAAAGCTTATCTAAACTTATTTTATATCTGCTGGTGCTGAGGAGCGAAACTGAAGAGCTTAGTGAGCAAAATCATTGAGTTTGACAGGATTAATCAGTGTCTACATGGGTAACAAAGCATTATTCAACGCTAACGTTCATCACCAGAGATTCACAGGAGCAAAGATCAAAGAGAATCAATCACCGTCATCGTCACGGCTCCGTCAGCGTTAACACACATTCACACATCAGTAAAAGTGCATGTGCACGCACGCACATGCCAAACTCACAATCCCTAAAAAAGAAAACATACAAAAAAAACCATCAAGACTCTGGGTCCACTCTTAAAACACCGAGTACAGTTCATGTTTAGAACAGCATAAATCGCCGTCAGCACACACGTTTAGTTACGTTTAACCGCTAGCTCACAGTGTTCCGCTTCTCCTAGAGATAAAATGATTCAGATTTTACTGCTGCGGCAGTAAGATGCAATTAAAAATCTATTTGTGCCATTTGTAGAAATGCACCAGACCTGAGAAAGATGCAAACATCGAAATTCCTGTCAGAAAAGTTCAGACATTTTAAAGTAATAAAAAATAAAAAAATAAAAAAAAATAAAAAATAAAAATCTTCACACAATATCTTCATGTTGTTTCGGTCTTTAAGAAGCCAGAATCCAAAAACTTAATTTTCTTTTAAAAAATATACAAATCATCGTTAGTTCCTCTGAGCATCTTTAAAGAACGCGTCCCTGACGTCTTTTCCACCTCCAGGACCAAAACCACCTCCATCAGAGCTGCTGCGTTTTCTGAGAAACAGAGGAGGCAGGTGAATTGGAGGAGGAAGAGGAGGTGGAGGAGTAGGAGGAGATGGTGGAGGTGGAGGAGGACGAGGAGGAGGAAGAGGATAAGTAGGGGGATGAGGAAGATGAGGATGAGGAGGAGGAGGAGGCCATGGGAAGGAGCTCCTCGCAGGCGAAGTAGTCCTTCAGTGGGGCAAACAGGTGTCTGATGACGGGCACGCTCCAGGCCTTGCCCAGGACCTTCTGCCTCTGCTGCTTGTTCATGTTCCTCACGTCGGTGTAGTGTTTGGGGAAGCCGAAGATCCTGGAGACGAGGAGGAGGCCTTGACTCAGCTCAGATCAGCGCAGAACCTTGGGAGACCCGAGCGTGACCGACCTTTCCAGCTCGGTGATCCAGAGGATGTCCTCTCTGCCTTTGTCCAGGACCGGCAGCAGCGACACGTCCTTTCCCTGCTTCAGAGAGTTTGGGTTGGTGGTGATGGTCCTCACTTTGGTCACCTGGTGCACAAAGGACACAGCGGTGATGATGGTAACCCTGGCGACAGTAGCGGGTCAACGCGAGGGCTGACGGACCCTGGCCTCTCTGCCGATCTCCAAACACCCCTGCAGACTCAGCTTGTCCTTCTGAGAGGCCACGATGGGTCTGAAACAGGCGGAACAGTCACGTCTATCACCTTGGCCAAAAACACACGTCCAAACCTGAAAGGCAGACGTTCCTTTTTAAGACGATCCTGCAGAAAAGGGTGAAGCAACCGACCTGCACATCCCAGGGAGGTTTCCCCAGAAATACCGAGCCCTGTGAGCTGGACTGACGTTGACTGCATCCACCAGGACCGGGTTACACTGTGGGACAGTCAACACTCCCTCACTGTTTCCATGACAACATCCATCAGCAAACTGAGGAACTTGTAAAGGGTGCCGACCTCCAGGAAGCGGCAGATGTTGACTTTGTCGTGGGCATTCATAAAGACCACATTCTCAAAGAGCCAGAAGAAGGGCCGGGGGTCTTCTTCGCTGGGCTTCAGAAGCTCCAGAATCCTGTAGTACTCAAAGAAGAGCCGACCAGTGCCCTCTACAGGACAGATCTGTTCATTACAACACCGAAACGACAAAGACGCCCTCCGACTAAAAGAGTTGGGTCCAAAACACTAGTTCCAAATGATCCGAAGGGCTGTTGTGATTTAGGGTAAAAGGGCAGACCTAAGGTGAGGGTCACGTACCGTACAGGCCTTTCCTGATGGGGTTGACGATGGACAGGTCGTTGCAGGGGCTTCCACCGATCAGCAGGTCAAAGGGACCCCACCTGTGCAGCTGGAGAAGGATCAACGTCAGTGCAATGGCACAGACAACCTTAAACACGCACAATAGTCAACATACCTGTTCCTGGTTGATGAATCGAACGTCACCGACTTGGGTAATCTTCCCCTCGTGGTTGACCGCCGCCACCGCGATGGAGTCCTCGCACACCTCCGAGGCGATGTAGGTCTCTACTTTAAAGCCGAGGTCCTTCAGCACCAAGTAGCCTGAAAAACACAGAACAATAGGTCTGGTCCAGGGTCCGGTTTGAACCGATGGACAGATGACAGAAGCGACCAAGACCGGCTTCTGCTCCCACGCACCGGTGGCGATGCCGTCGAACAGCGACAGGACTCGGATGGGTCTGCGCAGGTTGGCCGGGATGGACGGGTAAACGCGGTGGGGCTCCTGCAAACAAGAGTCTGGGCTGATTTCACTGTGGTTGGGGATCAAGTTCAAACCAACAGATCCGCTACCAGTTCATCAAAGCGGTCGATAAAAAAAATCAGATCTAAAAAAGGTCAAACTTAAGGATTTCTCATTTTAAACGCCCCCTCACAAAGGCTATGCTGCTGTCGTTGGCAAACAGCTCCTGAACGCGAACGCTCCAGTCGGCTCTGGGCACCAGGGCGCCGTGGGGCTGCTGGGGCTGGCACAGGTAGCAGATCCACGGGTCCAAGTCCTTCAGGGAGTCGAAGGTTCCTGCGCCAACCAGGACATTGAGGCAGTCCCTGCAGTAGGATCTAAAAAGATAGCGGACGTTTGTGAGCCAGGCTGGGTTTTCTGCGTGAAGGCTGAAAGAGGCGACGGCGTGAACCTGCAGCAGCTGTCGTTTCCACACAGGATGACTTCCATTCCGTAGCAGCAGATGGTGCAGTAGGACTGGTAGCCGTCCTCGTCGTAGCGGTACAGCGTTTCCATGAAATTATTCTTCAGGGGGGAAAAACAACGGCGTTCAGACGGGTTTTCTGGCACTCACGACAAAAACATCCTCGCTTACTTTACACTTTAGGCAAAGGCTTCCTGTAAACAGAGGGTGGAGAACCTCCACATCCTCCGTTCCACAACACACACAGAAGCCTGCAGAGACACACAACAGACAGGTTAAAGCAGGGGTGAGCAAACTAAGGCCCGGGGGCCACATGTGGCCCGGTAAACTATTTATTGCGGCCCGCAAAGCCTTTACAATATGTTCTAAGTTAAATATTTCTGTTCGTTCCGATCAACGGTTTAATATTCGAGTTGAAAAAAATTAGCAGAGAATACGGGGGCTAGTCTAGCGTGTTAGAGTCAATTCAATCCTACTTTATTTACAAGCCTCTGGTACAAACGCACTCATCTGTAGGTGCTATTTAGGTAGCCACAAGTCTTGAAACTGGAGCAGGACCAGGCTCAAATGAGACATGCTCTGGTTTTTGCCTTGTCCTGAGAGCGTCGGCCGAATTGGCGTCAGTCGGAAAATACTTAGCGCAGACTGTAGGTTGTGTGGTAAATGTTAATCGTTCTTCACCTTCCATGTCCAGATTCATGTCCCTGATCCTGCAGATCGTCTCCTCTGCGGAAAACAGACACACAAGTGAGTTTGTTTGCAGACATTTTCTGCACCACATGTTATACTGTCCTAGCGTATGCGACCAATAGCAGAGCTCAGGCCGTTGAAGCTCCTCCTCTGCTTTATTACGGTCGTTACAAACACTCTGAGCTATCCTTGTTTAGCTGTTCTCCATTAGCGCTCAGGGAGGAGTCTGCTGGCTGCGGCCGCTACCTCTGACTCTCTGGTCCGGCTGGGTGTAAACGTTGCTCGGCTGGGTCACCCTCCTCACTGGTTTGCTGTCACATCTCTTCTTGCTGGGCATGTACTCTGGCGAGGCGCCGTCGTCGTAGTCGTCGATCAGGCTGCTCCTCTTCCTCTGCACCTTTCTGCCCTTCCACCCTCGCTTCTTCCTTACTTTCTTCCATGCAGGCGTCCTTTTCTCCCACCCTTCCCTGTCATCCGTGTCCCCGTCCAAGTTGGGTGTGCTGGCTTTCTCCTCTTCCCACCCATCTGGGGATCTCTTCGGTTTTGGAGCTCCATTGCCGTTCTTCCCGGAGACCAGCGCAGCGTTCCCACCTCCAGCGCAAGCAGCTCCATCGGTCGGGTCAGAGTTGCTCAGCGGGGCGGACGAGTGCAGAGCTTCCTTTTTCACAAATAGCCTCTTCTGTGACTCACCCATGTCTGGAAAAGACAAATAAAACACACCAGATGTCCAGAAGGCTGTATTAAATGATACCACATTTTCTGGACTATAAGTCACACTTCTTTTTTCATAGTTTGGCTGGTGCCTTAACTTATACTCAGGTGCGACTTATATATATTAAAATGTGGTAATTCACACTGACCGACATGACATGAAGGAGTAAAAATCACACATGGCTGCTAGGGGGCGCTCTAGTCTCACGACAACTACCGGTACGTGTTACTCCTGTAGCAGTGAAAATTAATTTAAACACTAACGTAAAGACAACTGGGAAAATCTGAAAACAAAAACTTCACTGAGGATGAAGAATTCCATGGATTTGGTGATGTGAAATAAGACGGAGATTTGCTGAACTTGCTAACCAATAACTAGCTTGTTGGAGTCACCAACTTCTGCCTTTTCAGCCTCACACAGTATATGCCATTTTGTAGCTAAATAACAGTGCAACAGAGATATGTTTCTCCTTTGTGATGCAGCGACTCATGCAGACTCACCACCGACTGTTGGTGGGACTTTGTCTGGACCCAAAGCTTGAAATCCTCCAAAGGCCCAGTCCAGAAGCTGTTTGAGCAGCTCTTCTCTGTCCTCCAACCACGGTGACAACTGCTTCTTACACTGCACGGCTGCATCCTGAAGACACAAACGACTGAAAGCGTCATCGGCTGGTCTCCACATCTGCTCGAACATGAGGCTAATCACAAATCTTGGTGATTTAGGTTTATTTCACCAACATTTACACACCAGCAAAAACAGGTAGATGGCTTCCTTGTAGCTGCTGGCGGTTACAAAAAGGTTGGCACTGAAGTGTTGGGCAAAGGCGGAGAAAGGCACCAGTTTCCCCAGACTGATCTGGAATCAGAAAGAACAGTGCAGTCTACAGAGAAGTCTGTAGGATCAGCATGTCACCTCGGCTGTAACGAACTCACCAGCGTAGTGGTTTTCTGGGCGTACCACTCCACCGTCACAAATCCGGCCAGCAGATGATCCCCCCTGCCTTTTCTGATGACGGCTGGCCAGGAAGCGGATCCTTGGCCCGGACCCCAGACCAGCTCACCCGTCTCCCCCAAGACAGCAGTCTGAGTAACGGGATGTAAAGACAGCAGTTCAGGTGTTCCACAGGGAAAAAAGACACAACAGGGCTACACTTTAAACAACTGCTCTCTTTTAAAAAAGAAGCCAAATAATCTGGTGATAAGTTTGCTCTGCTTTTACACTGTTCCCTGTTCTCTGAGACATCACTGAAGATCCAGTGATCTTTTCTGAAGAGAAAAGAAAGTAACATTAAAAAAGAAAATGTGCTTCAATGTTTCTACTGAAAGATGCAGTTAGCCTAGCTTGATAGCACAATGCCTACTGTTGCAGCACCTTCACAGGAAACATCAGGTCTGCTAAAAGCCCACAGATCAGACTGCAAACAGCAGCTGAGCTAACTATAATTAGCATTAATGAACCACGTGATCCTGACTGAGAGAACCTGCTAGCTAGCACACTTTGTTTAGAGCTCTGTGGAGAGGCTGGTTCACTACTTTAATCAATCTGCTAGCTAGCACGTTCCCCCAACTCAGATAAGTTTATGCTAAAGATAATTAAATTTAAATAATAACCCAGGGAAAATAAAGTGCTGTTGTGAGTTTGTGAAAGCCTGAACTTCCGATAGTTTATAAGTCAGATTATGTTACTCTGTATCCAGGTTTGATTTTTTTTTAACATGTTCAATAAACTGAGTGATGTAGAAAATAAAGTCATAATATGTCCAGTAATATTTCTCATCCAATCATTTGATAAATTGTGATTACTATGATAATTAATTGCTGCAGTCCAACTAAACACACAACAAAAAACAGTTTTCCACCCATCGTGATATTGATCACATGACATTGTTACTCAATGTTTACCATCGGCGTTACTGAGTTGCGTTGTGGTTTTGCTGACGTCATTCTGCCGTCGCTGTCGTCATCGTCGTCGTCGCTCACAATATAAACAGAGTCCAGCGGTGGAAAACGTTGACCTGGGAGACGAAAAGCTGCCAAATTGACTGAAAATTCCACCCTTCTCATTTGTTTAGGTTTCTTTTAACGAGCAAGAATCAATGTTGACGCTTCACTCATCTGACCGTTTCTTGTTGGGAGGTCAACATTGACGGGCCGTGTGATCTCAACCACATCTGAAAACACACACATCATCATCATCATCATCGTCGTCGTCGTCGTCGTCGTCGTCGTCGTCGTCGTCGTCGTCGCCATCAGCATGGAGCTCTGATCAGCACTAGCCTGGCCCAGCTCACCTGAGGAATTGTCCGTGAGGTCTGAATCCGAGCAGCTGGCATCGTCACTGAGGGGACGCCAAATGTGAGCGCCGGCCTCGTCCTCAGACGAGAACTTTGCATCGTCCTTTTCCTCTTTAGTCGTCAAACTGGCATTCCTGGCGTTTGAGCTCGCTCTGCTGTGAGGCCTGAAGCTATCGAAAGCCTGGAGATGGCAAAAGAAACAAAAAGAAGTTGTTTTGATGCGAGCGTGTGCGGCCTGAGCTAAAGAGGGAAACGGTCAAAGGCCACGTACTTTAGCGAAGACCTGCTCCCTGCAGAGGGAGGTGGGCAGGACCAGGAGGCTCAGGATGAAGCGATGCAGAGTGCAGTGGGGCTCAACCACAGGCAGAATCTGGGAAGCCGGACAGATCGGTCAGCGCTGCCGCTCGCTCGGCGGTGAGGTTTGGAGAGTGGACAGAACCTTACCTCAGCCCAGCCGCGGCCTTTCCCTCCCAGCTGTTCTTTCTGTACGGCCTGCCCGGCGCTGAGGTAGTCGCTGGCCATCTTGCGACTTTCCACCGAGCCCTTTTCACACACGCCCAACTGAACCCCTGACTTGACCAGCAGATCTATGGGCAGGATCGCCTGGGGGGGGGAACACACGTGCAGTCAGGCGCAACATCTGCAAACCTCCCTGTTTGACGGACCAGAGTCGAACACAAGGGTTAGACAGGAGATCCCCACAGCGGGTCCAAATGGTGTCTGGCCCCACTTCCTTGAGCGGACATGTTAGCATGCTAGGTGAAGAAGGGTTTGAACCTTTTTCTAAGCAATCAAGCTGGAGAAATGATTGCAAAGGCCGGATTATATAGTTAATCGGGCCAAATGTGGCCCCCAGGCCTCAGTTTGCCCAGCTCAGAACTAGAATATATCAAAGAACTACCAGAATCCAACAGAAGGTTGTTTCTGAGCATTGGGCATGTGCGGCTAGCATGTTCTTCTGCCACTTACGTAAATATCTTCAGAGGGTTTCAGAACTTTGGTTACAGTCCTTAGTGCTGCTTTGCTGAGTTTTTTGGGGGTATTCTCCACTAAACTCTCCAGAACTTCTCTGTAAAAGGTTGTGGCAGCATCAAAGAAGTCTCTCTGGTCCTGATCCGTCAGAGCTGTGCTGCTGGCGCCCCCCAGGAAGTCTCTGGCAGACGCTCCTATGTCTGCGTAACACGTGGGGAGCAAGTTTTCCTTGTCCCGAAGGATGCCAAGGTCCCACTTCTCCAGGAAGCTCGAGGAGGCGGAGGGATGGAGCAGGCTGGCAGCGTACGAACGCAGCAGAATCAGAATCAGCTGAAGCTCCTCGGCGACGTTCACGGCAGTGGCCCCCTGCAGCATCTGCAGAGCTCGGAGCGGCCGCAGTGCCTTCGACAGGAACAAGAAGTACAGCTCCAGCTTGTCATCCATCAGGAGTTCTTTGATGTGGTTAACGCCCAGTGACATTGAGTTCTCTTTGATGTTTCTCCAGCTGCTGGACATCTTCTCCACAATATCAACGATGGATAACGCCTGTGCAGAGATGGGCTGGGAGGGGCTATAAGGCAGAGCAAATATGTCTTTGAGGCCGTCGTCCACTTCAGGGTCATCGGCGCACTGATGGTGGAGTTCTCTGATGATGTCGAGCACGCGGGGAAAGGCTCGGAGCAGTCCGGCCTGACAGGCCCGTCCCGCTAGGCCAGGCAGGCCGCAGAGTGACACCAACCTGGGGCTGAAGGCCTGCAGCTGGAGCTCAAAGCCACGGCTCACGGCAGGGGGGGCATTACAGTAGAACACGCACAGGTGAGCCAGGGAAAGGCCACGCCTCTTCAGCCTGTCAATCAGGAGACGGGCATCGGCGGCGGCGGCGCTGGGGTCCACGTGGGCTTCCGGGTCCACCGAGTCTGTGCTGAGCTGCAGCGTGTCCAGCAGCTTCACAACGCTGAGCCCAGAGCTCAGCTCGACGTAACCGACCAGCGCCACGCTGGTGCGCTGCCCTCCATCCAGAGGCACGCCCACATACAGGTAGAGGCTGTACGGCGTGGTGGAGCAGGCCTGGACCATGTCCCTGCTGAGGACTGGATCACAGACGGGAGGAGGAACGTCCAAATGCTGCCTGGAGTACTGTCTGATGAAAGCAGGAAGCAGGCTGCTAGCATGGAGGCCGTTCTGGCCAGTGACTCCAGCCGACCGTAGCGTCCCACAGACCTCTCCCACTTCCACATTCCTCCCATCCTCGTCTTCATCGGATATAATTATAACATTTGTCTGACTGTTCCGGGTATCCGCAGAGTTGTTCAGCCTGGCTTCTTTGGCCATGTCGTCTTCCGCCTTCAAAATGGCCCAACTCTGAAGAGATGCTGACGGGTTACCTGCCAAAAAATCAAAAAATGAACCGTTCAGACAACAGTTGGGAAGCCTTATTATGAAAAGTGGCTTTTGTACCTGAGCAGGGAGGAAAACTCTGAGCCTGAGCGGCTGGAGTGTCGCGCTCCCCACCCGTGCTGGCGTCAAAAAAGTGCTTGAACCACGACAGCAGCCTCAGAGACATGCTGGACTCCGTCTCTCGGCGTGAAAGAACTGAGGAGGAGAAAGACTCTCAGGGGTCGTATGTTCAAAACGACACGTGAAGACCCCTCAAGCCAACGCCGGGCCGGCGACTGGCCCCGACTCAAGCCTTTAAAGTTCTCACCTATAAAATCGGAACATTTCTGAAGGCAGATTGCAGCAACACTGCGACCACGAAGTTAGCGCTGGACGGCTCCACAGACCCCGGAAACAGCGAGTTCATTCACTGGCAACAGGCTGACCCTGGATATTGAGACACAGACAGAAAATACTCCTTTTATTCAGCTTACCCCCACTTTTGGAGCGATAGATTGGATTATCAAAAGCTCTGACGTTTAAAAGACCTTATTTCTGCTTTTAAATGTGTCTGATGGGGCATGTCGCCATCCATTCATTCATCTATCCCTCAAAAGCTGGTCTATCTTCTTGTATGAAACAAATGTTTGTTTGTTTTTTTAATCTTGTCTTCTTCTTTTATATTTCAAAATTGTTTTCTTCCAATGTTCGTGCTGCTGGGACAGTGAATTTTCCCCGTTGTGGGATGAATAAAGTTCTAACCACATAAAGTTCTAATCACATAAAATAACTATTGTGCACAAATGACACATTAAGGACACAAAATTATTTGACACAGAAGCAAAAAGATAGACATTAGAAGCAACAGTAAAGCATAAATCCTCTGTGATCATTTCTAAACACATCTACATTGTATGTAGGATCACAATGACATTTTGCAGCACTTGAACCAGGTTCTTGACTTACCGAGGCTTCGGTCCAAACTGGGGATCTTTGCAACATTAGCTATGACAGAAGAACGCAACAAACAAGTTGTCCTTTTGCTGCAGGCATGTTTCAGACCACAATTATTCCAGTACCTAAAGTGGAAAAGCTTCGCAAACCTATGCGCATCAACGAGCAACAACGTTTGATTGCAAAACTAACCCTGGCGATTAGACCAAATCAAACGTTAGCCAAACCCACTTCTGGCTCGTACTTTTTCAATCCGAAAAACAAGGTTTGCCAACAGCTGCGCACGTCCGGAAAAAAAAACCCAAAACACGATAACTCTTTCGCGCAAAAAAGATGCATTTACGTGCTTCCAATAGTTAGTTATTTTGCGTACAAAACAATATACAAGCTGCACACAAGAATTAAAAAAAAACTGTAATGTCTTATAATTGTGAAATTGTCAAAGAATACTAAAAAGAACCAAAAGCTCTATTACTTCACGTTTAATATATTTTTTTAAGTTTTCTATCTCCGCGGTGTCTTTCAATGCAACCTTTCCCATCAATTTGTGTGAGACGTCATTGGTTCATTTTAACCTCAATCACAAAAGCCTGTGTGAAATGCTGACCAATGGCATGTGTAGATTCTGGCCATGGGCGGAGACTTTTGTTCCCGCGGCAAACTGGTAGGAAGTCAAAATCTACGGAAGCCCGAAGGCCCCGAATTTACGCGAAGGAGACGCTATGTTGGATTGTGCCCAAGACAACTAGAAGATACAATAATTAGTAGTTTAATTATTAATACTTTTATTTTATTGTTTTTCGTACAGCACCATATGGTAACCCCTGTAATAGCTGTTTAAAAAAACATGTTCACGAGATTCACTCCCAACATGGACCAAACATTCGGCATAAACAATCAGATAGTACAGTTAAATAAAGTACAATTCATGCTAATGTTGACGTTTTCCGGGTAACTTTATATTTTGGCAATACATATACAGCAGGTCTGTATTAGCATCTAGCCAGTTAGCATTGCCTTTGTAAACTATTTCAGCGACTTGGCAAACAAAGCAATTGAAAGCGTTGGTCTAAAAGGCCAGGTCAACTATCAGAGGAGTTAAATGACACCGACGTCTGACCTGTAGCGCAGAACACGAACAAAAAACAACTTTGAGTGGAACTAAGCTGAGAAAAGAGCGTGTACTCACCGTTCGGGTCCCGATGGGTCTTCAAACTACCGGGACCAGCCTCGGCAGTACGCGGACCCCCCTCCCCCAACCCCAACCCCAACCCCCCAACAAAAACGCCTTTGCGCCGCTAGTTCACCGCGTTTATTTCAACAAAATAAATGAACAACAAAGTGAAGTGGACGACAAATATCGACACATTTATGTCCAACATTGTACTTTTGGTGAAACGTTGACAGGCCTGGACTCATCGTAAAAATGGCGTAAATTAGCGTGTTAGGCTAAGTTACCTAGTTAGTGTGAAAGATTACGTAGTTACTATTTGTAGCTAACTTTAGTAGCCGGTTTTAATGGTTAAACCACCAGCTCTCGAACAGTATGAGCAAAGATAAGTTTTTATTTTTAATCTTCCAACGTTTCCTGGGAGGCATGCTAGTGGCCAAAAAGTCACATTTGAATCTATCCGCTAGCTAGCATATATAACTATAATGGAGAATGTCTGTGTAGGTTCTCAGTCATCCAGGTCATAGTTATCCGAGAAAAGATTCTGTGTTCATCTGGACGTTTCAATTTTCTCTTTGGAAAACGTTTCGCCTTCTATCCAAAAGGCTTCATCAGTTCTGATCCGTTACAGTGCAGAGCTTGAAGATATAGCCCTTTTCGACCATTGGTATGCTAATGTCAACTGAGAGTCATTGCATTAGTATGCCAGTGGCCTGAATGGATGTCTCTGGGTCGTTGGTAGGGTCGTTGGCAGAGTCGTTGACCTGGTTTTTCTTTTGACTGCTGGGTCACCTGGTGATGTAACACTTGCCCTGGTGAAACTGTGGGCATGTTTTGGTTTCTGTTTGTGAAAAGAATGGAGGACAGCATTGTAAGTGGGTGAAAGATGGTGTCTGAGACCACCACCTCTGTTCAAAGATGGTTTTTCCATCTTAACATGGATGGCTTCTTTGACCCCTCTTTCAAACCAGCGGTCTTCTCTTGCCAGCACCCGCACTTGGTTGTCCTCAAAGGAATGCCCACTTTCTTTGAGATGTAAGTGGACGGCTGAGTCTTGTCCTGACGTGGTGGCCCGCCTGTGTTGGGCCATCCGTTTGTGGAGTGGCTGTTTAGTTTCCCCAATGTACAGATCCCTGCATTCCTACTGGCACTGTACAGCATAAACAACATTGCTTTGTTTATGTCTTGGTGTCTTGTCTTTGGGGTGGACCAGTTTCTGCCTTAGGGTGTTGGAGGGTTTGAATTGCACTGGAATGTTGTGCTTTTGGAAGATCCTCCTGAATTTTTCCGACACTCCAGCCATGTAGGGGATGGAAACGCTGTGACGTTTGTCCTTCACCTCTTCATTGCTGGGGTCTCGTTTCTTGCGGGTCTTTGTGAAGGCCCAGTCTGGGTAACCA
>CAAE01014300.1:19352-32161 GCA_000180735.1 Tetraodon nigroviridis | reverse complement strand
AAAGCCAACGACCCCCGAGACATCCATTCAGGCCACTGGCATACTAATGCAATGACTCTCAGTTGACATTAGCATACCAATGGTCGAAAAGGGCTATATCTTCAAGCTCTGCACTGTAACGGATCAGAACTGATGAAGCCTTTTGGATAGAAGGCGAAACGTTTTCCAAAAAGAAAATTGAAACGTCCAGATGAACACAGAATCTTTTCTCGGATAATGGAGAATGCTATTCTTGAGATGAACACTGTATATCCCACTGACGACAAATTATTTCGCAACATTGTGTTAAGAAAATCGTTTTTAAAAATTGGATTTTTTTTTTTATAATGACTAATAATTATTATCAGACTGGGTCACTCCAAGCAGAAACAAAACTATCTGAAACTTTCAATTCTTTAAATTTATTTAAATCTACTGATATCTGTAAAAATAAATAATGACTAAATAAATAAATAAATGCTACCACTTCCACCAACTCTGAAAATAAAACGGCTTTAACAGGACGCCTAAACCACCATCTGACACATTCAGTGTCATGGAGTACCACAGGGCTGTGTATCTGCGCCTGAGTATTTGCCTTAAAACCAAATCTGCAGTTTTATGCAAAATCTAAATAAATTTAAATACTACTAGAGCAAATAATTCAAACAGCAAGTTGAACAACTTTTTATTGAGTAAAAATTCTATGTGCGTATCTACAAAATATTTTTCCCACTGTCAGGTCAAATGACAAAAAAAAAAGCATTTTTTAATCATTTTTATGTGACAGACAAAAATCTAGATGTGTTTCACATAAAAGATAAAGCTTACAAAGGTCAGAGTAAAAATGAAATAAAGGTTTGTTAACATCACACTCGAGCCTACAAACACACTTTACATCTAAATATTACATGATTCTAAAAAGCTGGTGATTATACTTTGAAAGCTAAAGGCAATCTTTATGTCTTCTTATTAAAAAAAACAGCAGATAAATGCTAAAAGAAAACAACCAACATGTCAGGTTTAGAAATATTAACAAAACATTTGAACAAATACTTTTTGGTTTTTCTGCAAAATCAGACGTATGAAAGGTTACAAAAACGTTGAGTTGAGCACCAGGACTTTGGATCGATTCAAACACAGACAAGGTCAGTTGCTGTCAGTGCAGTCGGCGCCCTGCGGTGTAATAACGTATCAGCTCTACGTTTCCCTTTGTGACAACAAAAAATCTTTCAAAACAACCGGGTGAAAGAAGAGAAGTTCCTGTTTATCCTTTCAGCAGCGTTATGTTGTAGAGAAATGAGCTGTAGTGGTTTTCCAGCAGCTCCCCAGTGTAAAGGTGTTTCTCCCGTTTACCCACGTCCACGTTTTTTTCCAGATAATCGAGAGCCCGTTGTCAAGTTTCACGAGTGTGAGGCATATTGGAATGCTCTGCTGCTGCTGTATTTCTGTTTAATGCTCTCCTCAGGGTTAAAGTCCTGAGTTGAACCGGTTTAAGTCCAGCTTCGTGAGTGTAAGAGACAGCTGCTTCCCTTCACGTTAGCGTGGACAAATTTCCTGGTCATCAAAGTACCCACAAGGAGCTTTCTGAAAAAAGACATTCTGTCCAAACGGACCGAGTTGTCGAGGCGAGCGTTCAACTGCGATTCATCACGTGTTCAAAAGCAAGTGTAGCACCAGAGCAACCAGATGGAGATTCACAAATCAAATCAAACCATTGATCAAACACACAACAACAAATTAGTGCTAAGGAAAATATTCACCAGTGTTTCACTTTCTGTGCTTCAGCCTTTTCGGTCAACTAAAACAGTTCTTCTTTCAGCTTTGACTCCAACCGTTCTCTTGTTTTTGCGTTGGCTTCAAGTACTTGTTATCAGAAAGAGGCAGAGGTTTCTATCTACGGAAGAAAGTCCAAAACTACCCTGAACATACACGTCCTCTAGAACGGTCCGTTTAGCTAAACTAACCCCGTTACCTGGTTTAACAGCTTAAAGGTTTTTTTGGCTACGGAGGAAGGTAGGCAGCTCGTTTCCAAACCAGTTTCGCTTCATGCTAGCCTGCGCTGATCATAGCTGGAACCTTCAACGCTGCTGTTTATCTCTGTTTTCCTTGGGAATGGAGCTTTCAGCTGCATCTTAAAGAGACTTACTTGGAAGGACAGAGTGGGCTCTTTGGGTCGCTTTGATTGGAGCAGACCCTCCCGAGAGGCGGGACACCCTGCCGGTGTCCATCAGCCCCGGGACATGGTGCTGGTGTTAGTGTGTGTTATAGCTGCTGCAGACACAAGCTGAGAACTACTCTCCCAAATGCAGCCTGTGGTTGTTTTAGGGTTTTTCTGGTGATCCGTCCCCCCAGAGGAAGGCGAGGACAGGAGGGACGCCTCAGAAGAGCTGCTGAGCTTTGGCTGAATGGTTGTTATTCACAGGCGAAGTAGTCCTTCAGCGGCGCAAAGAGGTGCCGGATGACGGGGACGCTCCAAGAACGGCCCAGAAGCTTCTGCCGAGCGCCGCGACCCATGTTGGACACGTCGGTGTAGTGAACAGGGAAGCCGAAGATCCTGTGAGAGTGAAACCAGCAAGACCATTATGACTGGATCACAACAGGAGCGTGTGTGTGTGTGTGTGTGTGTGTGTGTGTGTGTGTGTGTGTGTGAGCTCACCGCTCCAGCTCGGTGCACCACAGAATGTCCTCCTTCCCGTTCATCAGAACAGGGAAATGCTGGTCCTTCCCTTGTTTGATGGAGTTGGAGCGCGTCGTGATGGTACGAACCTTCCCAAACTAGAAGAGCACCGAGACAGCTGTCACCAGTTGGCCCAGTTCACCCAGCGGCTGAGCTGCTGGTTTTGGCGATGACGACAGGCGTGTGTGGGGAATCTGACCTTGGCCACTCGGCCGTGCTCCAGGCAGTCCTGCAGCTCCAGCTTGTCCATCCCGGAGGCGCACAGAGGCCTGATCCGGAGAGAAGGAGCCAGGTGAGGCCACAGCTGGCACACGGCCACACCGAGGTCACCGCTTCCTCACCTGTTCATGCCCGGCAGGTTTCCCCAGAAGTAACGAGCTCGGTGGGCGGCGGAGACCTCGATGGCGTCGATCATCACCGGATTACACTGGAAAGACGCGCAAGGACGCACGTGAAGGGACTAAAACCCAGCTGCTCCTCTCCTGCTTCGCTGCCTGAGGCTCACCTCCAGGAACCTGGAGATGTCCCGCTTGTCGTTGACGCCCATGGCCACCACGTTCTCAAACATCCAGAAGAACGGCCGGTCCTCCCCTTCTTTGGGCTTGGCTTCGCTCAGCAGCCGGTAGAACTCAAAGAACAGCCTCCCGGTGCCTTCTGGACCCCCGAAACCCCACCAGAGCCTCAGAACCTACTCTGGAGCCAACGGAAACACAGCCGATGACCCGGCGTCCTACCGTAGAGGCCTTTCCGGGCTGGGTTGACGATGGACAGGTCGTTGCAGGGACTTCCTCCAATCACCAGGTCAAAAGGACCCCACTCCATGATCTGAGGGACAACAGCGCCGCCGAGTGTTACACCAGGGCAACAACAGCCAGATGAAATCAGACGACAAGCTCGCCATCGAGCCCCCACCGTGGTTTTATCCTCTCTAACCTGGAAGCGATGTGTGTGTGTGTGTGTGTGTGTGACTTCCGCGGCTTGGTTGATTTGATAAAGATTCGTCTCGTTACAAAGGTAAATAAAGAGTTAAAAAAAAAAACGCTCTTACGTTTTTCTTCGTGATGTCGCGGACGTCGTGGACGTACTTGATCTTTCCTTCATGTCTGACCACGCCCACTGATATGGAGTCCTCACACACCTCTGATGCCACGTACAGGTCCACCTTAAAGCCCAGATCCCTCAGAACCAGGTACCCTGGAATCATGGACCCAGGTGGTGTGAGCACATCACGCACATCACACACACACACACACACACACACACACACACACACACACGCACACACACGTGCACGCAGCCTTACCTGTAGCGATGCCATCAAACAGGGAGAGGACTCGGATGGGTCTCCTCTGCTCTGCAGGGACTGCAGGGTAAATCTTTGGTTTCTCCTGGTGGAAAAAGCCAGGATTACGAACCAGGAACGGAGACGAGCCCTCGGCTGCTCCTGGTCCCAGATGTTCGGAAGCACAGAGGGACTCACAAACTCCTGTCCGTTGTCGTTGGCAAAGAACTCCTGCAGCTTCAGGTTCCAGTCGTGCCTCCGTTTGAGGACGCCGTACTGCAGCAGCGGCTGGCACATGTAGCATCTCCACGGGTCCAGGTAGCGAGCGTTGTTGGACGTCCCAGGGTCCACCAGGATGTCCAGGCAGTTCACGCAGAAACACCTGGAGGAGGAGAGAGGGTGTGAGCAGAGGGAGGGAGAACAGCAGGATGCATCTCTGTTGTACCTGCAGCAGTTAGCGTTGCCACAAAGCAGGACCTCCCGTCCGCCGCAGCAAATGGTGCAGTAGGACTGGTAGCCGTCGTCGTCGTACATGTAGGATATCTCCAGGTACACGTCCTGATCAGAGACACGGGCAGGAGAACGTCAGAGACCCCTGCGGAACCTCCATGTCACGGTTTCATGAGGTCAGCTGCTCGCTTCTGACCTTGCACGTTTGGCACAGGCCTCCTTCAAACAACGGGTGAAAGGTCGCCGCTCTCATCTTCCCACAAGACAGGCAGAATTCTGCAAGAGACCACAGGCGGGTCAGCGCCGCACGGACGGCACCCCGGCTGCCCAGGCGCTCCTCACCTTCTATACTCCGTTTGTTCTTCAAAACTTCATTCACCATTTGTTCTGAGGGAAAAACCAACACGCTTGTTAGGTCCGTCTGGGACGGAGACAGAGGAGACCGGACGTCCCCGGGTGGTCCCCGGGTGGTCCCCGGGTGGTCCCCGGAGCCCTTACCTCTACTGTAGGACTCCTCAGGGCCGGACTTGTTCTTGCAGAGGCTCACTCGTGGCCTCTTGGCACTGGGGAAGTAATCTTGGCAGAGACACGTCAAAGACCTGGTGTTCCAGAGGGTTGCTGTCTGCGAGACACAGACACACACACACACACACACACACACACACACACACACACACACACACACACACACACACACACACACACAGGCAGCAGCGTTTAGCTCTCAGTTCAGGTGTGAGCATGTCAAACACACGCTGGAAACGGCTGCCTCACCTGCTGTGTGTGTGGGTTTGAGTCCCTCCTCTCCTTTGGGCAGGAAGCCCCCGTTGGCCCAGTCCAGCATGGGTTTGATCTGGTCCTCCGGGTTGTCGGAGCTGCAAGGGGAAAAGGTCTTTTCCGCACGGATGCTGGCGATCTGCGGAAGACAGGCACGCCGACCGTCAGGTCGGAACCAACGCTCCTCCTGCTCCAGGAGGACGCTGGAAAAACAGCAGGAAGCTCTGGGGCCACCAGGGCCAGAGGACACAGCCCAGCCAGAACCTCCAATCCTCACACCCTGAAGGTCACCCCGCTCCCACCGGGCTTGGGACCAAGGGTGAAAGGTCACCAGTCCAGACCTCTTTAGAGTTCTGAGAGTGTGCGCACCAGAACTACCAAGTCCTGGGTGCTGACCTCAACCATGTGGACCACACCCGAGCACGTGGATCTCACACACACACACACATAAATTCTGTTGGTACCAGATGACCTAAAAGTGGTCCAGGTTGGACAGGCTAGTCCACTGAAGGTGTCTAGAAGAAGAATAATTGTGTCCTAGCATGCTACCTGATACTGGAGTCAGGGTTCCAACAGTTAGCCTTAGCTTAGCTTCAATCACCTGCGTTGCACATTATAGCATCCACAGGCTTAGTCTTCTTCTTCTCTTGCTAGTCATTAAGGTGCTGTAGGTCCCTCTGCTGGTCAAATATATTATTACAACCGACAGCACATCAGCCAGGTTCAGGAAGGAGAAAAAAGAGGAAGAAAAAGAGGAAGAGGAGAAGTAAGAGGAGGAAAAAGTACCACTGTCAGACAGACAGGGGCAGCATGTGGAGTTAAGGTGGAACTGAAGCTACAAGACAACTTGTTCCTGTGGTTTTTCCAGTGTTTGGATTAAAATCTCTGTGGCAGGTTTTGGACGTAAACGTGACCCCCCCACCCTCACCCTGTAGCCACAACCGACGGCTGAGCAGGTCCATGCTAAACCCTGAGCAGCTAAATCAGCAGCAGGCTGGGGAACGCGACTGTGGGTCAACCGTCCCCGCCGTTCCTTTTTGTGGTTAGTTAGCGTTAGTTAGCATTAGCCCTGTTGATCTTTTTCCGCTGCTGTAGCTCAGGAGTTCCCAGTGAGGTTTCTACAGGCTAACCCTAACACGTGAATGGTGGACACGTCTGAAGGACCGTCGTTTAAACGTCAGCGTGACAACGGTGGCGCGAGGGAGCAGGCGGCCGGTGCCAAAGTGCACGTGTGCGTCTGCACTGTGGCCACAGCGACTGAATATTTTAGTGATCGAGTATTTTATCAGTTATTTTGGGGATGAATCAAGTCATCGGATAGCAGGTATACTGAACGCACTGTGACTTCTTTTACATCACTCTAACTTTATTGAAAAAACATCTGTAACATTCCTGTTTCGTTTAACCTGCTCGAAATCAAATCAAACTTAAAAACGGTGGTAATTAAACTGACTGCTTTTACAATTTAACTACATTTCAGGTTTCAACAAATTTACTACAGCACTTTATTTCCAGTGGATTATTATAAGAATATAACTATCTTTAGCAAAAACTTGCTGAGTTACTAAACCATGATAGCTAGCAGATTAGCCGCCGTAGTGAATCAGCCTTTCCACAGAGCTACAAGCAAAGTGTGTTAGCTAGCAGGTTCTCTTACTCAAAATCACACTGGTTTCTGTTCACTGCTGCTAATTAGCGGTAGCTTAGTTGCTGTTTCCGGTCTGATCTGAGGACTTTTAGCAGAGGCCAGATGTTTCCTTTTGAGGTGCTGCAACATTGTGCTATTATGCTAGGCTAACAGCAATTTCCAGTAGACACATTAAACCACGTTTTCTTTTCTTTTTAATGGTAAATTCTATCGCTATCCGCGCCTCACATCACTCTCAATGAAGCTTCAACACAAATCATTTTTAGCATAGCTTTTTAGTAACCCTATTACTATTGCCTGTTTTGGGTAGGTCGTACCTGCTGTTAGCAACACCTAGATGGTTCTAAGGGGGGAGGGTGGATAAAAAACGTATGCGTTTGTCTTACCTCCAGCGCCTGGAAGACTGCCTACGGTAGGAGGCCAGTTTGGTGTAGGAGGTCTGGCTGAAGAACTTGGGGAAGGCGGTGATGGAGTCCAGCTTGTCTGCAGAGACCTGAGACAGAACCTCGTTAGCGCCAGTGACAGATAACCTTTGACCCCGGGCGTTTTTCCTCGTGAGGGCTCCTCACCTCCGAGAACTTGCCGTCCCCGAACCACTGGAGCCAGCGCATGCCGTGGCTGGCCTGCCGCTTTCCAGTGGCGCGCCACGTCACCACGATACCAGGCCACCAGGAGAAGCCCTTGATCTTTCCCCACACCAGCTCTCCAATACCAAAACCTTTGTTGTCCTGGATCAAAGAAAAGCCGTTAGACACGACAAAGGAAGAGCGTGACGGAGCGTGTTTGGCGTCACTCGCCACTGCGGAAAACCCTTGATTTGCTCAGGTGCTGCCTTTATGGCGACGGTTTCCTTCACCTTCACGGAAACAAAACACAGTCCTAATAAAGCCATAATTGACCCGTTTTGTCTCCCAGCGCTCGTCTGAAGCCTTTAATGGGATTTGTGTAGTTGGAAACAAACGCACGTTGAACGACGGGATCCTCCCCCAGAGAGGCTAAACCAGCTTAGCTTTGTCGTAAAAGCCATTAAACGAGGCTGCGGTCTGCGGAGCTCAGCTGGCTTTGAGTGGGAGACGCTTGAAAACACAGAGGCGAGTCAATAAACACACCCGAGCGAGGGCAGCGCCCACACATGTGGCGCACATCTGCTAGCTAGCTGGTGTTAGCCAACAACGCTAACCTGCAGAGAGCAACCTCACTGACCTTTTACACACACACACACAGCAGTCAGCTCTCTCTCACACACACACACAAACACTAGTCAGCTCCCGCTCTCACACACACACACACCAGTCAGCTCCCACACACACTCTACTGGTCACTATGCCCTGAATGATGCTATTGAGACAGAGCAAACACAGGCAGACGTGGTGTGTGTGTGTGTGTGTGTGTGTGTGTGTGTGTGTGTGTGTCTGTGGCCACCTGCACTAACACTGGGCCAGGTGGAGGCCGTGTGATGCTGTGTTTCCTCCTCTCACTGCCAAACCTCACTTCCTCTTTCTGTTCCTTTTTTCCCCCAGTAGAGATGATTCAGGAGCAAATTGGTCTCGTCAAACCAGCTCTCATCCAGAGTTCAGACAATCCAAAGTCCCTTTTGGTTAAACATCTGGTCGGTTCCCAACGTTCTCCTCTTACGTTGTACTCGGGCTGGACTTCCAGGCTGGAGGAGGTGCTGGTGCTCTGGGCCGAGTCCTTGGAGTCCTGTTCCATCAGCTCCAGACGGGGGGCCTCAGGAGCCCCAGCAGGCGAGGGGCGCTGCCCCGAGGACCACCACACTGGCAGGAAGAGACAGTCCCATTTGGAATCGCATCAAACATTTTTTGAAACATTAAACCACTAAAATGAGGCTGCAGATTTGTTGCGATGAGCCGGTCTCACCAGCAGGGCGGCGACCTCCTGCTTGCGACCGTGCCGGCGAGCTTTGGCGTGCGAGTTTGGGGTGAGACCGGCCTGGAAGATGGTTCTGGGCTGAGGCATCTGTCGCAGGCCCAGCGGAGAAGCTCCCGAAGTCTTCTGCAAACAAACACCCGTTCAGACGCCTGGGTGGACAGGAGACCCTGGGGTGGGGGGGCTCCTGGGCTCGCACCTCGCCGTAGGCGTCCCAGCGGCGGTCCTCCTCAGACCGCTTCCTGCTCCTCTTCCTGCTCCCCCTGGAGCACTGGTTGACATCTGAGGAGACCAGAGGAGGACAGCAGGTCGGACAGATGGACAGGAAACTCAATATTCAACCAGGATGGCTTCCATCCATTCATCACTCCATCGCTCCACTCATCCATGCTTTCAGAATCTCTCCACCCATCCATCCATCCATCCATTTATCTATCCATCCATTTTTTCACCATCCACACTTTCATCATCTCTCTATTCTATCCATCCATCCATTCTTTCATCCATCCATCAATCTCTCTATTCATCCCTCCGCCCATCTATGCTTTCACTTCTTTCTATCCATCCATTCATCCATCCATGCTTTCATCCACCCTTCCATCTATCCATTCATTCACCCATTTTTCCATGCTTCCATCCATGCTTCCACTCATTCATCAATCTATCTCTCCATTTATCCATCCATGGTTTTATCTCTCTATATCATCCACCCATCAGTCCTTAAATCCACTCATCCATCTTCCATCCATCCACCCAATTTTCCATGCTTCCATGCATGCTTCAATCCATTCATCCATCCATGCTTCCATCCAACTAGTTCTCCACCTATCCATCCTTCCACCCATCCATGCATTCATCATCTCTCTATCCATCCATCTATCCAATCTTCAATCCACTCATCCACCTATCCATCCATCCATTCTTTCATCCATCCATCAATCTCTCTATCCATCCTTCCACCATCTATCCTTTCACTTCTATCCATCCATCCACTCATCCACCACTCCATCTATCCATCCATCCACTTATTCATCAATCCATCCATCTATCCATCCATCCACTTATTCATCTATCCATCCATCCAGCCACCCACCAATCCATCCATCTATCCATCCATCCCTTGTGTTACCCTGGGGTGAGGCGGCGTCTCCGTTCTGTTTGGGGCTGAAGGGGGAGGGCGGTTCTGCCGCCGTCAGCGGGCTCTTCTCATTGGTCAGCTCCACACCGCTGTCGATTTCTGATAGGCTCTCCACCGGAGGCACCGCCCCCTTTACATTCTCCTAAACAGAGAGAGAAATTCATTCCAAAAGTTTGACCAACCTGGGCTCACAGGACGTGATGCTCCCTCACAAGCACACACACACACCCAGCCCACCCCTCACTCCCAAACACACACACACACACACCCCCCTCCCCGAGGTGTGTTTTGGGTTTGGCCGCCTGAATAGAGACTGAATGGCTGCTGGTGGAGGGGCAGACAGCACGACTCTCACTCCTCCAGTGGCCTTCTAGAATTTGACAGTTACTCACCAACACCATCTAACCTGACACACACACACACACACACACACACACACACACACACATACACCTTGTTTACGCTCGTTGTATAGTTGCAAGCAGTTTCTTTCTATTTGCTGTGGAACTACAACCCAACAACAGTTATATAAGCTGCCTGTTGCAGAGCCTGTCGACAGTGTCACGTCAAACATCCCTCATACAGCTCGCGTGCACACACACATACCCACACACACGCATAGAGAAACAGGAAAACAGAAGGAAAAGTTTGCCACTGTAACCTTAATTCATGCTTTTATGACATATATCAAAAGGGGAATGTGTGTGTGTGTGTGCGTGTGTGTGTGCTACATTTCCACTATCACTACTGGACTCATTGAACTTGGTTACTGTGTGTGTGTTCTCGTGTTCTTGTACTTGCGACAGACTCAGCGCCAACATATTGGTTCCACTAGCAAAGTGAGGACGTTTTTGGGAAAACCTTTAAAGGTCTGTTGGAGGCTTCAGGCCTGGTCCTGAGGGTGATCCATCTCAGACAGAATTTGAATCGTGAGCCGTTTTATGAGGTGACGTGTGAATGCGCTCCGCTCGTCTCTGTGTCTCGGACTGGAGGTGAACTTTGTCTCCTTCTACGCCGATGACGCTGCGCTCTCGTACAGAGTCTGTTCTGGCTGCTTTACGCAAAAACATCTGTTGGCTGCAGCTGGTCTGAACATTCCGTGGAGCTCCCAACACAACACACACCATCTCCAGCCATGGAGCTTCTTCTTCACTGTTTAGTCCCAACAACCAGCAGTTGACCAGCTGCAGCAGTTAGCTGTCTGTGATGTCTCGTGTGTGTGTGTGTGTGTGTGCCCTCCAGCACTGTTACTACACATCTCAGCCAATACAGTCTAAGCATTTCAAACTGTCGTTTTCCATAACCCGGGGGGGTAACGCTAATGCTAACCCAGCAAAGATCTAAAGATGATAGAGATGATAGAGATAACATACTTAACTCCAGTATTCATCTTCAGATCAGGGGAGTTCTGGTCTTGTGGGGTCAGAGCTTAGTCCGGACACCGACCAGAACAGCTGAATTTACACCCAAACCTCATTTTAGCTCAGAAAAGAGCTTCTGAAAACCGTCTGTGACAAAGTTTAAAGAGGAAACCAGAGCAGAGAAGATAGACAGACAGAAAGAGGAAGAAGTGATAACGGACAACAGGGGCCCCATTAATACTGTGTATGCATGCGTGTGTGTATGCATGTGTGTGTGTGTGTATGCATGTGTGCAAGCCTCGTGGTGGGTTATGCAGGAAATGTGTAGCAACATAAAGACACTAGTGTACTTTTGTTGCCTCCTTCCTTCCTCCCTGCCTCCCTGCCTCCCTCTCTCCTTTACTGCATCTTTTCATCTATTAAGCAGCCCTCTGTTGTGTGTGTGTGTGTGTGTGTGAGTGTGTTAGGCTCACAGCTGCAGACATGTTGCTGGTCCCCTCCAGGATGGTGGTGGGTATGGCCGTTGCGCTCGGCTGCTCCGGCGTTTGTCCTGACTGCTTCTCAAACCTGCCAACGACAGCCAGAGAACAGTCAGACGAAAACAGGCAGAGCTTCACCTCCTCCACCTTCTCAAGGTGTGTGGAGGAACCTGAAAAAGCTCCGCAGCAGCAGCCCATCCGCTGAAAACCTGCACAAATGATAATAGCAACGAAGATCAAGGACGACGTTTGTTCATCAGCAGGAAGCATCTAAAATCTAACAAGCCCATACAAAACACAGGTAAACAGATACACGCCGCGTGTGTGTGTGTGCGTGTGAGTGTGTGTGTGCGTGTGTGACAGAGAGAGGGAGAGAGAGAGCAAGAATGTGTTTGTACCTGTAAACGCTGGGGAACTTTCCTCAAATAAAAAATGAACACATGCAGGCCCGCTCTGTGTGTGTGTGTGTGTGTGTGTGTGTGTGTGTGTGTGGGTGTTTTCAGCTTGAATTTCAGGGAGGTGACAGGTCAAATGCTTCCTCAAACATGCCTGTACAGATGAAACAGCCGACCTCAGACTGTTGCTCTTGGTTTTGCTCACGTTAGTTCACCCAGAGCCAAATCTGACCCTGGATCAGCTGAACGGGGCTTCACACACCAGCCGGCTGTTCCAACAGCCTGGCCCCCTGGTGCACACGCCGACAGCCAACCACCGAGCAGGCAGGAAACAGTGAGAAACCTGACAAACGGCGGCAGTAACCCTGATTTTGGACCTAATAAAAAAAAATACACACACACACACACACACACACACAAGGTGGAGAACTGTCCAGCACCAGTACAGCACCTTGATCTGCCTGTCACATGACCAAAGGTGTTCTGTACAGTCGTAGTGACGGTGTGATGAGGAGTTTCACCAGTCTCCTTCTGCTGCAGGGCCGCACCTAGCCAAACGGGGGCCCTAATCCCGATCGTTAGCTGGTGTCGGATTACACCATTGGCTCAAACTGTGCCAATCGCGTTTAAATAAAACAGCCACTCCAGGAAGTGCGTTTGAATCCCGGAGCCGTGCGTCCCGCAGCCCTGCACCACCTGGGAGCAGCAGAAACCCGGAGGCGAGCGCCTCCCC
>CAAE01014300.1:0-19302 GCA_000180735.1 Tetraodon nigroviridis | reverse complement strand
CAGATAATCGAGAGCCCGTTGTCAAGTTTCACGAGTGTGAGGCATATTGGAATGCTCTGCTGCTGCTGTATTTCTGTTTAATGCTCTCCTCAGGGTTAAAGTCCTGAGTTGAACCGGTTTAAGTCCAGCTTCGTGAGTGTGAGAGACAGCTGCTTCCCTTCACGTTAGCGTGGACAAATTTCCTGGTCATCAAAGTACCCACAAGGAGCTTTCTGAAAAAAGACATTCTGTCCAAACGGACCGAGTTGTCGAGGCGAGCGTTCAACTGCGATTCATCACGTGTTCAAAAGCAAGTGTAGCACCAGAGCAACCAGATGGAGATTCACAAATCAAATCAAGCCATTGATCAAACACACAACAACAAATTAGTGCTAAGGAAAATATTCACCAGTGTTTCACTTTCTGTGCTTCAGCCTTTTCGGTCAACTAAAACAGTTCTTCTTTCAGCTTTGACTCCAACCGTTCTCTTGTTTTTGCGTTGGCTTCAAGTACTTGTTATCAGAAAGAGGCAGAGGTTTCTATCTACGGAAGAAAGTCCGAAACTACCCTGAACATACACGTCCTCTAGAACGGTCCGTTTAGCTAAACTAACCCCGTTACCTGGTTTAACAGCTTAAAGGTTTTTTTGGCTACGGAGGAAGGTAGGCAGCTCGTTTCCAAACCAGTTTCGCTTCATGCTAGCCTGCGCTGATCATAGCTGGAACCTTCAACGCTGCTGTTCATCTCTGTTTTCCTTGGGAATGGAGCTTTCAGCTGCATCTTAAAGAGACTTACTTGGAAGGACAGAGTGGGCTCTTTGGGTCGCTTTGATTGGAGCAGACCCTCCCGAGAGGCGGGACACCCTGCCGGTGTCCATCAGCCCGGGACATGGTGCTGGTGTTAGTGTGTGTTATAGCTGCTGCAGACACAAGCTGAGAACTACTCTCCCAAATGCAGCCTGTGGTTGTTTTAGGGTTTTTCTGGTGATCCGTCCCCCCAGAGGAAGGCGAGGACAGGAGGGACGCCTCAGAAGAGCTGCTGAGCTTTGGCTGAATGGTTGTTATTCACAGGCGAAGTAGTCCTTCAGCGGCGCAAAGAGGTGCCGGATGACGGGGACGCTCCAAGAACGGCCCAGAAGCTTCTGCCGAGCGCCGCGACCCATGTTGGACACGTCGGTGTAGTGAACAGGGAAGCCGAAGATCCTGTGAGAGTGAAACCAGCAAGACCATTATGACTGGATCACAACAGGAGCGTGTGTGTGTGTGTGTGTGTGTGTGTGTGTGTGAGCTCACCGCTCCAGCTCGGTGCACCACAGAATGTCCTCCTTCCCGTTCATCAGAACAGGGAAATGCTGGTCCTTCCCTTGTTTGATGGAGTTGGAGCGCGTCGTGATGGTACGAACCTTCCCAAACTAGAAGAGCACCGAGACAGCTGTCACCAGTTGGCCCAGTTCACCCAGCGGCTGAGCTGCTGGTTTTGGCGATGACGACAGGCGTGTGTGGGGAATCTGACCTTGGCCACTCGGCCGTGCTCCAGGCAGTCCTGCAGCTCCAGCTTGTCCATCCCAGAGGCGCACAGAGGCCTGATCCGGAGAGAAGGAGCCAGGTGAGGCCACAGCTGGCACAGCTGGAGCACCGAGGTCACCGCTTCCTCACCTGTTCATGCCCGGCAGGTTTCCCCAGAAGTAACGAGCTCGGTGGGCGGCGGAGACCTCGATGGCGTCGATCATCACCGGATTACACTGGAAAGACGCGCAAGGACGCACGTGAAGGGACTAAAACCCAGCTGCTCCTCTCCTGCTTCGCTGCCTGAGGCTCACCTCCAGGAACCTGGAGATGTCCCGCTTGTCGTTGACGCCCATGGCCACCACGTTCTCAAACATCCAGAAGAACGGCCGGTCCTCCCCTTCTTTGGGCTTGGCTTCGCTCAGCAGCCGGTAGAACTCAAAGAACAGCCTCCCGGTGCCTTCTGGACCCCCGAAACCCCACCAGAGCCTCAGAACCTACTCTGGAGCCAACGGAAACACAGCCGATGACCCGGCGTCCTACCGTAGAGGCCTTTCCGGGCTGGGTTGACGATGGACAGGTCGTTGCAGGGACTTCCTCCAATCACCAGGTCAAAAGGACCCCACTCCATGATCTGAGGGACAACAGCGCCGCCGAGTGTTACACCAGGGCAACAACAGCCAGATGAAATCAGACGACAAGCTCGCCATCGAGCCCCCACCGTGGTTTTATCCTCTCTAACCTGGAAGCGATGTGTGTGTGTGTGTGTGTGTGTGACTTCCGCGGCTTGGTTGATTTGATAAAGATTCGTCTCGTTACAAAGGTAAATAAAGAGTTAAAAAAAAAAACGCTCTTACGTTTTTCTTCGTGATGTCGCGGACGTCGTGGACGTACTTGATCTTTCCTTCATGTCTGACCACGCCCACTGATATGGAGTCCTCACACACCTCTGATGCCACGTACAGGTCCACCTTAAAGCCCAGATCCCTCAGAACCAGGTACCCTGGAATCATGGACCCAGGTGGTGTGAGCACATCACGCACATCACACACACACACACACACACACACACACACACACACACACGCACACACACGTGCACGCAGCCTTACCTGTAGCGATGCCATCAAACAGGGAGAGGACTCGGATGGGTCTCCTCTGCTCTGCAGGGACTGCAGGGTAAATCTTTGGTTTCTCCTGGTGGAAAAAGCCAGGATTACGAACCAGGAACGGAGACGAGCCCTCGGCTGCTCCTGGTCCCAGATGTTCGGAAGCACAGAGGGACTCACAAACTCCTGTCCGTTGTCGTTGGCAAAGAACTCCTGCAGCTTCAGGTTCCAGTCGTGCCTCCGTTTGAGGACGCCGTACTGCAGCAGCGGCTGGCACATGTAGCATCTCCACGGGTCCAGGTAGCGAGCGTTGTTGGACGTCCCAGGGTCCACCAGGATGTCCAGGCAGTCCACGCAGAAACACCTGGAGGAGGAGAGAGGGTGTGAGCAGAGGGAGGGAGAACAGCAGGATGCATCTCTGTCGTACCTGCAGCAGTTAGCGTTGCCACAAAGCAGGACCTCCCGTCCGCCGCAGCAAATGGTGCAGGTAGGACTGGTAGCCGTCGTCGTCGTACATGTAGGATATCTCCAGGTACACGTCCTGATCAGAGACACGGGCAGGAGAACGTCAGAGACCCCTGCGGAACCTCCATGTCACGGTTTCATGAGGTCAGCTGCTCGCTTCTGACCTTGCACGTTTGGCACAGGCCTCCTTCAAACAACGGGTGAAAGGTCGCCGCTCTCATCTTCCCACAAGACAGGCAGAATTCTGCAAGAGACCACAGGCGGGTCACGGCGCCGGCGCGGACCGGACCCCGGCTGCCCAGGCGCTCCTCACCTTCTATACTCCGTTTGTTCTTCAAAACTTCATTCACCATTTGTTCTGAGGGAAAAACCAACACGCTTGTTAGGTCCGTCTGGGACGGAGACAGAGGAGACCGGACGTCCCCGGGTGGTCCCCGGGTGGTCCCCGGGTGGTCCCCGGAGGCCCTTACCTCTACTGTAGGACTCCTCAGGGCCGGACTTGTTCTTGCAGAGGCTCACTCGTGGCCTCTTGGCACTGGGGAAGTAATCTGGCAGAGACACGTCAAAGACCTGGTGTTCCAGAGGGTTGCTGTCTGCAGACACACACACACACACATGTGAGCATGTCAAACACACGCTGGAAACGGCTGCCTCACCTGCTGTGTGTGTGGGTTTGAGTCCCTCCTCTCCTTTGGGCAGGAAGCCCCCGTTGGCCCAGTCCAGCATGGGTTTGATCTGGTCCTCCGGGTTGTCGGAGCTGCAAGGGGAAAAGGTCTTTTCCGCACGGATGCTGGCGATCTGCGGAAGACAGGAGGCACGCCGACCGTGCAGGGATAACCCAACGCTCCTCCTGCTCCAGGAGGACGCTGGAAAAACAGCAGGAAGCTCTGGGGCCACCAGGGCCAGAGGACACAGCCCAGCCAGAACCTCCAATCCTCACACCCTGAAGGTCACCCCGCTCCCACCGGGCTTGGGGCCAAGGGTGAAAGGTGCACCAGTCCAGACCTCTTTAGAGTTCTGAGAGTGTGCGCACCAGAACTACCAAGTCCTGGGTGCTGACCTCAACCATGTGGACCACACCCGAGCACATGGATCTCACACACACACACACATAAATTCTGTTGGCACCAGATGACCTAACAGTGGTCCAGGTTGGACAGGCTAGTCCACTGAAGGTGTCTAGAAGAAGAATAATTGTGTCCTAGCATGCTACCTGATACTGGAGTCAGGGTTCTTCAACAGTTAGCCTTAGCTTAGCTTCAATCACCTGCGTTGCACATTATAGCATCCACAGGCTTAGTCTTCTTCTTCTCTTGCTAGTCATTAAGGTGCTGTAGGTCCCTCTGCTGGTCAAATATATTATTACAACCGACAGCACATCAGCCAGGTTCAGGAAGGAGAAAAAAGAGGAAGAAAAAGAGGAAGAGGAGAAGTAAGAGGAGGAAAAAGTACCACTGTCAGACAGACAGGGGCAGCATGTGGAGTTAAGGTGGAACTGAAGCTACAAGACAACTTGTTCCTGTGGTTTTCCAGTGTTTGGATTAAAATCTCTGTGGCAGGTTTTGGACGTAAACGTGACCCCCCCACCCTCACCCTGTAGCCACAACCGACGGCTGAGCAGGTCCATGCTAAACCCTGAGCAGCTAAATCAGCAGCAGGCTGGGGAACGCGACTGTGGGTCAACCGTCCCCGCCGTTCCTTTTTGTGGTTAGTTAGCGTTAGTTAGCATTAGCCCTGTTGATCTTTTTCCGCTGCTGTAGCTCAGGAGTTCCCAGTGAGGTTTCTACAGGCTAACCCTAACACGTGAATGGTGGACACGTCTGAAGGACCGTCGTTTAAACGTCAGCGTGACAACGGTGGCGCGAGGGAGCAGGCGGCCGGTGCCAAAGTGCACGTGTGCGTCTGCACTGTGGCCACAGCGACTGAATATTTTAGTGATCGAGTATTTTATCAGTTATTTTGGGGATGAATCAAGTCATCGGATAGCAGGTATACTGAACGCACTGTGACTTTTTTTACATCACTCTAACTTTATTGAAAAAACATCTGTAACATTCCTGTTTCGTTTAACCTGCTCGAAATCAAATCAAACTTAAAAACGGTGGTAATTAAACTGACTGCTTTTACAATTTAACTACATTTCAGGTTTCAACAAATTTACTACAGCACTTTATTTCCAGTGGATTATTATAAGAATATAACTATCTTTAGCAAAAACTTGCTGAGTTACTAAACCATGATAGCTAGCAGATTAGCCGCCGTAGTGAATCAGCCTTTCCACAGAGCTACAAGCAAAGTGTGTTAGCTAGCAGGTTCTCTTACTCAAAATCACACTGGTTTCTGTTCACTGCTGCTAATTAGCGGTAGCTTAGTTGCTGTTTCCGGTCTGATCTGAGGACTTTTAGCAGAGGCCAGATGTTTCCTTTTGAGGTGCTGCTGCAGCAGCAACATTGTGCTATTATGCTAGGCTAACAGCAATTTCCAGTAGACACATTAAACCACGTTTTCTTTTCTTTTTAATGGTAAATTCTATCGCTATCCGCGCCTCACATCACTCTCAATGAAGCTTCAACACAAATCATTTTTAGCACAGCTTTTTAGTAACCCTATTACTATTGCCTGTTTTGGGTAGGTCGTACCTGCTGTTAGCAACACCTAGATGGTTCTAAGGGGGGAGGGTGGATAAAAAACGTATGCGTTTGTCTTACCTCCAGCGCCTGGAAGACTGCCCTACGGTAGGAGGCCAGTTTGGTGTAGGAGGTCTGGCTGAAGAACTTGGGGAAGGCGGTGATGGAGTCCAGCTTGTCTGCAGAGACCTGAGACAGAACCTCGTTAGCGCCAGTGACAGATAACCTTTGACCCCGGGCGTTTTTCCTCGTGAGGGCTCCTCACCTCCGAGAACTTGCCGTCCCCGAACCACTGGAGCCAGCGCATGCCGTGGCTGGCCTGCCGCTTTCCAGTGGCGCGCCACGTCACCACGATACCAGGCCACCAGGAGAAGCCCTTGATCTTTCCCCACACCAGCTCTCCAATACCAAAACCTTTGTTGTCCTGGATCAAAGAAAAGCCGTTAGACACGACAAAGGAAGAGCGTGACGGAGCGTGTTTGGCGTCACTCGCCACCTGCGGAAAACACTTGATTTGCTCAGGTGCTGCCTTTACGGCGACGGTTTCCTTCACCTTCACGGAAACAAAACACAGTCCTAATAAAGCCATAATTGACCCGTTTTGTCTCCCAGCGCTCGTCTGAAGCCTTTAATGGGATTTGTGTAGTTGGAAACAAACGCACGTTGAACGACGGGATCCTCCCCCAGAGAGGCTAAACCAGCTTAGCTTTGTCGTAAAAGCCATTAAACGAGGCTGCGGTCTGCGGAGCTCAGCTGGCTTTGAGTGGGAGACGCTTGAAAACACAGAGGCGAGTCAATAAACACACCCGAGCGAGGGCAGCGCCCACACAGCTGGCGCACATCTGCTAGCTAGCTGGTGTTAGCCAACAACGCTAACCTGCAGAGAGCAACCTCACTGACCTTTTACACACACACACACAGCAGTCAGCTCTCTCTCACACACACACACAAACATTAGTCAGCTCCCGCTCTCTCACACACACACACACACCAGTCAGCTCCCACACACACTCTACTGGTCACTATGCCCTGAATGATGCTATTGAGACAGAGCAAACACAGACAGACGTGGTGTGTGTGTGTGTGTGTGTGTGTGTGTGTGTGTGTGTGTGTGTCTGTGGCCACCTGCACTAACACTGGGCCAGGTGGAGGCCGTGTGATGCTGTGTTTCCTCCTCTCACTGCCAAATCTCACTTCCTCTTTCTGCTCCTTTTTTCCCCCAGTAGAGATGATTTAGGAGCAAATTCGTCTCGTCAAACCAGCTCTCATCCAGAGTTCAGACAATCCAAAGTCCCTTTTGGTTAAACATCTGGTCGGTTCCCAACGTTCTCCTCTTACGTTGTACTCGGGCTGGACTTCCAGGCTGGAGGAGGTGCTGGTGCTCTGGGCCGAGTCCTTGGAGTCCTGTTCCATCAGCTCCAGACGGGGGGCCTCAGGAGCCCCAGCAGGCGAGGGGGCGCTGCCCCGAGGACCACCACACTGGCAGGAAGAGACAGTCCCATTTGGAATCGCATCAAACATTTTTTGAAACATTAAACCACTAAAATGAGGCTGCAGATTTGTTGCGATGAGCCGGTCTCACCAGCAGGGCGGCGACCTCCTGCTTGCGACCGTGCCGGCGAGCTTTGGCGTGCGAGTTTGGGGTGAGACCGGCCTGGAAGATGGTTCTGGGCTGAGGCATCTGTCGCAGGCCCAGCGGAGAAGCTCCCGAAGTCTTCTGCAAACAAACACCCGTTCAGACGCCTGGGTGGACAGGAGACCCCGGGGTGGGGGGGCTCCTGGGCTCGCACCTCGCCGTAGGTCACCAGCGGCGGTCCTCCTCAGACCGCTTCCTGCTCCTCTTCCTGCTCCCCCTGGAGCACTGGTTGACATCTGAGGAGACCAGAGGAGGACAGCAGGTCGGACAGATGGACAGGAAACTCAATATTCAAGCAGGATGGCTTCCATCCATTCATCACTCCATCGCTCCACTCATCCATGCTTTCAGAATCTCTCCACCCATCCATCCATACTTTAATCCACTCATCCACCTTAGCTTCATCCACCCATTTTTTCCATGCTTCCATCCATTTATCTATCCATCCATTTTTTCACCATCCATCAATCTCTCTATTCTATCCATCCATCCATTCTTTCATCCATCCATCAATCTCTCTATTCATCCCTCCGCCCATCTATGCTTTCACTTCTTTCTATCCATCCATTCATCCATCCATGCTTTCATCCACCCTTCCATCTATCCATTCATTCACCCATTTTTCCATGCTTCCATCCATGCTTCCACTCATTCATCAATCTATCTCTCCATTTATCCATCCATGGTTTTATCTCTCTATATCATCCACCCATCAGTCCTTAAATCCACTCATCCATCTTCCATCCATCCACCCAATTTTCCATGCTTCCATGCATGCTTCAATCCATTCATCCATCCATGCTTCCATCCAACTAGTTCTCCACCTATCCATCCTTCCACCCATCCATGCATTCATCATCTCTCTATCCATCCATCTATCCAATCTTCAATCCACTCATCCACCTATCCATCCATCCATTCTTTCATCCATCCATCAATCTCTCTATCCATCCTTCCATCATCTATCCTTTCACTTCTTTCCGTCCATCCACTCATCCACCACTCCATCTATCCATCCATCCACTTATTCATCTATCCATCCATCCAGCCATCCACCAATCCATCCATCTATCCATCCATCCATTCTTTCATCCATCCATCAATCTCTCTATCCATCCTTCCACCATCTATCCTTTCACTTCTATCCATCCATCCACTCATCCACCACTCCATCTATCCATCCATCCACTTATTCATCAATCCATCCATCTATCCATCCATCCACTTATTCATCTATCCATCCATCCAGCCACCCACCAATCCATCCATCTATCCATCCATCCCTTGTGTTACCCTGGGGTGAGGCGGCGTCTCCGTTCTGTTTGGGGCTGAAGGGGGAGGGCGGTTCTGCCGCCGTCAGCGGGCTCTTCTCATTGGTCAGCTCCACACCGCTGTCGTGTTCTGATAGGCTCTCCACCGGAGGCACCGCCCCGTTTACAGGCGCCTAAACAGAGAGAGAAATTCATTCCAAAAGTTTGACCAACCTGGGCTCACAGGACGTGATGCTCCCTCACAAGCACACACACACCCAACCCACCCCTCACTCCCAAACACACACACACACACACACACACACCCCTCCCCGAGGTGTGTGTTGGGTTTGGCCGCCTGAATAGAGACTGAATGGCTGCTGGTGGAGGGGCAGACAGCACGACTCTCACTCCTCCAGTGGCCTTCTAGAATTTGACAGTGACTCACCAACACCATCTAACCTGACACACACACACACACACACACACACACACACACACACACACACACACACATACACCTTGTTTACGCTCGTAGTATAGTTGCAAGCTGTTTCTTTCTATTTGCTGTGGAACTGCAACCCAACAACAGTCATATAAGCTGCCTGTTGCAGAGCCTGTCGACAGTGTCACGTCAAACATCCCTCATACAGCTCGCGTGCACACACACATACCCACACACACGCATAGAGAAACAGGAAAACAGAAGGAAGAGTTTGTCACTGTAACCTTAATTCATGCTTTTATGACATATATTAAAAGGGGAATGTGTGTGTGTGTGTGTGTGTGTGTGTGTGTGTGTGTGTGTGTGTGTGTGCGCGTGTGTGCGTGTGTGTGTGCTACATTTCCACTATCACTACTGGACTCATTGAACTTGGTTACTGTGTGTGTGTTCTCGTGTTCTTGTACTTGCGACAGACTCAGCGCCAACATATTGGTTCTACTAGCAAAGTGAGGACGTTTTTGGGAAAACCTTTAAAGGTCTGTTGGAGGCTTCAGGCCTGGTCCTGAGGGTGATCCATCTCAGACAGAATTTGAATCGTGAGCCGTTTTATGAGGTGACGTGTGATATCCGCTCCGCTCGTCTCTGTGTCTCGGACTGGAGGTGAACTTTGTCTCCTTCTACGCCGATGACGCTGCGCTCTCGTACAGAGTCTGTTCTGGCTGCTTTACGCAAAAACATCTGTTGGCTGCAGCTGGTCTGAACATTCCGTGGAGCTCCCAACACAACACACACCATCTCCAGCCATGGAGCTTCTTCTTCACTGTTTAGTCCCAACAACCAGCAGTTGACCAGCTGCAGCAGTTAGCTGTCTGTTATGTCTCGTGTGTGTGTGTGTGTGTGTGTGTGTGTGTGCCCTCCAGCACTGTTACTACACATCTCAGCCAATACAGTCTAAGCATTTCAAACTGTCGTTTTCCATAACCCGGGGGGCTAACGCTAATGCTAACCCAGCAAAGATCTAAAGATGATAGAGATGATAGAGATAACATACTTAACTCCAGTATTCATCTTCAGATCAGGGGAGTTCTGGTCTTGTGGGGTCAGAGCTTAGTCCGGACACCGACCAGAACAGCTGAATTTACACCCAAACCTCATTTTAGCTCAGAAAAGAGCTTCTGAAAACCGTCTGTGACAAAGTTTAAAGAGGAAACCAGAGCAGAGAAGATAGACAGACAGAAAGAGGAAGAAGTGATAACGGACAACAGGGGCCCCATTAATACTGTGTATGCATGCGTGTGTGTATGCATGTGTGTGTGTGTGTATGCATGTGTGCAAGCCTCGTGGTGGGTTATGCAGGAAATGTGTAGCAACATAAAGACACTAGTGTACTTTTGTTGCCTCCTTCCTTCCTCCCTCCCTCCCTTCCTCCCTCTCTCCTTTACTGCATCTTTTCATCTATTAAGCAGCCCTCTGTTGTGTGTGTGTGTGTGTGTGTGTGTGTGTGAGGCTCACAGCTGCAGACATGTTGCTGGTCCCCTCCAGGATGGTGGTGGGTATGGCCGTTGCGCTCGGCTGCTCCGGCGTTTGTCCTGACTGCTTCTCAAACCTGCCAACGACAGCCAGAGAACAGTCAGACGAAAACAGGCAGAGCTTCACCTCCTCCACCTTCTCAAGGTGTGTGGAGGAACCTGAAAAAGCTCCGCAGCAGCAGCCCATCCGCTGAAAAACCTGCACAAATGATAATAGCAACGAAGATCAAGGACGACGTTTGTTCATCAGCAGGAAGCATCTAAAATCTAACAAGCCCATACAAAACACAGGTAAACAGATACACGCCGCGCGTGTGTGTGTGCGTGTGAGTGTGTGTGTGCGTGTGTGACAGAGAGAGGGAGAGACAGAGCAAGAATGTGTTTGTACCTGTAAACGCTGGGGAACTTTCCTCAAATAAAAAATGAACACATGCAGGCCCGCTCTGTGTGTGTGTGTGTGTGTGTGTGTGTGTGTGTGTGTGTGTGTTTTTTCAGCTTGAATTTCAGGGAGGTGACAGGTCAAATGCTTCCTCAAACATGCCTGTACAGATGAAACAGCCGACCTCAGACTGTTGCTCTTGGTTTTGCTCACGTTAGTTCACCCAGAGCCAAATCTGACCCTGGATCAGCTGAACAGGGCTTCACACACCAGCCGGCTGTTCCAACAGCCTGGCCCCCTGGTGCACACGCCGACAGCCAACCACCGAGCAGGCAGGAAACAGTGAGAAACCTGACAAACGGCGGCAGTAACCCTGATTTTGGACCTCACACACACACAAGGTGGAGAACTGTCCAGCACCAGTACAGCACCTTGATCTGCCTGTCACATGACCAAAGGTGTTCTGTACAGTCGTAGTGACGGTGTGATGAGGAGTTTCACCAGTCTCCTTCTGCTGCAGGGCCGCACCTAGCCAAACGGGGGCCCTAATCCCGATCGTTAGCTGGTGTCGGATTACACCATTGGCTCAAACTGTGCCAATTGCGTTTAAATAAAACAGCCACTCCAGGAAGTGCGTTTGAATCCCGGAGCCGTGCGTCCCGCAGCCCTGCACCACCTGGGAGCAGCAGAAACCCGGAGGCGAGGCGGCCTCCGCCGCACCAACAGGTGATGGATGGAGGAACCTCCCGCGCCGGCTCGGCACAAGCACAAGCCAAGGCGGAGTGATTTAGAGGAGCGCGGAAGGACGGAGGTCGGAGAGCGAGGGGCCCACGGGAAGGGGACAAGAGGACCGGAGGAGGGGAGGAGGGGAGGGGGCACATCAAAGTTGTGTCTGCTGGTGAGAGATTAGGGACCACATTGCAAGAGGGGATTGTTAACTCACCGAAAGAGTGTGTGTGTGTGTGTGTGTGTGTGTGTGTGTGTGTGTGTGTGTGTGTGTGTGGGAGGGGGCTCCTCAGGGGTCTCCCTCTGGGGGCTGCATTCCTCGTCTGTCATGTCCTTCCTGGCCCCTTCCAGCCCAGATGGAGCCTTTCACTCTCTGCTTTGTTGGGGCGTCTCTTGTCCAAACGCGTCCAATCAGCGGCGGGTGTCACCAAGGCGGATCGATACCAGCGGGACGGCGGCCCCGGGGCCCCAACTGTGGGCCACCGCCACCCCGTTTAGGATCCAGCTGCTTTTCGCTGGCTGTACTGAAGTCGTTCCTGGTCCAGTGGGGGGATTAGCGATGGAGCCGAACCTCAAACCTGAGCACCGAGGGCTTGTGGGAGGTGTAGTTCCGCCCTCTCTCCCCACGTGGGGGACTTCTCTTCTCTTTGTGGTCATAAAGCAAAGTTTCTCCCGATGGTGACTTCTAACGATCTGGTTCGAATCAAAAAGCGGACTTCAAAAGGATGTGGATTCTGTGCTGGATGTGGCGACCGGAGGGGACTGAACTGGACCCAAAGGGAGCCGGACCGGAGTGGACGTTGGAGGTCAAAGGTGTAAATTACGACTTTGTCGCCTTGTTCTAAAACAAGCAGAGCGGAAAGGCAGTTCTCTGTGTATCAGGCGGCTGATTTTGGGCCCCTGAGGGTGGATAAATACATTTAGACACCTGAGTGACGTCACCCGACCTAGCCCCTCCCCTTTCCTTTGCGCTTCTGGCACATGGCTTCATAGACCCGAATTTGAGAGGCTTTATTTCACAACCGCGTCCTCCCGTGTCCGCGTCTGTGATTTTAAGCGCAACTGAAAGAAAAGAAAGCTAGAAAAAAGAGGGATAGTCCAGCGCGTGCAACCAGGAAACCAAATCCCAGTGTCCCCAGTACAAATAGGCGCCTTCGCTCATCCAAGACAGATTCACTTCATTCAGTGTCAGATTTCAGACTTAATCAGGAACCACAAAGTTTAGAGAGCGCAGACTTCCTGAGCGCACGAGCGGCGGGTAAGAAGGGCTTTATAACGCCTGTATTCGACAGCCCTGTCCCGGTCCAGGGCGCTCTCGGGGGAGGTCTGCGCGCACATGGGCCGCAAAAACAGCAGCAAAGTCGCGTCGTGCACCGCGGAAACACGCGGGGGGGCGGAATTCGTCGGAAACGGCGCCGAACGCGCGCCTGCTCGGGCGCAAAGTGGCTCCGCGGCTGAGACGGTGCCACAGCCGCGGGGACTTACATGCTGTTGCAGGCTGGTCGCGCTGGTTCGCGGCAGGAAGCTGGCGCTGTGGTCCGGAGAGGCAGCCGGCGGAGGAATGCGCTCGCGGAGGTCGTGAACTTGGCTCAGGATCAGATCGGGATCCGGATCAGGGTGGAGGAGCGCAGCTATGTCAGGAGCTGTTCACACTGAGTGAGCATGCCGCTGCACATCTCTTCACCCCCCTCCCCTCTGACTCAACCCCCCACGCTCCTGCGCGTTCGTGTGCGCGCATTGGCTGAGCGCAGATCAAGGGTTTCCCAAGGTAGTCTTCAGGTAACCCCCACCCACGCACCCACCCACTACCCACGCTCGCCTTTACTGTTCAGATCTTTATCTTTGAGGACGGGCTGCACATGCAAACTTTAGCGCCAAAAGATCAAAGCTTCATCACAAATATTCCAAGAATGTTTTTACAATAACACAAACGTGTCTCCGCGCACTGTTTTACTGTATTAACGGGGTCAGGAGTCACCTCTTTGGGTCTGACTGATTTTGAAACTGTGAAACTGTGTTTTTGGACAGAAAACAAAAAGTTTGGAGGTTTTTTTTATCAGCAGACGTGCGTGAAGGGAACAGCACGCCTGCAGCCGTCGACTTCCAAACACAAAGAACCATGATTCCGCAAAGAAACGAGAACACAAATTAAAGAAACGAAATATTTATTTTAAAAATTTTTAAAAAACAATAATTTTTCACTAAATGAATTCAGAAATGGTGAAATACTGGCTAAGTTGGAGCATTTAATAAATACTGATCAATATTTAACAGGTCGCTGTTCGCCAGAATCAGCGCCTTCGTGACGTCAGCGCGGCCAGGCTAGGCGCATGCGCGGTGAGGAACCCGGAAGTGCTGGCCCCGACGACCCTTGAGAGAAAAGTCTGCCAAAATGCAGCTTCACTTCAGCAAAGATGCTCTTCCAGACTGCGTCAGCAGCGACTTCCACAACCTGAACAAACTCAGCGAGCAGGTAAACACCTCGGCTTGCTCAGGTTCAACCGCAGACTCCATTTTAGCTCCTTTACCAGCTTTTTGTTCGAAGGAACGTCGTCAGACATCGAAAACCCAAATAACACTCATGTCAGGCTCACGCGGTTTCTGCTGAACTGCAGTGTTTTTTATTTGCCCTCCGGCTCAAAGAAGTAGTGATCTTCTGATTTGTCTGTCTGATTTTACTGTCTGCTGACAGCAGGGTCGTCAGGCGCTCGTTCATCGCCCCTCCTGACGCTAGCTTTGTTTCAATATTACTCCTCGATTTACTTTCACTTTTAAACTTTTGCATGTAGTTAATGTTTCTTTCACGACCTCATTCATTTCCTTCATCCCATTTTTTTTCTTCCTTCAGCAATTCGTTCGTCTAATTGAAATTCTGTTTGAATTCCTGCTGGAGCCGAAGGAGGTGAGTCTGCGCGTACACACACGTGCACGCACACGCGCGCGTGCACACGCAATTTTATTGCTAATGGAACTTTGGAACCAGTAAGTGGTTGGCCCTGATATATAACCAACCTATAACACGGTGTGTCCTATTTTGTGTGCGTGCGTGTGCGTGCGTGCGTGCGTGTGTGTGTGTGTGTGCGTGTGTGCGTGCGCGCAGACAGAGAAGTTTGTGCAACAGCTCGGGGAGTTTGCAGGGCAACATGGAATGGGTTTGGGTCCGTTAAGGAACCTGATGAAGAGTGTTCTGCTGGTGCCACAGGGTGAAAACACACACACACACACACACACACACACACTCACTCACACTCACACTCGCACTCACACTCACACTCACACTCTCTGTTGTTCTGTGTTATTGTGTGCATGTGACTTTTGGTGTAGCTGTTTATTTTGACAGGACCCCTGCAATCGTGCACACACACACACACACACACACACTCTTAAATGCAGTAGCTATGCTAAGCTAAGCGAACCAACTGCCTTTAAGGCTCTGTCATTTCCTGTGTGTTCGTTGTCTTCCTGGTCAGGAGCCCTGAGGAGAAACCTGACAGCTGAGCAGATGAGGGAAGACCTGAGCAAACTGGGTAAGCGCCCTAACCCTAACCCCTAACCCTAACCCTAACCCTAACCCTAACCCTAACCCAGAGAGGAGAACGAGGAGAGAAACGTTTCCCAGCTTCATCTGCTCTTCCTGCAGGGTTACACGAGGACAAGGCGGCTCACTTCTCCCAGCAGGTACCTTCACCCCGTGTGTGTGTGTGTTTGAGTGTTTTTTTGGATCGGGCCTAACCTGTGTTGTGCTGGTTGGTGCAGTGGGCGGAGCACTACGCGGCGCTGGCGCGGCTCGCTGTCAGACAGACGCTGATGGTGAACCAGCTGGTCGACATGGAGTGGAAGTTTGGAGGTGAGACGGAGCCACGGTCACCAGACGACTGTCTGCATTCATGAGCGCAGAGGCTAACATTAGCATAGCTTCTGTCCCCAGCAGCACCCAGGCGTGCAGCTGAAGACCCTCGTTGTTTCTTAATGTGAGCTAATGACTCTTTCAGAGTCTTAGCCCATAGAAATGCTAATCCCCAAGGCAGCTCAACCATTAGCATTATGCTAAACTAGCTGAACTTTATGCTAAACGGCGAGTGTGACGGCTCTCGGAGCTCAAGAGTTTAGCATTTCTGCTAAATACTAAAACTAGAGCGTGCTGAAACTGTAACGATGACGTTCAAAACCTTTCTTAAAGAAAACTCAGGTAACTGAAAGTGAAGCAAACCCCCCAGAAACGCCACCGCTGGCGTGCAGACCTCGGGCTGCAGCCCTCGCCTGTCACCGGACGCAGACGAGAAACAGTTTGACCGCGCCGAAACAGTCGGCACGGAGGAACCTCTTCCCAAACGGTTCCGGCTGTGTCAGCCAGTCAGTCAGACACCCCGACTGGACTCGAGGTGACGCCATCGGCTCCGGTTCAGGCTGGCCGGAATCAGTCGGGAAGGAGGATGAAACAGGTTCCAAATGTTGACCGTCTGATGTGTTTTATGACCGCAGTGACTGTGGGCACCAGCGAAGTTCAGAAAGTCGGCAACATCTTCGTGCAGGTGCACACACACACACACACACACGCACACACACACACACACACACACACACACACACACACACACACACACACACACACACGAGTGTTATTAAAAACAGGTTTTGTCCTACAGTTGAAGTTGGTTGTCAGAAAGGGGAATTCCACTGAGAACATCTATATGGGTGAGCACACACACACACACACACACACACGCACGCACACACACACACACTAGCTCCACATGAGTGTGCCGGGTTTCTCTACATCAGTTGGAGATACGCCCCCTCGTGGCCGTGGGCGGTATAGCTTCTTTACCCCACAGTTACAGATGACACCAAAACCCTGGTGATTCACCTCATCCATCCATCCATCCATCCATCCATCCATCCATCCAGCCACCCTCAAATTGAGCCTCTTCCACACTTTTTGGTGTTTTTAGCCTTTTTATTTATCTACGTTTTGACAGCTGCTTCGGTATAAACAGGGTTTCATCATTAAAAGCTACTAAAATTGTCTATTTTGGAGGATTTTCTGAGCAAAAACGGTTCAGATAGCCAACTCACGTCAGGACCCCAGCGTCGCCGTGGAGACAGAATGTGTCAGGAAGTGCGTCAGCTGCAGGTTCAGGGTCAGGCTCAGGCTCGGGGTCAGGCTCAGGGTCGGGGTCAGGGTCAGGCTCGGGCTCGGGCTCGGGGTCAGGGTCAGGGTCAAGCTCAAGCTCAGGGTCAGGGTCAGGCTCGGGGTCAGGCTCAGGGTTGGGGTCAGGGTCGGGGTCAGGGTCGTGGTCAGGGTCGGGGTCGGGGTCGGGGTCGGGGTCAGGCTCAGGGTCGGGGTCGGGGTCAGGGTTAGTCCTGATGCTGCAGTTCATCTACTGTTTCCTGTTTGTTTTTCAGAGCTGACGCTGCCTCAGTTTTACAGCTTCCTGCATGAGATGGAGAGAGCCAAAGCTAGCATGGAGTGTTTCAGCTGAGTGTGCCCGCCCACCTGTGTGTGTGTGTGTGTGTGTGTGTGTGTGAGAGAGAGACATCCCCGTCTGCTGCTGATTGATGGTTTCGTAGCCTGCAGCTGAACGTGAACAACGTTCGGGTGGAAACTCCTTCTAATAAACACGGAAACGTGTTGGTGCTCAGCTGGGTGAAAGTGTCTCCCGCCTCTCTGCTGCTCGGTGCTGCTTACGCCGTCTGAAGGATCCGCTCCCACACGGGACCGACCTCCAGCTTCCGGAACGTTGACCATGTCCGTCAACTGTCACATGACTGCTATTTTAACCTGGTTAATCGGAGGGAAACCGGACTTGTGGTGATAGATGCTCCTCCCTCCTCCAACAACCAGCTTCCTGGTTCTCCTCAGGAGTGTGTGTCCTGGTCACTTACAGTTTGGACTTTACGCCTCTCCTCCGGGGCTCCTCACCACGAGCGTCCCCTGCTGCCTCGGGGGGGATCGCAGCGGAAAACTTCTCCATTTCCCGTGTGTGTTAGGAGAAATTTACAGCTTCCTGATTCTGACTGTCCGCAAAGGGAGTAGACCTGGGGAACGTCGGGTCGGACGCTTATCTCAGCCTGAAACACCAGGAAGAGGTCCAACCGAAACTTGGTGGGACACCCACCGAGAACACGTCTGACGGGAAGCAGGTCTTCATCTGCCGAGGCTGTTTCTGCACGTTTGAGGGAACATCTGGACTGTTCCGGTGTTAAATGCTGTAGAGCGAAAGACACGTGAATTCTCTGAGGAGAAGGTCAGAGGTCAGCGTTCTAGCCTGCAGGTCTTTGTTACGTATCTTCCACACCTCTCAATAAAACGGTTTGATTAAAACGCTGCTTTTTTGAACTGCATCTCTTCTTGGTCCAGGTTTACCCTGGTGTCCAACAAACCAGCAGCTCCCCTGCTGGAGGGTCCAGGTGTGTGTGTGTGTGTGTGTGTGTGTGTGTGTTCCTGTACTAACTATGTACTAAGTACCCAAATCCCCATTCTTCTGGCAAAGTGAGGACATTTTCTCAGGTCCTCACAAGTTTAAAGGCCTATATGAGGGTTCAGACTGGGTTTAAGGTTGGATTGGGGTCAGAGGTCAGGGTCAGGGGTCAGAGGTTAGTTGGGATAGTTGGGGTTAGGGACTGCGGAATACATTATGATATGAAAGTTCTTACAAAGATAGAAGGGTGTATGTGTGTGTGTGTGTGTGTGTGTGTGTGTGTGTGTGTCTCACTCAGCCAGCGTCTCCACTGGTGGCCTCGTGTCTGGCCGGGTCCCCGTTGCTCTGTTTTCAGGGGTGAGCGTGAACCTCGTCTGCTGCCCCTGTCCACCCACACTCAGAGCCCTGTGAAAGTCTCAGCCTGCTGTTCTGGTAAAGTCTCCATCAGATTATTCCTGCTCAAACATCTCCCCCCTCCCAGTTTCTCCACCATCTGAACTTAATGTTCTGTGATTCCTTCAGTCAGGAAAAAACCTCACAATTGGTGAAAACACGTCCAAAGAATTCTTTGGACGTTTGATTTCAAGTCAAAATTCAGAGATATTAGAGTCTAAGAGAACGTGTGTGTGTGTGTGTGTGGGTGTGTGTATGGTGTGTAAGCAGGAATGTTTGTTTTCTTTCTCAAACAGCCCTTCAGCTGGTTGGTTTTTGCCATTGTTGGAGGATTCTGGTGACACACATCATCACTTTATTGACAAATATTGCCAACAAAACCGATCAAAGTCAGCTATTTATGGATTAAGTGGCTTCCTGTGCTTTATGGCCAGTTTGAGGTTTATTCAATTGTTATTTTTACTTTTTTTATTGATTTTGCTGCGCTGCGCTACAAATCAACAGCGACTGATTGATAAATGCCGAGTCCAGCCTGAACATAGCCGTACTCAGCATCACGGCTGTACGTCACCTGCATGGCGGTGAAATATTAGGCCTCCTGAAAATCGAGCCCAATGGGAGCCCGTCCAGCAGGAAGAGGATGGGGCCGAGAATGGACCCCTGGGGCACCCCGGAGGGCAGCGGGTTGGGGTTAGGCTTGGGACAAAAGAAACCTGCTCTCCTGGGTCCAGCGTGGCTCTCAGGTCCAGGAGAACCAGGACCGAAGGTCATTTAGAGGCGTTGGTCCAATGGTCATTGATTGACGGATCCAAAGTTTGGCTGAGAGGTGGAGATATT
>CAAE01014299.1:13354-25854 GCA_000180735.1 Tetraodon nigroviridis | reverse complement strand
GACAAAGAGACAGAAGAGGTGGACGAAAAAACTGTCAAGAGCAAAGACAAGAAAGCCAAGGTCAAGAAGCGTCGAGCTCAGGTCCCACGCACTGAAGATGGTGCTGAGTTGACCCCAAGCTCAGTATCTAAACTACAAACCCATCTTCTCAAACTGGACCAAGCGGAAAAGACCAGTGCCAGAAGACCGGTCACCCAGGTCTCACAGCCTCCAGTTACCGAACCAACAGAAAATTACACCCTGTCAGACATCGAGGCGTTTCTTGTGATGTACCACAAGTCATGTGATGAGGCATAGGCAGGTTCATGGGTGTTCTCCTGCTACAGCCAACACAGAAAAGATGGACTAGATGATCACATTTACTCTTTTCACCTTCAGTGGATACACTCGTTGTCGATGACTCTTTAGTCACATGTACTGGTTCTTTGAACCACTGTTAAAAGTACACAGTACTATGAAAGCCTTAACTATTCAATAAATCCCCAAAGTATCATAAAACAAAGGCCTTGAGTACGTCTAGTAAATTACAGTTGGGGGGAGGGGGGTATTGTGAAAGAATTGCAGATTTTCCTAAACCTGGCCTAGGTCGTCAAAAAGTGTCGATAGTTTAAGTTTTGAGAAAAGGCTGGAATTTTTCCGTTGTTCTTCAAACACATTGCAGGATAACATAACATCAGGCGTAGAAACGTGCAGATCCGAGTCATATGAAAAGACGTAAGTGTGATTCATAAGAATGTCCAATGTGAGCGATCCCAGGGTACAAATCAGGGGGTCAAGGTGTATATGACAGCTTAAATCGGTCATCGTTAACTTGGGTTGTCCTCAAATATTTTTGAATTAGAGGTCGACGTCCAAGCAGAAGCCTGATAAAGAAACCAAACATTTCTGAGCTGGAAGTTGATCTCCTTGAGTCTGAGGTGGGAACTACACAAGCCACACACTCTTTGGAAGTATGAAAAGTGGTGTTAAAGGACGCCAGGAAAATACTGGAGAACGATGAGATGGCAAATGACATGGCGGCGGCGGCGGCGGCAGCACCGTAGATGAGCGGATGTGTCATGCTATTTTGTTTGCAATCATGACCTGCGTCGGTAGGCATAAAGTGGCCGACAAGTTACGACAAACATTAACAATGTTTGATAGTCTTTTTGCTCAGGACATGACTTCACCTTTACAGACAAGCAATGGGTTCAGAATGGGTACTTTTGACAGAAAGTATCAAACACGGCAGCGATACCATAAGGTTTATGTGGACTGAAAGAAGAATAACTTATCGAGCCGGTTCCCTCAACCAAGGCTGCGTCACATTCTCACATGTCTTTCTTCTGTCAAAAGCTCCATTTCTCCCTCCTCCATTTTTCTCTGCTCAAAAATGGTTATTGAAAATTTCAATGATGGGAAATAATCTCAAGAGAATCTGTTTGTAGTTCTGTAATTTGTGATCCATGGTCATTTCGGAGTTTTGTCTGTGCCTAGTCTGTGGCTAAAAAGTCTTTTGATGTGAGAGGGTTACAGATGACAGTCTTTTAAAAATGTTATCAATGTTTTATCAAGGTCCCCTAGTGTGTGGGTGGCATTAGTTGCGTCAACGATGTCTATCCTGACAGTTGATTTGAGCGTATCATACGTTCACGTCCAGATTAATAAAATCGGATCCCTGCATTGAAAGGTGCTGTAAGAACACTTTTCTGCTTTATGTACAGTTATGAAATAAAGGCCACTGTTATAAATCTTTCAGCAGCTGTGCCACCACCCCCTCCACCATGTACTTTGCCTTGAAACTCCTTTGACCACACCAGGGTCACCCTTACATGATGTGAGAGAGGTCTGTCCTCACCTCAGCCACCCCAAATAACTTCTACTACAATAACGTCTACACAAGCACCGCAAGCAAGTAAACAAATCAACTCACCTGTCACAAACAGACCGTCCAGGTTCATGCGTCTGACTGCCTTTGTCATGCCTGTGCTGATAGCAATGATGAATGCAGCAGTTCAAATGTTAGCGCAGCGCTAGGAAGACTTTCCGATTTATTTTGTCTGTGAGATAACAGATTTCCTGCCCCCACGGAAAGGTCACCGAGAATCAATGTATTCTCTAAACATTCATCAGAGTTCTCCATTTCTTTAAAAGGGGTTTGAATGACCTTTACACAACATCAAATTGATTATCATACAGTGCCTGGAGGTGCCTCTTGAAGGAGACGTTAATCCCAGAAGCCTGGAGCAGATGTGTGCCTGCCTGTCTAGAGGGGAGATTACGCTTGGTGCTTCAGCTAAATGAACTCTCTTGTTTGTTCGTTGTTTTTTTTTGTTTGTTTTTTGTTTTGGTTTTTTTTGTAATATGTTCAATCGTTGGAAAATCCAGAAAAGCAGGCATGGGGAAAAGGAGTGCTATTTATCACAGACTAGAAGGGGATCTATTTTTAAATAGGGTTGGGATGGGGTGGCGGGGTCTGGTGAAGCGCAGTTTCAGAGAACAAGCAGCTTTTATATGCAAGAGCTAACAATTAAGTAAAAAGTGCATCTGGGTGGATAAAAAGATGAGTGAGTATGGATTGCGTCCATCTGGAAGCTTTGGGTGAGAGCTTAGACAAGATGTCTGCCATGCTGACTGACACCTGTGACCTAAGAAAAGTCCCCGACCTGTCCGACTTCTGGACTTCTGGATGTTTGTGAAAAGGGTCGACAAAAGGGATTTATTTATACTTGAGTATGTAGACCAGTGTTTTTCAAATTTTTTCGAGCCAAGGCACATTTCTTTTGTTTAAAAAATCCCGTGGCACACCACCAACTGAAAATTTAAAAAATGCTTATATTAAGAATATAAGTGCTATATTCTTAATATAAGCATTTTTTCAACATTGAAGAACGATGTTATATTATAGAATAGGAATCCAATAAACACAAAGAAAAAAGTATTTTATAATCTTATATATTTACTCACCCCGCGACACCAATGGGTATCAAGCGGGTAGGATAATGGATGGATGGATATATTTACTCACTCAGTGTGAAACCTGGGCCTGTTTGGACGAACACAGAGCTGATATCCTGGCAGGAATCGATGAAAGACACACACGAAGCTCTGCCTCCACAGCTCTGTCTTTCTCTGTTTTTAGTTTTTATGGCAGTCAGGCTTGAAAAGCTCACCTCACACAGATATGTTGTGGGAAATGGGGAGCAATGTCAAAACAGCTTTGTTGGAGAGCTTTTCACCACACACCAAGCACAACGGAATCGGCGCCGTTGCATCTCCGGTAAACGTGAATCCAAATGAAAGATAGCTTTCGTTGTATTGCCTCGCAGAAACTGCTAGGGCCTTCATCTGGGTCCGGATTTTAGTCAGCTTTTTTCCCCTTCAAAAATGTATCCATCACTTTCACCGTTGTCCTGCTAACCACAATGCTAACGTCAACTTCACCTGTCACTGCGTTCACGCGTCACTAATTCTCTTGTCTCCAAGGACAAGGCAATTAGCGATCTGCTGCCACCTACTGGTACGGAAGAGTACTGACTACATGATCACTCCGCCAGGCCCGAGACTGCACAGGCACACAAATTGGATAATTTCCCACGGCACACCTGACAATATCTCAGGCACAGTGGTTGAAAAACACTGGGTTAGGGTACCTGAACCTAACGCTGTTCTGAAGTCTGTATTAGAACGTCGGTGTCACGTGACTGCTCCACGCCGCCTTCCATCCAAATGTTTAAAATCAAAAAGGCTGTTTTTGTTCCAGCCAGTGATTAAAGCAGGAGTCGGGAACCTATGGCTAGGAGCCAGATGTGGCTCTGGTGGCTGCATCGGGCTCGCAGAGAAATCTTTATTTATAAACGAAGTTTCGTTAAACTCCTTTGCGCATGCGCGAACCGGCGACGGTCACGCGCGACTAGAAGGCCGGTTGGCTGCAGTTTCAGTGGGAAAGTGGCGAACATACATGTGTCTGTCTATTTATTTATCAGTCACACAGGCAAAGCAGACGAGGCAGAGACGCTGTTCCAGTGGGGTTGCCGGATTTTGCCGTCCAAAATATTGGCCGATGTGAACGTGCAGAATGGTCCGCACGACGGCTTGAGAGAGATCAGGACGTAAACTCCCCTCGTTTTAATGACGTTGTCAGAAACCCTTTTTAGAGGACGGCTAAAAGAAAAAAAGACGAGGAGGACCGTACTTTTCAGCAGGAATGGACAGAGGAATGAGCCTTTGTGGAGAGAGCAGGTTCTGCACGTGTCTAAGATGAAATAATAAAACTGCATCCATGAAACGGACAAATATAAAGCTGCACTTCGACACACAACAGCATAACAATGTTATTAAAAAGAATTCAGAGGTTTATGGTACTTTAAAAGTGTTGAAATGACATAAAATGCACACATTTACTTGTATTTTTAGTTTTAAACATATTGTATGGCTCTCACGGAATTACATTTAAAAATATCTGGCGTTCGGGGCTCTCAGCCAAAAAGGTTCCCGACCCCTGGATTACACAGGGACGTTGTCATCGCGTTTCTAAAACTGAAGAATAAATCAAATACTGCCATTACACAAAATAAAAATGCCCAGTGTGTCAGGGATCGGTTTGGATCCAAGTGCGACACATCTTCTGGTGTACACAATTCTTTATTAATCTGGCTTCAATAGCTGGGTTAAGCAGGCTCAAGGTCGGGGACAGGCAGAGTTCAGAAATCCAAAATACAAGTCACAATGCAATTGCTGGAACGCTCGGAAGGATACGGAGACTATCTGGCAACAGATCTCTTCCGGCCCCGGGTTTAATTGCCGGTAGCGTCCAGTGGGCGTGGTACCGGTAGCGGAAGGCGGGAAACTGCGCGGGCTGTCCCGGAACGGGGCGAGTGTGCAGGAGGTTATGACACATTGTATGCAAAAGTTTATTCAACTTTAAAATACTTTATATTGGAAATGTGAATACTTTATAAATGGATTGTGTTCACCTGATTGGCTGGTGATTCTTCATCTGACACACCTGAAACATTTCAGGAGGGGCGAATTAACAGGAAAGATCTCTCTTTTCTGTTTGAGGGTCACGTGTCAGGGAGCTGAGGCAGTACCGGGTGGGCCAGATCTCCCAGAGTGAAACACCAACCGAAGTTAGAAAGAGAACAGAGGGTTCTTTAGTTCCTGGTTCTTTAGTTACAGTGAGGTGTTTTACCAGCATTCCCCCCCTTGCGAAGCACGAGAAAAAAACGACGAGTCAGGAAGGGGGCGTCTGTCACGGACAGCTATAAAAAGAACCAGGGATTAAATCAGTAACCCTCAGGTTTTGACTGTGACAATGAATACAATAAATGTCTGGTTTTTTTTAACATACTTTATTTCATATTTCATATTTTTAAACATATTTTCTATGTTTAACAATGAAATGAAATTTAATCTTCTGTCACAAACATCTGTCATGATTTTGAGCCATTTCACTCGATTTTATCATTTCACCTGAGCCTGGACCCAGACAGACAGACAGACAGACAGGCAGATAGACAGACAGACATACAGACAGACAGGCAGACAGACAGATTGATTAACATGAAAGAACTAACATTACCACAAACATGTCCGCCGTGTCTGGTCACAAAAATATTTGTGTCTAATACACTAAAATATTTGAATTTTGCTCAATATTTTGATGTCAATATTTTATTGGAATTTTGTATGAAACATTTATAAGCAGACGAGGTGTTTTAGGTCAACGGAACCCGCGACCCGACCCCGGATAAGCGGAAGAAGATGGATGGATGGATGGATGGATGGATGGATGGATGGATGGAACCAGCCTGTGTCGTATGCGCAACGCCATCTAGCGGACAGTCTGGAACACGACGCAACGAGCCACAGAACACAGTCTCTCCGATAACAGTCAAAGTCATCTGAGAGCTCCAACCTCTTGGAGTTCTCAGTCTTTTGAACAACGTTGGCGTCTCTGGGGACCAGTCCAGTTTTACCAGTTTGACTTATTTTCCAGCTCATTTTGCTCCTCCGTCCAGAGGAACAAGGATCAAACAAGGTACAGGATAAAAAAAAGTTATTAAATTCTGCTTGAATAGTTTGACTGTCACTTGCAAAACAGACCAAAAAGTTCTTAGGTTCCAAACAGTGTTTGAGAAATTAAAAGATTCCTCTGCTTTGTCAGTTAGGAGCAACAATTTGATTGAATTCACACAACTGCTAAAGTGTTTTAGAGAGCTACGACCACATCGCATAGAAACAAAAAGAGAGAAAAACCAGTGAGCTGACACCAAGTGAGAAGTTTAAATCAACACAAACTCAAGTCAGACACTCGTTTCCACCACTCAGCCCGTCTGTAGGGAACTCAGGGACTCGTCTCTGCTAATTCGGCTCCAATTAAAGAAAAACACCTGAAAGTACCCATCACATTGGTCCCACAACCATCACAGGATTAACTAGAATGAACTGATGGTTCCTGTGACTTTATAGTTCAGGTTTTCTTTAAATCTCCTCATTGTTTTGCATTTTGGGCTTCACCAAACTGGAAAACACCCTGTTCCTCTTCTTTCCCAGTTTTCCCCTGAAAGGCTGTTCGGCCTGCCGTTCATAGACGTCCTCCACCAGCACAGGTCTGTTGTAGCTGGAGTAGCTGATGTGGGACCACGTCAGGACGTTTCCAGCCGGCCTGAGGACGAGAGGACAAACAAAACCGCTCACAGCCACCATCCTCTCCAAGGACCCTGGAGCGTTTCAGGACCGCTTCCAGGACCAACGGTCAGTGGCATCTACGTACCGGAATACTGGGAAATTCATGTAGGCAAAAACCTCCTTGTAGGAGAGAGGATAATCCCACATCTGGACATCCGTCACCTGACCGTCGAAACCCGAGAATGTAATTACAGGTTTACCCTGCGGGAGGTACTGGAAACAGAGAAAAGGACAGAAAAGAGATGAGAACATTACAGAAGGACAGAAAAGAGATGAGAACATTACAGGAGGACAGAAAAGAGATGAGAACATTACAGAAGGACAGAAAAGAGATGAGAACATTACAGGAGGACAGAAAAGAGATGAGAACATTACAGAAGGACAGAAAAGAGATGAGAACATTACAGAAGGACAGAAAAGAGATGAGAACATTACAGAAGGACAGAAAAGAGATGAGAACATTACAGAAGAACAGAAAAGAGATGAGAACATTACAGAAGGACAGAAAAGAGATGAGAACATTACAGGAGGACAGGAGGAAGCTCCTCACAACACTGTTGCAACACAAACAACGAGGATGAGGCCTCACCGTTGTCGGCAGAATCGTCCGGACGCTCATTTGCCTCCCGCTAAACATCTGGGCCACGTTCTTCCTGGAGTCCATGGTGAGGCAGATTCTGGTCCACAATGATGGTTCCACCGATGGCCAGAGGACCACGTTTGTAGTCAGGTACGTGGGGTAACTAGAGTAATCGATGTTTAGCTGGTACCGGTTAGTGTAATCGATTCTTAGCCTCAGATAGCTGCCTCTGGATGCACTGATCGTGAAAAAGTTGGGTGTGGAGAACTGCTGTCCGGTACCTACGACGTATCTCACACACACAGACAGACCTGCAGGGGTCAAAGTTCAAAAAGCGGCTTTAACAGATCCGTCTGAAACAAGCACTATATGTACATACGCGTACTATAAGCAGGGTAATGTTGGGATGTTGTTGGGTTTCCATTGTAATGGGTCCTGGGAATATTTAATGAGTCCCAGGCAAATTGATGGCGTCTAAATAAAAACGCCACAGTTGCGACAAACTCGTCTGATCTTATAACACGGTTGTGTTTATATTCATGTAGAAAATGTATCGAAGCTGCTCAAGGACCCAAATTTGGAGAGGGGGAGCCATCCTGGGCCAACAGTAGCAGTGCTGCCTTTTCTTGCTGGCTGTTCACCTTTGTTTCTCCCCTTTTGCCTGCTGGGTCACATGGTGACGAGTCACCAGGTCCGGTGAAACAGTGTGAACGTTTGGTTTGTTGACTCAGACAAACACTGGTCCACCCTAAGGACAAGACACCCAACAAACCAGTGTTGTCCCTGCTGGATAGGGCCAGGAGGAGAGCGAGGAGCGGGAGGTACTCCTCTGAGGACAGTCAGGGACGTCCTGGCCAGAAGTCTCAAACACCGTCTTTTACCAAAGTTGGTGGACTAGAGTCAAGGTCGCGCTACGTGATTTTGGATGTCTATGACGCCACGACTCCACTCGCCCTCATCCGGATTGGTTGCGCGTCAATCATCTGATTGGCAACTGGATGTCAAATCGGCTGGAAATCCACTCTGCTCCAGCCAATGAGAGCAGACGTGGGCGTGTTGTCCATGTTTTTCACAATACAACTCGCGATAGTCAAAAAACGAGTCATGAACAGGAAAACTAAATTGCACCAGACCGTAAATGGTGTTTTGTGGGAAAAGTATCATTCCAAAATCCAGGACCAGCACCAGACACATTATTTTTAGGGCAGGTTACAAGTTGTCCCTTTCTGTGTCGGTCCTGACAGAGAGAAACGGACGATGTGACCAATTCTAGCGTGGACGCCCGACGCTCCTGCCGTCCACACTACGGGTTCCCGCCAACCCAGGAAAATGGTGTTGTCTGTCAGACTGAGGCGCTTTCCTTCACCCATGCAGTCCTCCACTTCTTCGTTCAACAATCCAAACATTCACATTGTCTGACCAGACCATGTGACCCAGCATAAAAAAAGAGGAAGCAACCAGTCAAACCAGACAATCAGGGTGAACACCCAGACCATTAGCATGCTAATGATCCATTAGGGCTGTCGTTTAGAACTCTGCACCCCTCAATCTAAAAATTTAACAATTTTAACAATTTTAATGTCAGCATGTTTTCCCACTTGAAAACACTGATTTTGTGATCATTGATTTCTTTTTATAGAAAAAAGTGTCCAATGTTTGCGTCCGGAGACTCACAGTACCTGCTATGGTGGGGGCTGGTGTGGTAGATGGGAAGGTGGTGGTGGTGGCGTAGGGCAGCTCGGGCCCAGGAGGGGCAAAAAAAGAGATCCCGCTGTATTGTTGAGAGACAGTGACCATCTTTCCATCTAAGTTGAACCACGGAGTTTCTGGAAAAAAAGAGAAAAGCGTTTCAATGCTGGATGGTGTCTGTAACAGGACACTCTGTGTTTGTGTGTGTGTGTGTGTGTGTGTGTGTGTGTGTGTGCACCTGTAGTAATCATCCTTGTTGTTGGAGTATTTGCTGTAGTAGTCATCATAGCAGTGGGTACTGCAAAGACTTTGACTGTCACCATCATGGAGAAGAAGAGCAGCTTCATCGTGTCCGTCTGTCTTCTGGAGGTGTGTGAGCGCCTGAGGTGTGTGAGTGTCTGTCTCTGAGCAGAGTGCTCTTTCCTGCAACACTGACTTTAGGTTTCGTTTCCGTGTTCAGACACTCCCCTGACACCAGCTGTCCTCCACCCACCACATGGCTGTGTCTTTACAGCCCCAGCTACAATAACCGACTGGCTTTTTCCAAACTTTGTTTCATATTTTTTAAAAATATATTTCACATTTTTAACAATGAAATGAAAGTTAATCTTCTGTCACAAACATCTGTGACATGCCTGGACTCTGACCCTGTCATTGGGGTCATTGTTGTTTTATTGACGTTGCCAAATTTTCCAGCAGATAGATAGATACATACATACATACATACATACATACATACATACATACATAGACAGACATACATAGACTTTATGTTTATAAAACTCTGTCTTCATTGTGCTGAACTTCCGCCCAGACTTTTATTTTGAAGAGCGCGCAAGGTTACCGGTGATTTCCGCTTTTTTGTGTTCGTTTTCTCCAGCTTGTCTGCTCCAGCTTGTTTCCTGCCAGCGCCGCCGCCGCCACCGTGGACTCTGCTGACAGGAGAGGCTGTGACACCATGGATAACACGCGCACCCACACACACACACACACACACACACACACACACACACACACCGTGGCGTGGTATAAAGGCGAGGACAGCCACGGAGCGTCCCAGAGCGGCTGAGGAACCATGGGGACCGTCTTCTCATACATCTTCTCCAGATTCACCTCCATCACCCCCGTCAGGATTTTAATGGGTGAGCAACAACCTGCGTGTCTTTTTCTTCTTTTTACACATTTCAAACTTCATTTTATTCCGATTCTCTCTTTGTTTTTTATTAGTTTGATGTTGTTTTAGGAATTTAGGGTTTAACTTCAGAGCCGCTGAACTTCTGCGTCGGTTTCACGCAAACCCCCGATAGATATCTGCACCTGTGGAGAAATGATCCATCATTTACAGCTAAAACATTCTGCTTTTGTAACTTTAACGCGCTTTTCTGGCTGTTTGGTGGGTATTTTCGCAGTATTGTTGTTGTAGTGACGGCGGTCGACCAGCAAGGGGCGCCAGAGGTGTTTGGGATTTTGCGGGGAAAACTGTCCCCAAATACTCACGCTGTCATCAGAAGTAATAGATTACTCTGCTCCCTGGTCTGACTGTGTCACGTGTTGCCACAGTGGGTCTGGATGGGGCAGGAAAAACCACTCTGCTCTACAAGCTGAAGCTGTCCGAGGTGGTGACCACCATCCCCACCATCGGTCAGTGGCTCCTTCCTCTTTCTCTGGCCTCACCCATGTGCCACGGAATAAGAGGAACCTTCACACCGGGACTTTTGCAGGCTTTAACGTGGAGACGGTGGAGTATAAGAACGTCAGCTTCACCGTTTGGGACGTCGGGGGTCAGACCATCATCAGGCCTCTGTGGAGGCACTATTACGTTAGCATGCAGGTACTGCAGCGGCTGCTGAAGCACTACCACGCACACACACCTTGGCCTGAGAGAGCGTGTGTGTGTGTGTGTGTCCTCAGGGTCTGATATTTGTGATCGACAGCAACGACCCGCAGAGGATCCAAGAAGCTGCCGAGGAGCTGCACAGGATGGTAAACAGCTGATTGGTGTTCTCCTCTTCCTCTTCCTCTTCCTCTTCATCGTCTGGAGGGAGTCGGCGCTCTGGTACTGGTTCTGATCCAGTGGTGTGGGGTGGAGGATCTCGGGGACTTTTAACCTCTTCAGTCGGCTAGCTCGTCCAGCGGCGTCGCTCCAAGGCTAACCATAACTCCTGATGGTGTGTGTGTGTGTGTGTGTGTGTGTGTGTGTGTGTGTGTGTGTGTTTCAGTTCGAGGAGGAGGAGCTGAGGGGTGTGCCCTTACTGGTCTTTGCTAACAAACAGGATCTGCCCGGAGCCGTGCCGTCCAGCGACATCACGGAGGCCCTGAGGCTGTCAGGAACCTCTCGGCCGGTGGGTGTGCTCTGGGTTCTTTAAGCGGTCGGATCAAGGTCCAGATGTGCCAACCGGGTCTTTGTTCCCGTGTGTGTGTGTCCCCGCAGTGGTCCGTCCAGGCGTCGTGCGCTGTGAGCGGTTCGGGGCTGGTGGAGGGTTTGGACTGGCTCTCGGACCGGATTCAGAAGCAGAACCAGTGAAGCAGCCAGGAGAAACTCAGGGGGAACCTGCTGGTTCCAGGTTCTGCTGCCCTGGAGGATCTGCTGCTCTGGGCCTCAACCAGCCTCCCTCACGTCAGCAGCAGCAGACGAGCCAGACGTTTGAGAGGAAAGGCTGAGAAACAAAAGGATGTTGCTCAAAGATCAAAGATCCGACTCTTTTCCCTTTAATGCTGCTTCTGGAATTTTACTTCTTTCTGTTCTTGACCCAAATCTGTTTGCTCTGTTGTTGCACCAAATAAGCACAATTTGGGGATTTTCACTAGTGAACTATGTTTAGTCTCATGGAAGGGGGGGTTCATGGCCACATGAATAAGTGCAATTCATTGTTTTCTTACAATGACGAGGATCAAAACCACGCCAATTCTGTCTGTTTTGAAACATGTTGCTGTTTTTACAATAAAGTAGTTGAAATGTCCAGTTTGGGCTGTTCTGGTTTGAAACACAGACCCGCTTTTCCAGCACTGACGCCGTTTCCCAGGAGCCTGGAAACAGCCGCTCCCGCTGCCACAAAAGATCCCACTAGGATATCACACCTTGTTCCTGAGTAAGGTTTCCTCCCGCAGTCCGAAGAATATGGGAATATAGGAATTTCATGGGAGAAGAGTCATCGTGGATCAAAAATACGAGTAAAGCCAGTTATAGCGGGTTCATTTTTTAATTGACCAAAGAAAAGCTTTTTTATTTTTTAATCGCTCGGAAAACATCCAACATCGGCCGTCTGGCTCTCCTCCCGCACCAGGAAGGTGCCGCTTCAACTTCACTTTGCCACCAGGTGAGAAAATAACCTCAAAAAGGCAAAAAACCCCACATTTCCGGCTTTCGGGAATTATTTTCAGTCAGTTCCCATCATGTTTCCCTTCAGCTTCCCCAACACTAGAAATGAAGCTTGGTCACCCGGATGGAGGCGGATTAACGGGTAAAAGACCTCTCACAAAGCTCCCTTTAACGTCGTCTTTGGCTGAGCAAACTCTTAAACTAGACGGGAAACGGAAGGACTCTGCGTCAGCTCCTGAT
>CAAE01014299.1:0-13304 GCA_000180735.1 Tetraodon nigroviridis | reverse complement strand
AAGGCAGCAGCTCGGAGGAACCTACAGAACATTTATCAAGCTTGGAATTAGCACCTCCTGGTCTTTACTAAGGGGGACTGTAAGGACGGGACCTGTGCAGGCTGTTTAAGGTCAGAGGTCAAAGTTATCTGAGAGCTCCAACCTCTTGGAGTTCTCAGTCTTTTGAACAACGTTGGCGTCTCTGGTGACCAGTCCAGTTTAACCAGTTTGACTTATTTTCCAGCTCATTTTGCTCCTCCGTCCAGAGGAACAAGGATCAAACAAGGTACAGGATAAAAAAAAGTTATTAAATTCTGCTTGAATAGTTTGACTGTCACTTGCAAAACAGACCAAAAAGTTCTTAGGTTCCAAACAGTGTTTGAGAAATTAAAAGATTCCTCTGCTTTGTCAGTTAGGAGCAACAATTTGATTGAATTCACACAACCGCTAAACTGTTTTAGAGAGCTACAACCACATCGCATAGAAACAAAAAGAGAGAAAAGCCAGTGAGCTGACACCAAGTGAGAAGTTTAAATCAACACAAACTCAAGTCAGACACTCATTTCCACCACTCAGCCCGTCTGTAGGGAACTCAGGGACTCGTCTCTGCTAATTCGGCTCCAATTAAAGAAAAACACCTGAAAGTACCCATCACATTGGTCCCACAACCATCACAGGATTAACTAGAATGAACTGATGGTTCCTGTGACTTTATAGTTCAGGTTTTCTTTAAATCTCCTGATTGTTTAGCATTTTGGGCTTCACCAAACTGGAAAACACCCTGTTCCTCTTCTTTCCCAGTTTTCCCCTGGAAGGCTGTTCGGCCTGCCGTTCATAGACGTCCTCCACCAGCACAGGTCTGTTGTAGCTGGAGTAGCTGATGTGGGACCAGGTCAGGACGTTTCCAGCCGGCCTGAGGACGAGAGGACAAACAAAACCGCTCACAGCCACCATCCTCTCCAAGGACCCTGGAGCGTTTCAGGACCGCTTCCAGGACCAACGGTCAGTGGCATCTACGTACCGGAATACTGGGAAATTCATGTAGGCAAAAACCTCCTTGTAGGAGAGAGGATAATCCCACATCTGGACATCCGTCACCTGACCGTCGAAACCCGAGAATGTAATTTTAGGTTTACCCTGCGGGAGGTACTGGAAACAGAGAGAAGGACAGAAAAGAGATGAGAACATTACAGGAGGACAGAAAAGAGATGAGAACATTACAGTAGGACAGAAAAGAGATGAGAACATTACAGTAGGACAGAAAAGAGATGAGAACATTACAGTAGGACAGAAAAGAGATGAGAACATTATAGAAGGACAGAAAAGAGATGAGAACATTACAGGAGGACAGAAAAGAGATGAGAACATTACAGAAGGACAGAAAAGAGATGAGAACATTACAGAAGAACAGAAAAGAGATGAGAACATTACAGAAGGACAGAAAAGAGATGAGAACATTACAGAAGGACAGAAAAGAGATGAGAACATTACAGAAGGACAGAAAAGAGATGAGAACATTACAGGAGGACAGGAGGAAGCTCCTCACAATACTGTTGCAACACAAACAACGAGGATGAGGCCTCACCGTTGTCGGCAGAATCGTCCGGATGCTCATTTGCCTCCCGCTAAACATCTGGACCACGTTCTTCCTGGAGTCCACGGTGAGGCAGATTCTGGTCCACAATGATGGTTCCACCGATGGCCAGAGGAACAGGTCCGTAGTCAGGTACGCGGAGTAACTAGAGTAATCGATGGCTAGCCGGTACCGGTTAGCGTAATCGATTATTAGCCCCAGGGAGCCGCCTCTGGATGCACTGATGGTGAAAAAGTTGGAGGTGGGGTACTGTGGTCTGGTGACGTATCTCACACAGACAGACAGACCTGCAGGGGTCAAAGTTCAAAAAGCGGCTTTAACAGGTCCGTCTGAAACAAGCACTATACGTACATACGCGTACTATAATGTTGTGGGGATGTTGTTGGGTTTCCAATGTAATGGGTCCTGGGACCCAAGGGTGCTCTCTTGGAAATATTTAATGAGCCCCAGGCAAATTGATGGTTTCTTATATTCTGCAGAAAATGCGTTGAACCTGTTTCAGGACCCACACACGGAGAGGGGGAGCCCGTCCTGGGCCAACGGTAGCAGCGCTGCTTTGTCCTGCTGGCTGTCAAAAAACACACCATGAACGGCTAAAATAAACTGCAAATGGCTGCAAATGACTGTAAGTGGTGTTTTGTGGGGAAAAGAATGATTCCAAAATCCAGGACCAGCACCAGACACGTGTTTTTAGGGCAGGTTACAAGTTGTCACTTTCTGTGTCGTCCTGACAGAGAGACGAGCGGTGGGAACAATCCTAGCGTGGACGCCCGACGCTGCTGCCGTCCACTACGGGCCCAACATAGCTGCAGTGGTGGAGGTGGACGGTACACGGAACGGTGGTGGTGCCGCTGCGCCCGGGGACGCTGGCGAGTCCACGGTGAGGCAGATTCTGGTCCACAATGATGGTTCCACCGATGGCCAGAGGAACAGGTCCGTAGTCAGGTACGCGGAGTAACTAGAGTATCGATGGCTAGCCGGTACCGGTTAGCGTAATCGATTATTAGCCCCAGGGAGCCGCCTCTGGATGCACTGATGGTGAAAAAGTTGGAGGTGGGGTACTGTGGTCTGGTGCCTACGACGTATCTCACACACACAGACAGACCTGCAGGGGTCAAAGTTCAAAAAGCGCCTTTAACAGATCCGTCTGAAACAAGCACTATACGTACATACGCGTACTATAAGCAGGGTAATGTTGTGTTGGGGGGTGCTTTCCTTCACCCTTGCAGTCCTCCACTCCTTTGGTCAACAATCCAAAGATTCACATTGTCTGACCAGACCATGTGACCCATCATTATGTCACCCATCATAAAAAAAGAGGAAGCAACCACAGTCAAACTAGATGATAAGGGGTGAACGCCCAGACCATTAGCATGCTAATGATCCACTAGCGCTATCGTTTAGAGCTCTGCCCCCCTCAATCTAACAATTTTTTTTGATCATTGATTTCTTTTTATAGAAAAAAGTGTCCAGTGTTTGCGTCCGGAGACTCACAGTACCTGCTGTGGTGGGGGCTGGTGTGGTTGACGGGACGGTGGTGGTGGTGGTGGTGTTGGCGGTGGCGGTGGTGGTTGGGTGGGGCAGCTCGGGCCCAGGAGGGGCAAAAAAAGAGATCCCGCTGTATTGTTTAGAGACAGTGACCATCTTTCCATCTAAGTTGAACCACGGAGTTTCTGGAAAAAAGAGAAAAGCGTTTCAATGCTGGATGGTATCTGTACACAGGACACTCTGTGTGTGTGTGTGTGTGTGTGTGTGTGTGCACCTGTAGTAATCATCCTTGTTGTTGGAGTATTTGCTGTAGTAGTCATCATAGCAGTGGGTACTGCAAAGACTTTGACTGTCACCATCATGGAGAAGAAGAGCAGCTTCATCGTGTCCATCTGTCTTCTGGTGGTGTGTGAGCGTCTGAGGTGTGTGAGTGTCTGTCTCTGAGCAGAGTGCTCTTTCCTGCAACACTGACTGTAGGTTTCGTTTCCGTGTTCAGACACTCCCCTGACACCAGCCGTCCTCCACCCACCACATGGCTGTGTCTTTACAGCCCCAGCTACAATAACTGACTTTTAACCGGCTTTTTCCAAACTCTGTTTCATATTTCATATTTTTTTAAAATATATTTCATGTGTTTAACAATGAAATGAAAGTTAATCTTCTGTCACAAACATCTGTGACATGCCTGGACTCTGACCCTGTCATTGGGGTCATTGTTGTTTTATTGACGTTGCCAAATTTTCCAGCAGATAGATAGATACATAGATACATAGATACATACATACATACATACATACATAGACAGACATACATAGACTTTATATTTATGAAGCTCTGTCTTCACTGTGCTGAACTTCCGCCCAGACTTTTATTTTGAAGAGCGCGCAAGGTTACCGGTGATTTCCGCTTTTTTGTGTTCGTTTTCTCCAGCTTCTTTCCTGCCAGCGCCGCCGCCGCCAACCGTGGACTCTGCTGACAGGAGAGGCTGTGACACCATGGATAACACGCGCACACACACACACACACACACCGTGGCGTGGTATAAAGGCGAGGACAGCCACGGAGCGTCCCAGAGCGGCTGAGGAACCATGGGGACCGTCTTCTCATACATCTTCTCCAGATTCACCTCCATCACCCCCGTCAGGATTTTAATGGGTGAGCAACAACCTGCGTGTCTTTTTCTTCTTTTTACATATTTCAAACTTCATTTTATTCCGATTCTCTCTTTCTTTTTTATTAGTTTGATGTTGTTTTAGGAATTTAGGGTTTAACCTCAGAGCCGCTGAACTTCTGCGTCGGTTTCACGCAAACCCCCGATAGATATCTGCACCTGTGGAGAAATGATCCATCATTTACAGCTAAAACATTCTGCTTTTGTAACTTTAACGCGCTTTTCTGGCTGTTTGGTGGGTATTTTCGCAGTATTGTTGTTGTAGTGACGGCGGTCGACCAGCAAGGGGCGCCAGAGGTGTTTGGGATTTTGCGGGGAAAACTGTCCCCAAATACTCACGCTGTCATCAGAAGTAATAGATTACTCTGCTCCCTGGTCTGACTGTGTCACGTGTTGCCACAGTGGGTCTGGATGGGGCAGGAAAAACCACTCTGCTCTACAAGCTGAAGCTGTCCGAGGTGGTGACCACCATCCCCACCATCGGTCAGTGGCTCCTTCCTCTTTCTCTGGCCTCACCCATGTGCCACGGAATAAGAGGAACCTTCACACCGGGACTTTTGCAGGCTTTAACGTGGAGACGGTGGAGTATAAGAACGTCAGCTTCACCGTTTGGGACGTCGGGGGTCAGACCATCATCAGGCCTCTGTGGAGGCACTATTACGTTAGCACGCAGGTACTCCAGCGGCTGCTGAAGCATTACCACGCACACACACCTTGGCCTGAGAGAGTGTGTCCGTGTGTGTGTGTGTCCTCAGGGTCTGATATTTGTGATCGACAGCAACGACCCGCAGAGGATCCAAGAAGCTGCCGAGGAGCTGCACAGGATGGTAAACAGCTGATTGGTGTTTTCCTCTTCCTCTTCCTCTTCCTCTTCCTCTTCATCGTCTGGAGGGAGCCGGTGCTCTGGTACTGGTTCTGATCCAGTGGTGTGGGGTGGAGGATCTCGGGGACTTTTAACCTCTTCAGTCGGCTAGCTCGTCCAGCGGCGCCGCTCCAAGGCTAACCATAACTCCTGATGGTGTGTGTGTTTGTGTGTGTGTGTGTGTTTGTGTTTTTTTCAGTTCGAGGAGGAGGAGCTGAGGGGTGTGCCCTTACTGGTCTTTGCTAACAAACAGGATCTGCCCGGAGCCGTGCCGCCCAGCGACATCACGGAGGCCCTGAGGCTGTAAGAACCTCTCGGCCGGTGGGTGTGCTCTGGGTTCTTTAAGCGGTCGGATCAAGGTCCAGATGTGCCAACCGGGTCTTTGTTCCCGTGTGTGTGTGTCCCCGCAGTGGTCCGTCCAGGCGTCGTGCGCTGTGAGCGGTTCGGGGCTGGTGGAGGGTTTGGACTGGCTCTCGGACCGGATCCAGAAGCAGAACCAGTGAAGCAGCCAGGAGAACTCAGGGGGGAACCTGCTGGTTCCAGGTTCTGCTGCCCTGGAGGATCTGCTGCTCTGGGCCTCAACCAGCCTCCCTCACGTCAGCAGCAGCAGACGAGCCAGACGTTTGAGAGGAAAGGCTGAGGAAAAAAAGGATGTTGCTCAAAGATCAAAGATCCGACTCTTTTCCCTTTAATGCTGCTTCTGGAATTTTACTTCTTTCTGTTCTTGACCCAAATCTGTTTGCTCTGTTGCTGCACCAAATAAGCACATTTTGGGGATTTTCACTAGGGAACTATGTTTAGTCTCATGGAGGGGGGGTTCATGGCCACATGAATAAGTGCAATTCATTGTTTTCTTACAATGACGAGGATCAAAACCACGCCAATTCTGTCTGTTTTGAAACATGTTGCTGTTTTTTTACAATAAAGTAGTTGAAATGTCCAGTTTGGGCTGTTCTGGTTTTAAACACAGACCCGCTTTTCCAGCAAGGACGCTGTTTCCCAGGAGCCTGGAAACAGCCGCTCCTGCTGCCACCAATGATCCCACTAGGATATCACACCTTGTTCCTGAGTAAGGTTTCCTCCCGCAGTCCGAAGAATATGGGAATATAGGAATTTCATGGGAGAAGAGTCATCGTGGATCAAAAATACGAGTAAAGCCTGTATAGCGGGTTAATTTTTTAATTGACCAAAGAAAAGCTTTTTTATTTTTTAATCGCTCGGAAAACATCCAACATCGGCCGTCTGGCTCTCCTCCCGCACCAGGAAGGTGCCGCTTCAATGACGCCACTTTGCCACCAGGTGAGAAAATAACCTCAAAAAGGCAAAAACCCCACATTTCCGGCTTTCGGGAATTATTTTCAGTCAGTTCCCATCATGTTTCCCTTCAGCTTCCCCAACACTAGAAATGAAGCTTGGTCACCCGGATGGAGGCAGATTAACGGGTAAAAGGCCTTTAATGGGGCTGCCGGCTGATCAAAGGTAAATATTTGTATTTAGTGAAACATGCAGAACAAAGGGGAACGTAGAACCCCACGACTCCTCTGGACCAGAAGGTTTGTGCTCTTGTTGACTGGTCACCAGCTCGTCCAGACGCCGAGCTGGCCGCCACCGCTGGCCCGAGTGGTTTCGAAATCCTCCCGTTTTGAAGGGTGAGCGTCCGGCGGTGGAAAGAACTCCAAAAAACAGAGTATTCCCATCTGAAACGTGGCCTCCTGCAGACCCGCCCACCCTCCCGGCTTCTCTCCCATCAGGGTCCGTTATCTCCTCCTCCGTTATGTAACAAGTTTTAAAACAGCATGTACAGGTTAATCTACATTTGCTGAAGTGGTGTAAAAAAAAAGCAGCACTTTTCTTTCCCAAACGTTTGTACGGGGAATAAAAACGATACATAAGAAACTTCCCATGCTGACACCCCGGACGTTGGTGTTTCTCCTTCCCTTTTTCCCAAGTGCGGCAGAGATTCTTTCATCCCGGAGGGGTGGGGACGAGCGCCCGTCAGGCCTCGGACTCGTCCTTCCTCTTCTTCCCCTCCTCTGCAGCATCGCCGTCCTCTGATTGGCTGCTGCTAAGCACCAGGAACTGTCCATCAGGACCCGGGCTGGGTGGAGGAGCGGCTGGAAGCGGCGATCAGGCGGCTCTGCTCCTCCAGATCCTGGAGGAGAAAAAACCAAGCTCAAGTTACCCGATACGGAAGAGACAAACACTCCACTTCCACCTCCACTTCCTGTCACTCCATCCAAACTGGACGAGCGGCAAAGATCACCTTCTCTATCTGCCTCTGCTTGCTGAGCTCTTCCTGATGCTTCTCTTTGGCTTTTTCCTGCTCCTTCTTCTTTTCCACGGCCTTCCGGTCCTACACACACACACACACACACACACACGAAAACGCTGCGGTGAAACCGCGTCATCGTGACATGGTGGAGGCTGAAGGGACTCACCATTTCCGAGTGGAAGGCGATCTGCTTGGCCAGACCGACGCTGTCACAGATCTGAAAGCGGTCAAACACGTTAAACCATGTTTGGCCCTCAGGGGCCTCTGTAGATCCATGTAGACACTATCTAACGTTTTAAAACATCCAATAATACTTTACACAGCAGAGCATCTGCTTCTCTTGCCTCAGCTTTGGTTACTTTTTTGGTAACTAATTGTTGCTTTTTCACTGTATAAAGCAGAGGTGGACAAACTGAGGCCCGGGGGCCACATGTGGCCCGCTGAACCATTTATTTAGGCCTTCACCGCCCTTCAGCTAGCATGCTAACATGTCCTCTCAAGACGGCGGGGGCCAGACATCATTTGGAGCTTCATCATCCATCTCACACACACAGCCAACCTTCTCTCCTTCATTGTTGGACTCAAAGATGTAGCAGACGGCTCGCGTGTCGCCCTGAGCAGCCGCGGCCTGCAGAACGAACCCAAACAGCCTCTTGTTGTCCTGGTGCGAGGAGCACTGCAGCACACTGGCCAGAGGGAACTGCAGCAGGGGAGGAGAGGACGCGTGAGGCCGGCCCCGACGCCAGCGGCGCAGCTCCAGAGCCGCGGCGGCCATCTTACCCTGAGGCGAGTCACCTGGGTCTGCGGATCAGTGAGCCTGGAAGACACACACACACACCGAGAGCCACACATTATCACTCAAAAAAGCAAAAGAGGGGCCGTTTTCCAAAGATATTCTACAGTGATGTTCTCACACACACACACACACACACACACACACACACACACACACACAGGTGCGGTTCTTACTTGAGGCAATCGCATGTGACCAGCAGGTGTGACTCGGTCCATCCTGAAGATGTTGTGGATGGCCCTGGCCGCCAGGATCTGCCTCATGGTCTCCGAGATGACGTCCGCCGACTCGGCCGTCTTCACCTCCATACAGCCCAGGAAGCGAACGATGAAGAGCTGGTGGAGGATCGAGCCTAGACCGTACAACAGTAATCCGTGTGTGTGTGTGTGTGTGTGTGTGTGTGTGTGTGTGCTCCAGCGGTGAATGAAAGACGTGGGTACCTTCGTCGTCTTCTGCCTCGTCTCCGGCCTCTCCGAAGGGATTGCTCCGTCTGCGGACGGAAAAGAAACCAGCCTCTATCCAGCTACCACAGTCAGAGCTCTCTCACACACACACACACACACACACACCTTCCAGACGGTGCCGTCGTCTTGTTCTGCCCTGGGTGTTCCTCGCTGACGGGTGAGATGATGTCGAACTGGATGGGCGTGTCGGGGGCCACCAGCGCGTCCAGCGAGAGCACGGACAGGGCCGGCGACGGCTCCGAGCCCGCCGAGCTAATGCTGCTAGCGCGGGCCACGCCTCTGCTGGAAGAAAGAGGAGAGAACGAGAGGAGCGCTGCTGATGACGCTCACCCTGACCCCTGACCCCTGAGCCCTGAGCCCCGGCTCACCCACCTGCCTGGCCTCAGGCTCTCGTGTCTCTGCTGGAAGGACGGCGATGGCGTCACGGCTTCCAGCGCTGACTGGTTGACCCTCGCGGCTAGCTCCTGCTAGCGCAAAGTACAGATCTGTCAGTTTTCATCCACGTTCTGGTGGAACTGGCGCATTTTAGACATGGAAAACGGTGGTCGTAATCTCCTGCTGCTCCGGCGGGGAACGAACCTCGGCGTTCTCGCTCAGGTAGATCCTCTTGGAGATGTTGTTGATGGTGGCGATCCACTGGGAGGGAAGCAGCAGAGGAGGCGTGTGAGCCACGGAGAGCAGCTGACAGACTAAAGAAAGAAGGGTCCCACCTCCTCGCAGTCCTTCCTGCTCTCCGACTGCAGCGTCACCGTCCTGACGGAAGGCGGGAAGAAGACAGACGGGTGAAGGTCTGAATCTGGGGGAGACGCCGCCGGAGGGACTCACTTCTTGCCATCGAAGGACGTGACCTGGAAGCAGAAGCGCCGGTCGTCGCAGTCGACGGCCATGACGGAGGAGTTGTCCAGGTCGGTGAGCAGGCTCCCTGCCACCTCGCCGCGGCCCTGCCGAATCAGGTTCCCCCCTGGGTGAAGAAGTACTGGCGCTCCCAGCTGGAGGAGACCAGCCCCGTCTTACTGGGAGACACACAGGCGGATGGTGAATCGCGGGTGGAGGAGGGGAGGGGAGGGGAGGAGGGGAGGAGGGGAGGAGAGGAGGAGAGGAGGAGGGGGCCTACTTTCGGATGTGGAGGTAGCCCTGCTTCTGGGTCAGGTTCCGACAGACGGGGGACAGGTTCTGGTCGGGCTCGTAGGGAGCGTACAGCGGGTCACATGACCTCTCCATATCCTGGATGGTCTGCTGCATCTGTCTGACCTCCTCCTCCATCTCCCGACGCACACTACAAACCCACACACACCCACACACAAACCCACACCCACACACACAACCCACACACACACACACACACACACACACATAGGCCAACGCCCCATACTGAGCTCACATTTCTACAAACAGGAGAGACGGAGTGAAGAAAATGGTTTAGGAGCGTGAGAAGCCTCTTTACTTCTGGACGCTGGTTCCTATGGTTGCCAGGAAGTCCTCCCACTGCTGGGTCAGGTTTTCTGAGCCGAGCTTAAAGAAACTTATCTGCAAGGACAAAACAAAATGGCGCCTGGAACAACACAGCCTCACGTGGCCTCACGCGTTATTTTAAGGCGACTTCTGAGAAAACACTGGCCTCGTTTCCAGTGTTTGGTCTGGTTGGCAGGAGCTCCAAACCTCTTATCAGAAAAGTGTGTGTGTGTGTGTGTGTGTGTGTGTGTGTGTGTGTGCGCACCTGGGCCTGCATGTATCCCAGCAGGGGCTCCAGCAGGGCCATCTTCTTCTTGTATTGCAGCGTGTTGAGCGAGCAGAAGTAGTGCATCATGGTCTGGTGCTGCTTCTTGCGGGAGGTGTAGACGTCCTCCACGGCCTCGGCTCGTACCTGGTACACACACACACACAGGATGCCAGTCCGACTAACAGCACACACTTCCTGATTATTACCCTGGAGACGGGTGAAGGTGTGTTTGGCTGACGGAACAAGTTTTTACCTTGTCGTTGTCTCTCTTCTTGGACAGCCGACTGTATCTGTTCACGGCCACGTCGTGATCTGGGGACAAAGCAAGCGGCTTCAGAAGCGGAGGACCTGGGTGGGTGTGTGCAGGTGGAGGTGGATGGGAGGGATACGGAGGGGCGGGGTTGCTGACGCCGCCCTCCACCTACCGTGACTGGAGATTTGAAAGACTTCTTTAAGAGTGAGAATCTCTGGAGGAGGACAAGAACACACAGAGTGAGGTGCTGCCTGGGAACGGCAGAACTGAACTACTGTATCGGTGTGTGTGTGTGTGTGTGTGTGTGTGTGTGTGTGTGTGGCTTACCCTTCAGATCTCTTTCTTTAAACTGAGTGACCGGAAACATCATAGCATCAGCAAGCTGGGTTGACAGGACAGCTTGACAAGAACTCAGCTAAAAAGGTGTGTGTGTGTGTATGTGTGTGTGTGTGTGTGTGTGTGTGTGTGTGTGTGTGTGTGTGCGTGTGTGTGCGTGTGTGTGCGTGTGTGTGCGTGTGCACGTGTGCGAGGGGGAGAAAGTAAAAACGTATAAGCAAACAGCTTGACCTGGCAGTGAGCCTCTGTGCCGGTGTCCTTTCTCACCTCGTCGATGACTTTTGCAAACTGCTGCAGGGTGGAGCTCATCACCTCATCGTCCCCCCCCAGAGGGAAACGCTGCAGACAACATCAACAAGGTGCAGAGTTTGGCTTACTGGACTTATTTAGTAACAAATATGGACAAAACTCCTCCTTGGTGTAGAGCCGAGGTCATGAGGCCACGGTTCCGGTCCATTTGTCCAGACTCAGCTGGGATACTCGTTTAAACCAGTCAGTCCAATTGGGATTGGCCTGAAACCATTTCTAATCTATGGCTCACACATCTTACACAGTTGAGCCGCCCAGAAGACAAATGAGAAGTTTAGTTGTGTGTCGCTATCAGGAACCTGGTGCGCAATGTTGGGTTAAATGAGGTTTCCGGTTGGAAGGCCGACCTGCTTGTCGTACTCCTTCAGCAGTCTGGATGTCAGGTGTGTTGCAGCACTCAATTCATTCTGAAAAGGAAAAGCCAAAACACCAATGAGCAGCTGGGAAACAGGTTGGAGGCACCGGGGCCTCGTCCATCTCCCCGTGTGCCGGAGCGCCGGCGTCCCCGTGTTTCACCTGCGCGTCGTAGATCCTCTGCATGGCTCGGTACAGCTGCGTGCAGTAGTCGGAGACGGCTGCCGTGTCCTCCTCAAACACTCTCAGCAGAGAGCGGGTCTAGTCAGAAGAAAAATGGACATTCAAATCGACAATTTGTCTACTCAAAAAGGCATATTCTTGGTCCTTGAGCTTCTTTGTGAGCCCTTAATTAAACGTATATATGTGTTGGAATGACAATAAAGTTCCCTGGATCTTGTTGACACAGTGATATGGGCCAGCAATGAGGAAAAGGGCAGATTAAGAACAGTGATTTAATAACCTGTAAAAGGACACTTTTGCATGACGTTTCCAGGCGGAAACTCCCACAAAAGATCAGTGGTCGTTAATGTTTTAATGATGCTGATGGACAACATATAGTTTTAAAACGTCCCAATTGACATCTTAACGTGAGGTGTTGTTGCTACGAGACTGTCTTAACTTGACATCTAATCTGTTTTAAATTGTTTACAAACAGATCTAGCAGAGATGGTTAGCCTAGCTGGCTAACCTAGCTAACATTAGCACGTCTGAAGAAAGCGCCATAAAAAAAGGTACTTGCCTGAGGACTGTCCTCCAGGGTCTCTTCTATCGGCAGCTTCTCTATCCCGGGCATGTTTGTGGGTGGTTATTTGTTAATTGATAACAAACAACAGCCGGATCATGCAACAAAATCAGTCCGACAACTCCAATTCACAACACCCCAAATCAGCTCCTCCCAGTGTGGCTGGTCCAGCCTCGGAGGTGGCTGCTGATTGGTTGGACACCAGGCTGTTCACGTGATTGCTTTTTTTCCAGGAAGAGAACATACACCGCCATCTTGGCTCTTATTTCCATTCGTTCAAGACATTTTTCTGAAATTCTGAGCCGTAATGTCCTCTTTATGACGTCGTCAGAAATGATTTAGAATGAATAATTGTACAATAATTGTTTGTGTAAAACAATAATTAAAAAAATATATTTATAAAAAGAGAAAGAAAGAGAGAGAGAGCTGTTCTCACCGTTTGCCACAAGAAGACATATATCGGGTGGGTTGAGCTCTCATAATTTAGGAGTTTTGAAAATTAGTCATCTGACTCGATGCCATTCCTTAATCTCAATAAGATTGTGGTTAAGAATTACAGAAATAACCTTTGTTATTTACACCACGGGTTTTTACAGTTTTACTCCTTTGCGTGTCCGCAGAAGTAAAAATAATGGCAAACTTTGAGAACATTTCTTTTGCAGCAAACAGAGAAGACATCTCTCACCAATAACACGCACAGAGCAGCGCACACATTCACAGCAACAGGCTGGGATCACTTTTCAAGGGTTTATTCAAACTTTTTAGTTCAGTTAAAATGCTAATTTGTGGCGTATTAAGGTAATAATCCAAACTAAATTTCATCAACCAAGTGGGCCAACTGTGATCGCACACACTCACTCACTCACTCACTCACACACACACACACACACACGTGCGCGCGCGCACACGCACAGCCCAGGTCGTCAGCGGCTCCACGCCTGCTGCCTCAGAACTGTGCAGACTG
>CAAE01014297.1:11433-29587 GCA_000180735.1 Tetraodon nigroviridis | reverse complement strand
CAGCAGTGGGGAGCTGCTGGAAGCCTCCCTATAAGGCCGGCTGATTAGCTGATAGGTATCAGCTGTGGCGCTGCTGCTGGATCCTGGGGACCTAGGCCCTCTGCTGGTGAGGCAGAGAGCCCCAAAACCGGATGCAGGGGAGGGCCAGCAAGCTGGGCCCTGACACTTATCCCATTTACAATCTTTAGCAGAGCTGTCTCTACACTCTGTTCACCCTAAAATCTGACTGGTATTTCTCTAAAATACAATTTTAAAGTCATTCAGTTGGATTAAAACCAGTTTCCCTAAAGCTTTACTCAGAAATGGCAAATTGGATATGGGTTGATAGTTATTAAAACTGATCTACGTTGGATAGAAGGCAAAACGTTGGATAGAAGGCAAAACATTTTCAAGGAAATCCTTAACAAGTCCAGATGAACAAAAAGTCTACTCTTGGATAGGACCCAGGAGCAACACGATGGTTGAAAAAAAAACACACCTCATTTCAAAAGCATATGTACAGTGGATCAGACATTCTCCTGGTCAGGTACAGAAGGCAAGCAGGTTTACCAAGAGGGCTCAGCAGACATAGGTCTGAAACAGACAGTCAGGCAATAAACAGAGTGCTGGAATGAACAACATAAATGCACACATAATCTGGCCAGGAGTCTCCCAGTGTCAGTGATTTAAGTAGCCACTCAGATTACAGATGAGAAGCAGCCCAGGTGAGATGGAGAAGGGAGGGTCACAGCCATAATTAAAAGAGAAGTTCAATCTTTCAAAAGAAAAAGCTGATTGACCCTAATACTTTTTATCCTCCTTCAGTTTGTAGCTACAAAAAAATTACCTAAAAAAATCCATTTACAGATTAGTTAAACTATGCTTTGTTCTTATTAGTTGGACAATATAACCATGTGTTGCTGCTGGAAAGTAGAGGATTTTGTGTGAGCTAAGAATTGTGGTTGAAATTACATTTCTTTATTGTATGATTAAACTTAAACCCATTAAATGTATGTATACATTGCAGGTAATAAATCTTGTTTTTATTTAACCCTAACATTATGCTTTTGGTGATCTAAATACATGGAAATGTAAGTCACCTCTGTGTCTTTAGTGAACCTTATTCATTTAAAACCACATACATTTGTCATACATGCTACTGGTTTAGTTGCAAAATGCAAATTTAGCATATTGTCACGGCTGTCAGCCTGTGCAGCTCTCAGCCCTTTCCCTACCTGTTGCTGTCAGGATCTGGCACACCTGCGTGGCACGGAGAAGGAGCTCACCTGCAGCACATGAGGAATCACGGCAGATTTATAAACTGCCGAGTTAGTTCACTGTTCGTTGTCAGATCGTTTGATTGTTTGTCGTTTGTTCATGCGGGATTTTGTGTTTGGACGGTGTTTCCAAAATAAACCCCTGTGTTGCATCTCAAAGCCTGTATCACAGTTGGATCCTGACCCCACCCCTGACAGTACGATCTGGCCAGAATTGGATCCAGCGCAGAGTGCTCCGCCATGGACATCTTAGCGCATTGGGAAGCTTACTTCCAACGATTTGACTCTCAATGGGGGGAGTTGGTGGCCCGAGGGGAGCGTACCACCACATCGCTGGGAGTCGTAGCCAGGGCACCCCCAGCGTGAGAGCAGCTGAGGAGCGGCCCGGCACCCCGGGCACGTCAGAGCGAGCCCCAGGGCGCGCCGGTCGAGGAGCAGCTAAGGCAGCGTCGGAGGTGACGCTATGGAGGGAATCGTGCCGGGAACGTTCCGGGACAGTTCCGGGACAGAGCTGAGAGAGAGACAGAGACTTGCTCCCCAGATCAGGGGGTTGATGTTGGGGGGTGAGTGGCCACCATCACTGGATGGTGCCATCGCACTGGCCAGCCAGCTGGAGCGCCTGGTGACAGAACCTGAACCTGCCCCAGAATTGGTGTCTGCTCCTGCCCCAGAACCAGTGTCTGCTTATTGGTCACTAGTCAGACTAGGTGATAACAACAACCTCATTTGAACTCAACTCAATATTCCACAAACAGAGAAAAAACCACAAGTATGTACCTGTGCTCTGTCACAAAGAACAGGTTACTGTTAGCAGGGAAGATGTGAAAGGTGACAGCCTGGCCTTCTTGGACTGCGAAATCAGGATCGAGGAGGACAGGAACCTCAGCATCGAAATATACAGGAAACCCACACACACAGATCAATATCTCCTGTTTGATTCTCACCATCCACTGGAACACAAACTTGGTGTTATCAAAACCTTACAACACAGGGCCGCAAAAGTACCGACCACATCACAAGGTAGGAAAAAAGAACAGGACCACCTGACCACAGCCCTCAAAACTTGTGGTTACCCAGACTGGGCCTTCACAAAGACCCGCAAGAAACGAGACCCCAGCAATGAAGAGGAGAAGGACAAACGTCACAGCGTTTCCATCCCCTACATGGCTGGAGTCTCGGAAAAATTCAGGAGGATCTTCCAAAAGCACAACATTCCAGTGCAATTCAAACCCTCCAACACCCTAAGGCAGAAACTGGTCCACCCCAAAGACAAGACACCAAGACATAAACAAAGCAATGTTGTTTATGCTGTACAGTGCCAGCAGGAATGCAGGGATCTGTACATTGGGGAAACAAAACAGCCACTCCACAAACGGATGGCCCAACACAGACAGGCCACCACGTCAAGGCAAGACTCAGCCGTCCACTTACATCTTAAAGAAAGTGGGCATTCCTTTGAGGACAACCAAGTGCGGGTGCTGGCAAGAGAAGACCGCTGGTTTGAAAGAGGGGTCAAAGAAGCCATCCATGTTAAGATGGAAAAAACCATCTTTGAACAGAGGTGGTGGTCTCAGACACCATCTTTCACCCACTTACAATGCTGTCCTCCATTCTTTTCACAAACAGAAACCAAAACATACCCACAGTTTCACCAGGGCAGGTGTTACATCACCAGGTGACCCAGCAGTCAAAAGAAAAACCAGGTCAACGACTCTGCCAACGAACCTACCAACGACCCCCGAGACATCCATTCAGGCCACTGGCATACTAATGCAATGACTCCCAGTTGACATTAGCATGCCAATGGTCAAAAAAAGGGCTATATCTTCAAGCTCTGCACTGTAACAGATCAGAACTGATGAAGCCTTTTGGATAGAAGGAGAAACGTTTTCCAAAAAGAAAATTGAAACGTCCAGATGAACACAGAATCTTTTCTCGGATACTGTTAGCAGGGTAATCGCTTGTAACTCAGCTTGCAATGAGACACTGCCTCTACAAAACTGATCATGGAAGCTTTACCAGTTGAAGCTGGAAGCAGAAATTAGCACTTTTCCCTGTTGTTGTTGTGATGGCCTCAGATTTCTTCTGTTTTCTCTTCCGTAACTATTCACATTTAAAAAACCACAAGTATGTACCTGTCGTGTGTCACAAAAAACACGTTACTGGTACCACCAAAAAGTGTGAAACGTAACACCGGTCCGGTCGGTGACGTCCAAAGTCACGAGCCAGGACCACACGAACGTCACCAGCGAAGTAGACACCAAACCCACACACACAGAGCAGTATCGCCGGGGGGAGTCTCACCATCCACTGGAACACAAACTTGGTGTTATCAAAACCTTACAACACAGGGCCGCAAAAGTACCGACCACATCACAAGGTAGGAAAAAAGAACAGGACCACCTGACCACAGCCCTCAAAACTTGTGGTTACCCAGACTGGGCCTTCACAAAGACCCGCAAGAAACGAGACCCCAGCAATGAAGAGGAGAAGGACAAACGTCACAGCGTTTCCATCCCCTACATGGCTGGAGTCTCGGAAAAATTCAGGAGGATCTTCCAAAAGCACAACATTCCAGTGCAATTCAAACCCTCCAACACCCTAAGGCAGAAACTGGTCCACCCCAAAGACAAGACACCAAGACATAAACAAAGCAATGTTGTTTATGCTGTACAGTGCCAGCAGGAATGCAGGGATCTGTACATTGGGGAAACAAAACAGCCACTCCACAAACGGATGGCCCAACACAGACAGGCCACCACGTCAAGGCAAGACTCAGCCGTCCACTTACATCTTAAAGAAAGTGGGCATTCCTTTGAGGACAACCAAGTGCGGGTGCTGGCAAGAGAAGACCGCTGGTTTGAAAGAGGGGTCAAAGAAGCCATCCATGTTAAGATGGAAAAACCATCTTTGAACAGAGGTGGTGGTCTCAGACACCATCTTTCACCCACTTACAATGCTGTCCTCCATTCTTTTCACAAACAGAAACCAAAACATACCCACAGTTTCACCATGGCAGGTGTTACATCACCAGGTGACCCAGCAGTCAAAAGAAAAACCACGTCAACGACTCTGCCAACGAACCTACTGTAGTAAAATGAGCTGCCATTTTACATGAGTGTGATCAGAATCACAACTGTGTACGATTTATAGCAGATATTGAGTGTATCATAATCATAACTGTGTATGATTTATAGCAGATATTGAGTGTATCATAATCATAACTGTGTATGATTTATAGCAGATATTGAGTGTATCATAATCATAACTGTGTATGATTTATAGCAGATATTGAGTGTATCACAATCATAACTGTGTATGATTTATAGCAGATATTGAGTGTATCACAATCATAACTGTGTATGATTTATAGCAGATATTGAGTGTATCATAATCATAACTGTGTATGATTTATAGCAGATATTGAGTGTACCACAATCACAACTGTGTATGATTTATAGCAGATATTGAGTGTATCACAATCATAACTGTGTATGATTTTTAGGAGATACTGAATGTCATTGGGGATAATCATAATTACTAGAATTAAGCGTAACCACGCATGATTGTGTATTACATGAAGAATGTAGTTGTGTCTAGTATAAAGGGGGATGAAACTGGGGCATGGACACCTGTGACCTTGATGTGACACATGACTTCTGCATCATTGTCAGATACGCCTACAGGGAGCGGTCAGGTATTAAAGGTCTGGATGCGGAAGAAGAAGGGGCTCTTCCTCTTGATCAGACACTGTGGTTCATTGACCGTGTGTTTGTGTGTGAAGAGTCCAAGTTTGTTGAAAATAAATCTTGCTTCTCAGTCCTGGTCTCCTGTTTGACTCCACGCCCGAACGGAAATTACTTCACTACCAACGACCCCCGAGACATCCATTCAGGCCACTGGCATACTAATGCAATGACTCCCAGTTGAAATTAGCATGCCAGTGGTCAAAAAAAGGGCTATATCTTCAAGCTCTGCACTGTAACGGATCAGAACTGATGAAGCCTTTTGGATAGAAGGCGAAACGTTTTCCAAAAAGAAAATTGAAACGTCCAGATGAACACAGAATCTTTTCTCGGATACTGTTAGCAGGGTAATCGCTTGTAACTCAGCTTGCAATGAGACACTGCCTCTACAAAACTGATCATGGAAGCTTTACCAGTTGAAGCTGGAAGCAGAAATTAGCACTTTTCCCTGTTGTTGTTGTGATGGCCTCAGATTTCTTCTGTTTTCTCTTCCGTAACTATTCACATTTGTACTGTTGATGGGTTGTTCAGGATCCAAATGCAGACACGATGTGAGGTGCGGCGTGTTGCTCAGGACCCAGATGCATTACACGACACTGGTGCGCTCAAACAAAAGCCCCTTTATTGGCTGAACGGGCAAACAGAAAAACCTCCCACGGCAAAAATGGGGCTGAAAACACAAACGGGGATGTCCAGGGTGATCCAAAACACAAACAGGACTAAACACAAACACCTTTATTGGGTGAGCAAACAGGCAAAAACAGAAGATCTTCTATGGCAGGCAAAAAACGATGCTCAAAACACAAACGGGGGAGTCGTCTCAGGGACGTACAGAGGACTCAAGGACACACAAATGAACAAACAATGATCCCACAACGGGGACCAGCTGGCAGCCTCCCTAAATAACCAGCTGATGACCTGATCCAAATCAGCTGTACCGCCGCTGCTGCTGGATCCTGAGGACCTGGGCCCTCTGCTGGGAGAGCAGAGAACACCACAACAGAATGCGGGGAGCGGGCCGGCAAGCCGAACCCTTACATGTACCCCATGTGGAGATTACTGCCACCACTCGACATGTGTCCAAATGTTTCAAAGTTGCCTTTGCTCAGAATTGCGTGTGATGCCCCAGGAGTTGCCAGGCCTCAGACACCTGCTGATTGGAGGCTTCCGAGAGCTGTGGTGTATTTGGATCAGAGACTGAATTTTCTTCTGAAAATAAGGGAGAGTTTAACACATGCTCCCACAAAAGTGTTTCTTGCTCTTTGAAGCTCCTGCCTCAGTGGTTGCTCTTATCTTGATAAAGGATTATTTTATCTCCTTCTGTTTCTTTCTTTCTTTCTTTCCCATTCTCTTCATCACGTTTTTCCCCCTCCCAGCATCTACAATTTTGCATGGATCTCTTAGGAGATTGTCCCCTTACCCTGGATCTTTCACCCCTGATATTTCTTATGTCCTGATGTCAGAGTGTGCCCATCTTTTTCCTTTTTCTACCACCCCCACTACATTTCTTGCTTCTTTTGCTGCACAGGACAATGTCTTTCTCTTTCCCCACCTCCTCCATTCTACCCTTCCAATACATGACAGACTGTGTAATTATTGTGCATTATAAACCTCTCTTTTTATTAGCTACCCATTAGTAAACCTGGCAAACCTGTAATTTTGGAAAAAAATGATTATTATTTAATCATGACATCAAAGAGAGAACCTCACTGTTTTTGACTGAATACACTAATTGTGTCCTTGTTCTGAAAGAGGCTTCACCCCCATGTCATAACCTCCTCCACACTCGCCCCATTACGAGACAGCTTGCACAGTTTCCCGCGCAAAGCTGCTTCCACCACGCCCTGGACCGGCCGCGCCTGCTGCATCAGCCAATCAGTGGTTACTCCTGCTGCCAGGCCGGCCCCTGGGGGTTTCCCGCCTTCCGCTACCGGCACCACTCCTATTGGACACTACCGGCATTTAAACCATGGGCCGGAAGAGATCTGTTGCCAGATCGTCTCCGTATTTTCTGAGCGTTCCAGCAACTGTATTGTGATTATATTTTGGATTTCTGAACTCTGCCTGTCCCCGACCCTGAGCCTGCCTGACCCTTGTCTGTCTGATTGTGAACCCACGGATTTCGACTACGGAGTGTTTGACCTCGAGCCTGCTTAGCCCCAGTTATTACAGTCAGATTAAATAAAAATTGTGTACACCAGAAGACGTGTCGCACTTGGATCCAAACCGATCTCTGACACCCCATCGCTTCAAAAAGGCAGTCAGTGCTAAGTGTAAACTGTAAACTGTGAAGTAGAAGGTATAGAATATACAGGCCTTTAATATCGCAAAGGTTTCAACATAGAGATAATCACTATTCTATCAATGGTATGTCTACAAATATGTATACTGCACTTATTAACAACAAATGCTCAGTGTACTGTAAACATATTTTGCAAAAAAGGGAAATGTTAGTGGACTTGGGACATTTTACAAGTGTTTTATATTGGGCTTTAATGATAAATTTCTTTAAAAGTTTCTTTTTAAGGTGGGACATAAAGGATTCTTGTATTTTTTTTACTACAAACCACCCTGAAAGCACATGATCAGATATTTCACCCAAACCCATTTAGAAGTTTCCATTTAAAATGATTTTTATAGAAACGTCCATTTTGACTAAACTAGTTAAAACACAGCTAGCCTGAAACATCTTGTTAATGGTTTAGTTTCTATTTCCTAATTAAATTTTTTTTTGTTAAAATAATAATTTAGAAAATTATTTTACTAACATTTTCAAACATAAACAAAAGAGAGTTTTAAAGGTTTTTTTTTTAACTTGTAAACAGTGCCGCATCATGTGTTAAAACACTGGTCAACTTTTAAAGTTTGGGTTCAGATCCAAGTGCGACGCAACTGTCAAATAAATTAAACACCGTTTATTCCAAACGTAATGTATACAGGGTAAGACTATAATCATGGTCAGATACACAGGTGGAGTTTCAGAATCCAATTGTTAGTCTTTAAACAACTGTCACCCTTTTTCTGTGTAGTCTAAGAGGAGGGGGGAAATCTAAACATTAATCAAGGGGATGTACACGGGAAAAAGAGGATTCGAATTTCTAGGATTTGTCAGGGAGACTGGCAATGGTGATAGTGTTATGGCAGACTAACTCCAACCCCAATAAGACACTGACACGGATTCAAAAAAACTGGTGTATTTACCACATTCACTAACACTAACACTTGACTTAAATAAAAGGAGATGATTTTACAACATGAATAGAACTAAGAACAACGTGAACAAGAAAATGAGAAAACAGTTTCATCATCAATTAAATCTCAGTTATTATTTCCAATATTTTTGCCAAGGTCTCTCTTTGTGATTATAACTGTTCAATATAAGTATTGCGTATCAAGTTTGTGAAGTTGTGTCGGCCGACAAAAAAATTATATAAAAAAAAGAAAAGCGGTCTGATATCTCAGATAGGAAAGGGAAAAAAATTGCAACTCTTCCAAAGAAAAGTGGGAAATCCTCGTTTTGTTTCCTACCACCCTCCTGGGAAGCAGGTAGCTGTCAGGTCCAGAAACCTCAGATGGGTGTTCTTCTGTGAATCCAGCTCACGGATATTCATATTTCAAAGTTTTCCTGTAACAAAAAAAACCCAGCCTGCACAAACCATGCAGAGCCTTTATTCAATTTTTTTACATGCATTCCTTAAATACAATATACCTGTACCGAACACGTGTCGCTACGTTAGCTTAGCTCTCGTTTCTCCTAGCTTTTAGTTCCAGCTTAACCCCGGTTGGATAATAACCACTTTATTATACAGATGTATATACATATAAATCATATCCTGTCACATCACATCGTATCATATCCCATCATCATATCCTAGCTGGTTCCTATTTTTATTTTAAAGTGCACGTTAATTCACACAATCGGTGTATACATTCCAGAACCATCCTTTGCTAAATGCACATGTTTAGCACTCACCAGGATATTCTTCATTCCTGTGACCCAGAATCCACCAAGTCACTGAGGTGGTTTCCTTTCTTAACTTTGTGTCTAACTTTTTCCTCAAAAAAATGAAATGAAAGGGAGATTTTCCTCCGTCTTGCAACCGGAGCTGCCGTGCAAAAAAACCTTGCGGTGCGTTCACTGTCACTCGGAAAAACAATACTTAAACGAAAGAATGACATCATCAAAAAAACAAAAACAAAATATGCATTTGCTTCAAAGTAACCCTGGGTTACACAACAATGGTGGAATACTAGCTACAATCTGGCAAGTGAGTCATTCACAAAGGTAGAGGCCGGCTGGCAGCAGAAGCAGGTGCTTATTGGCTGGGGTGGCAGGCGCGGTCGGCCCGGGGAGCATGGTGCTGGTAGTGTGAAATGGGAAGACCACAGGGGGCTGGCCAAAAGGGGCAGGTGCAAATTGGCTGAAGAAGTAGACAGCTGATCCAAAGAAGTGGTGCAGGTGCAGTACAGAGGGACGGGGCACCAATGGCAGAATGTGACAGAACCTCCCCCTCAATAGACAGCTCCCGACGTCCCAAACAAGCAGTAGGTGAATGGGAAAAACCAAGCCAGAATTCAGGGGACCCTGAGGGCACTGCACTCCCTCAGCAGACTTTGTTCCTTTCTCCCATTCTGTGGACTGCCCTCTAGCCCAAGGTCTCAAGGGAGAAGCCCTTCTGGTGTTGAGTAAGGGTTATGGGCAGGGACCCAGGACCTCTCCTCTGGGCCATATCTCTCCCAGTCTCAGATATTGGAGTCTTTCCACACCAGTGGGAGCAAATCAGGTGTCAAAACGTGTATTCTGGCCCTCATCAATGAGCCACAGAGGAGGCAGGGCGAGCTGGGAACAAGGGACTCTCATGGGCAGGCTTCGTCCTTAAATCGTGAAATGTGGAGTTAACCAGCATAGACCTTGGGAGCTGAAGCCTCACTGCAGTCAGACCGATGGCCCTTTGGACAGCAGAGGGGCCCAGGGACCTGGGCGCCAATTTCCTGAATTCAGCTTGAAGGGGCTGGTCCCAGATGGAGAGCCACGCTCTCTGGCTGATCCGGTAAACTGGGGCAGCGGTCCAACGGCATTAGGCCTGCGTGCTGTGATGGCCTACAGAGCGCAGGAGCGTTGTCTGAGCCAGGGCCCACGCTAAAACAGAAGGGCAGAAGACACGTGTTCAGAGACAGGAACAGGGAAGGCTGATAGCCGTACACAGAAATGGCGAAAACCCCATAGCTGAGATGATAAAGGAGCTGTGAACCTATTTCACCCAAAACTAGTAGGGAAGACCATGAAGCATACCCTGAGAGGTAATAAAACAAAGAGCAGGCTCAAGGTTCTTCCTCTCCACCCGTTAGACTGCAATTAAAAACCAGAAGAAAGGCTGGGGGTGACCCCCAAAAGCTTGCAAAACTCGGGGTTAGGGTTAGGGTCATCTGTCCTAACTTGTGGGCATTTTTGCTTTTACACAATGCGTTGCAGTTGCATTCATACCAGTGGTTTTCACATGCCTCTGTCCTTGTCATCACATGTTGTACCCGCAGAAATCAGGCTCTTTTTTAAACTAGTGTGCCACAGACACATTGATGAGGTAGTTATTATAGCGGCTTGCTGGAATTTTTTGGGAAATAAGGTCTGCTTGAAAAGAGACTTCCCGGGGTTTAAACCAGAGTTCAATTTGATGGACTTCCACCTCCATGTCTGCAGTGTACAAACCAAATAAATATTTACTACTCTTATCCAAGGTTAGAGCTCTGTGTGCAAGTGTACTTGTTAAGGTTTTTCTTGAAGACGTTTCCACTCCTCTTCAGAAGGCTTCTTCGGTTTAACACTTTGTAGGGAGAGCTCAAAAATATCATTCAAAGGTTTGTGGGCAGGATTGTTGTCCTAGTTTCCCTGAGGGTGAGGGTTGGCTACCTCCGCGACCAGATGGACTGCGCTCTGGACCCGCTGCAGTTTGCCTACCGTCCAGGCATCGGCGTGGACGACGCGGTGATCTACCTACAGCACTGGGCCCTGTGCCACCTGGAGGCCTCTGGAGGCGCTATGAGAGTCATGTTCTTTGACTTCTCCAGCACCTTCAACACCATCAGGCCCTTGCTCCTTAGGAGGAAGATGGAGGACGCGGGCGTGGACCAGCAGCTGGTGGCCCAACAGACTACCTCACCAACAGGCCCCAGTACGTCAGGCTGCAGGACAGTCTGTCAGAGGTGGTGGTGTGCAGCACGGGGGCTGCACAGGGGACCGTGCTCTCACCATTCCTCTTCTCACTCTACACTTCAGACTTCAAGTATAACTCTGGGAGACACCACCATTGTTGGCTTCGTGTCAGAGGGGGATGAGCTGGAGTACAGAGGAGTCATCACCCGACTTCGTTGAATGGTGTGAGGAGAACCACCTTCTTCTTAACACCAGCAAAATGAAGGAATTGGTGATAGACCTCCGTAGGACCTCCACACCCTACACACCTGTGAACATCGAACTGGTGGACTCGGTTAAATACCTGGGTGTTCATCTGAACAATAAACTGGACTGGTCCCACAACACCAACGACCTGATCAAGAAGGGCCAGAGTCTGTCAGGGATCGGTCTGAATCCAAGTGTGACACGTCTTCAGGTGTACACAATTCTTTTATTGATCTGGCTTCAAAACAGGGGCTAAGCAGGCTCAGGGTCAAAACACATTTCGGAGTCGAAATCCGTGGGTTCACACTCAAACAGTTAAGGGTCAGGCAGGCACAGGGTCGGGGACAGGCAGAGTTCAGAAATCCAAATACGAGTCAGAATACAATTGCTGGAATGCTCGGAATTACGCAGAGACGATCTGGCAACAGATCTCTTACGGCCCAGGGTTTAAATGCCGGTAGTGTGTAGTGGGCGTAGTCCCGGTGGCGGAAGGCGGGAAAACCCCAGGGGCCGACCGGCAGTAGGAGCAGGCGCCGATTGGCTGAAGCAGCAGGCGCGGTCGGTCCGGGGCGTGGTGCTAACAGCTTTGCGCGGGAACCTGTGCAGACTGTCCCGTAACGGGGCAGGTGTGGGGGAGGTTATGACGGAACCCCCCCTCAACGGACGGCTCCTGACGTCCCGATGTGCAGCAGGTGAAGGCTAGAATTCGGGAGACCCTGATGGCACTGTGGCTCCGGGCACAGCGTCTCATCGTCTGACTGCGCTCCCCTCTCAGACTCCGTGGGCTGTTCTCTTGCCTGGTGTCCCTGGGAAGGACGCCCTCTGGTGTTGAGTGCGGGCTGGTCTGGATGCTGCTGGTGGAAGTCTTGGATCAACTGCGGATTCAAGATGTGGCGAGCAGGAACCCAGGACCTCTCCTCTGGACCGTAACCCTCCCAGTCTACCAGGTACTGGAGTCCCCTCTCGCTCCTGTGGGAGCGGATCAGGCGCCAAATCTGATGTGGGGGAGGTTATGACAAGAGTCTCCTGCTTCTGCTGAGGAGACTGAGGTCCTTTGGCGTGAGCAGGGCTCTTCTAAGGACCTTCTATGACACTGTGGTGGCCTCGGCAGTATATTACGCCATTGTGTGTTGGGGGGGGGGAGCAGCACAGACAGGGACAGGAAGAGACTGGACAAGCTGGTTCAGAGAGCTGCCTCTGTCCTGGGCTGCAGCCTGGACTCCATCCAGGAGGTGGCGGACAGGAGGATGTTGGCCAGGCTGACGTCCATCAGAAGCAACATCTCCCACCCCCTACACCACACTGTGGAGGCCCTGGGGAGCTCTTTCAGCTCCAGGCTGAGGCATCCTCAGTGCAAGACGGAGCGCTATGGCAGGTCGTTCCTCCCCACAGCCATCAGACTGTTCAATGCAGCATCCTAGGTCCTACACAAGCACTACCCAACTACATGTCCATAACTCACATATTCATATTCCACAATTCATGTAAAGCACCTGTATATACACTATTTAATTTTATTTTGTGTACATAGTGTAACATTCCAGCAGAAAATATTTTTATTTATCTTGTCTTTTCTATTTCAAATTTTTTCTCCAATGTTTTTGCTGCTGGAACAGTGAATTTTCCCCGCTGTGGGATAAATAAAGTTCTATTCTATTCTATTATTTTGTTATTGTAAGCTTATTGGAGAACTAATAAATCCTGCTATGTTTTTAACAATTTCTTAATAAATGTGTACTATGTACAACCAGTGCCAAAGTCCCAAAATTAAATCAATCAATTAAATGATCATATAAATGTGTTAATAATAAGTTAAAATACCCATTCATTTTAGGTTAAAAATAAATAAATAAATAAATTGGTAATTACTTTACTACGTAATTTATGGTATATTTTTTTTACTATTTATTTATTTTTGGATCCTTATGTTCAATTCAATTCAATTTTATTTAAATTGATAAATCATATCAATGTTATCTCAAAATATTTTACAGGTTTACAGCAAGAGGATCAGGGGATCAGGTAAAAGAGAAATAGCTTCCAACAATAAGCTCCCCATTAATAGGCATAAGCAGGACAGAGACATGGGGAAAGACAGGGGAGAGGGGAAGAAAAAGACACAGTGAGGATAGAGAAAACAGTGAGCAGGCAAGGCCGTAGAGTGGGGGTTATGGGTCCAGCAGCAGTACCAGGCCTCAGAAGGTTGATGGTAGGAGATACAGCATGCTACAAAGGTGCTGTAAAAAGATGAAGCACAAGTACTCCGAGGAAGATGGGGGTGGGTTAGTGCTGAAACAGGCAAGATAAGCAACATCTCCGGCCCCCATTCTGAAAGCGTAACACCTAATGGTCTCCCCCATCAGACCCCAAACCGTCCTAGCTATAGGCTTCAGCAAAAAGCAGGCTTTTATTACTCTTAAACACAAAGAAAGTGTCAACTGCCCGAACTGATGCTGGTAAGTGGTTAACCCATTCAAAGGAGCTTGAAAACTGAAGGCTCTGGCTTCATATCTACATTTGGAGATTAGTGGTATTACTAGTCAACCTGAATCTGAGGAACATAGCATCCTAGAGGGCTGATATGGTTCAATAAGATCAATAATATATGATGATGCCAAACCATGCACAGCTTTGTAGGTTAGGAGGAGGATCTTAAATTCTACTTTAAATTTTATTGGAAACCAATGTAGGGGGGGGGACATGAGTGAAATATGCTCACATCTTTTAGTCTACAAGCTGCTGAGTTCTGAATGAGCTACAGAGCTCTGAGGGACTTTTTTGGGCATCCCGAGAAAAGAGAATTACAGTAACCTAACTTGGAGGTAATAAAAGTGAGGATGAGCTTCTCAGCAGCATCAAAGGAAAGGACAGATCTGAATTTTGTAATGTTTTAATGTGTTGCAGTGGATCATGAATTTATTTTAATCTGTGAACCTTGCCTATTAAAGTCGGTGGGCAGATCATAATACTTGATTGATTACCCTCAGTGATATCCTTGAAGGTAACCAATCAAGTCAAGGCAAATCGATTCCAGATAAAGAGCTGGTAAACACATTCCGATACAATGGGTGTTGCTATTCACCTCTATGTTGGTTTGGATACTTTATTGAACAAAACTTTAAGGGCAACCACTAAAAATTGAGACTCGGTCCTCTAGCCCCAATGTTGATACAGCTTGTAAAATGAAGGACAAAATGTCAAAAACTTGCTCATGGTGATGGACAGATGATGCCTAACGGAGTGTGCGGCACATTCCCACAAGTGTGTCAACAGTGTGTTGGTGTATCGCTCAATAGTGACATCTGCTGGATTTTATTTAATTGCAGGCAACCATAAGTAAGTGGAAAAACTTAACTGGGTTCTGGCATGCAGACACCAAATGATCAGTGAAAGGACCTGTATTCCTGTATATCAAATGCACAGTTTCCAAAAATACTTTTTTTTTCCCGTAGAACATGTACGTGACATCAAATAAAAGTGAGTTTTGTTATCCTTTGGGAACTCTTCAATCATTTGTTCAACATGTAAGTACTGGTGAAACAGGGATTGCTTATGTACTTGTATGTGAGGGGAAAAGGCAGGGTTTCAATTTTTATTGAGAAAGAGAGAAAGAGATTTTTTTTTTTTTAATGTTGTGTTTTATGTTAAAGCCAAGGCGGTTTCTCCTCTTTGAGACCAGTTCTTCAGCTTTGGCACCCACTAAATAGTGTGGGTTTAATTAGATAACATTTTGGTCAAATAACTCCAACGACTTCAATAAATTCCTCTACTTTACATGCTACATGCTCTGAGTCAGCAGGTCCTGATTGCACATGCTCACCATTACGGAGATCCTCTATCAAGAAAGTCACCATATTTAGAAAGACTTTGGTTTCAAGCAGACCAGAGTGGTGGATTAGACAAGATTCGTGTTAGCCTCGCCCCGTTGATGGGTGAGATTGACAGATAAAATAAATTCATTATCCACTGCAGCACCATTTAATATTTATTGAAATAGTAAAATAATTATGCACTCCATGAAACTCGTCCATCACACTGAAAACAAGCGGCCATGAGAGAACGCATTTTACCTGAGTTCTGAGCTGCACAGCATCCGGACTGAAGCTTCCTCCTATGGTGATTTTTAAGCATCTGACAATGACAAAAGAAAAATTCCCAAAACAAATCGTGGTGAAAGTAAATAAGAAAGGTTGGGTGATGGAGAGCCTGATGAAGGATTGGCTCAGAGAGTGTTACTTAAAGCGACCGGGGGACTTTTTTCGCCCAACCATCATCAACGGATTCCGAAAGGCCGGACTGATGGGTTATGAAGAGGAAAGTGCGCACTCAAGTGACATCGAAAATGAGGAGAATGATGTAGTAAGTGATGAGACCCTGGGGCTGTTTCATTTGGACACTGAAGTAGAGGACTTTGACGGTTTTAGCGCGCAGGAGGAAGATGAAGAAGGAGATCAGTGACTTTTCTAGTAGGATGCATGGTACATGTCTTTTACCAGTTATTAGGAGATACTGGAATGCTGTTCATGCACTTTCATGTTCTTTGTTTGAGTAAAAAAGCATAAGCAATGTAATTTGTGTGTAGCTAATACAAATGTATATTTCAAGGTAGCTGCATTACAGACACCGTTAGAAAAAAAGCATTTACACTATATTTGTTTACATTGCTAAGCGGATTAAATTAAAAGAAGTTAAAAAATCCTTACATGTGATAAAAATTGGATTTAAGTTCTCTGTATAAACATACAAGTGAAAAGAGTGGATTTTGTTTCTTACCTGTCTGTTTGTCACTCATCAGTGACTCGTTTCTTACAGTAATAAAAACATAATGAATGTTTTGAGCTATATTTTTCATATTACTACGTGGGATGCCTGCGGCTTAAAATCCCGTGCAGCTTGTATAAGTACAAAATTGATTTTCTTTCTAAAATTAGATTATGCAGCTTTTAATCAAGTGCGCTCTGTAGTCCGGAATTTACGGTATATGGGTTTTTATTCATCTAAAATGAATTGGTACTAAAATTTATTGATGGCATTTATTCACGCCTTTATTTGTTTACTTCAGAATTAATTATTTAATGACACAATTAATTAATTATTTAATGATGTATTTACATATTTAATTTTGGCACTTTTTGTCCTTCATATTGTACTGCCTTTTGTTTATTGATGCCAATAAATCCGGAGAACCGCTGATGAGTCTATTTTTGGCAACACACGGTTTAGATGCTGCCGGCACAGTTAAGTTAGAACTAATTCCTAGTGCTTATCTGGTTTAAAACATGGTATTCCTAACATATTTTCTGCGCTTCCATCAGACGGTCGCTTAATCTACTAAGAAAGACAATTCAATTTTTATACAATGAAAATTTTTCATCACAAAAACTGACACGCTGGGTTCATTTTATTCCTTTACAAGTTTTCCATTTTAAACACCTCTTGTCTAAATATTGGTATCGACGTTGGACTGTATTGATTACTACGGAACTTTTAATGCACTTGATATTTTGCGATAATATCTTGTCCGTGAAGGAAACAGTTTTATTTTGAAAGGAGTTACAGGAAATGGTATATGTTAAGTTCGCGTCAGTCAGTAAAGGCACTCAAGATTTGGCTTTATGTGCGGCTTCCTCAGTCATACAGTTCTGAGCGCAGTGGCATCCCTAACCCAAGCGGACGCTTGTGTCTACCTATAATAGCGGTGCCCTTTTTTGTATTTGGAATATAATTCTGATGATTTTAAACTCCACTTCTATGAATAAAAATGGGTAAACTGCACTCAAAACATGGTAAGCTTTCTTAACCATAAGAGAAATCACAGCCATGGCTCTTCTGCTGCTGCGATAACGTTACTTTCGAGTAATAAACCTCATTGTCTTCTCACCATCTTACTCTCAAGCGGCTATTCGTAAACCGAGGGAAAGCCCAGAAGGTAAGCGCAACATTTATTTTGGTTTCTTTTCGGTGGAAGTCTTTGGAGTAGTATTAGACAGTTCGCATAGAGCTCAGAATTGCAGCCCACGGTCCAATTCTTTAAAGACAGACCACTAGTGGAAACGTGAGCGCAGCACGGTAAAACACACTTTGAAGTTACTTACAACACGTTTCTTTGTTCAAGGCGACGGTTTTGTCGTCAATGCCTGCTTGACCAAGGAAGATCGACGACTGGCTGGTGAAGCAGAAATACTACTGCTCTAGCCTCGAGCAGCAGGACTGTTGTCACCACAATAACTGCGCGTTAGCTGCGCGGGTGAGTACATCGCCGTGGTGCGCAAGGGTCACGTAATTTATCACCAAGCAGCTTCGTGCGCCTGAGGGACATAATAAAAAGTGCTTTATGTGCTAATGCGTGTGTCATTTTGCTGTATCTTACACCACATACACACAACAACATAAATAAGTGTATGTACAGGTGTTTTACATGACTTGTGCAATGAGTATATTTATGGATTATGATACACGGTGGTGCAGCGGTTAGTGCTGTTGCCTCACAGCAAGAAGGTCGTTGGTTCTGCCGGCCTTTCTGTGCGGAGTTTTCATGTTCTCCCTGTGTGTGCGTGGGTTCCCACCGGGTACTCCGGCTTCCTCCCACAGTCCAAAAACATGCCAGGTTAATTGGAGACTCTAAATTGTCCATAGAGTTTGAATGTGTGAGAGAATGGTGTGTGTGCCCTGCGACTGGCGACCTGTCCAGGGTGTATCCCTGCCTTCGCCCTAAGATTGCTGGAGATAGGCACCAGCAGACCCCCACACCACTG
>CAAE01014294.1:97779-141200 GCA_000180735.1 Tetraodon nigroviridis | reverse complement strand
ACTGTTGCATCCTCATTTCATCCTTTTTAGAAGGAGACTAAATAGTGTGAAAGGAATCCTTGACAGCACAGGCCAGGCTATCATCCTGACTTTAATCAGTATTATGACGGGCTGCTGCATCTTTTCTAGATGGAGTCTCAGATGTCATTAATTCTTCTTACATTGACTTTGAAGGTGCTCTGAGTTGCAACGACCACTTTGTTAGAATATATATGACTGTTTACCTCCAATTTCTTGAACACATTTACCTAGGGTGGTGCCGTAAGGTCAGAGGAGACATGGGATCAAAAGATAAAAAAATAAAAACAGATAAATGAAAATAAATGAAATCTAATTCTTGGCATTTTAACATATGTTCCGTCAACTAAATGGAAATTTGTTTTCAGGTTTGAGCGATCCTGCTAAAAGACAGACAGATGGACATCGTAACACCTAATCTTATTTAAGGAGGTAAATCAAGAATAGCTTTGTAAAATAGAGAGTTTTATTTGAGTTGCTGTTTTGTTTCATTTTTTAACTGGACTTTCTGCAGAAAGCTAGAAAAACCTGCAGTTAAAAGAGAACCGTTTGTGTTTTTATCATCACAATAACTTAAATGTAGTGGTCCAAACTTCAAACCTGTCCCCCTCATCTAGACCAGGCAGATGCTGTATGTCCTTAAAAAACAACAACAACAACAACAAAAACACAACTTTATTTCCAGTTTTTTTCGTTTTTTGTTTTTTTAATTATCATTATTACTATTATTAGCTTGGAACTTAATTCTGTTTCAAATAAGAAGCTTTGATTCTGGTAATGTGGATTTTTTTTTTTTAATTTTTATTTAATGTAGTAGAAAAAAAAATATTTGACATGAACATATTATTAATGATGGAAACTTACCTAAAAAAACAGTTCCTTTTTATTGGCCCTATGAAAGCAAACATGCCGGCGCCTACTGGTAAAAAATTCAAATATTTTCCTGTTTGACCTTCTCCTGATAGAAGCAGTTATGCACATTAATCAGGCTGCAGGTTAATCTCAGCACTGTCGTGCAGGCTCCGGGACACCTACAGGGAATGTGGGACAGCAGTTAACTTTAATAGCATCATTTTGTGATGGTTAAAGAAACATATATTGAGAACTCCCTGAGGCTTGCAGCCCCAGAATCTTAAACACGCACAGACGCACATACACACACACAAATATGCATCCACATACGCACACCTTGCACTCACACCTCCATAAATTTGCTGCCTTATATTTGGTTACTTTATCCTAATGGAATCTAAAATAAAGCACCACGTTCTAGATGGTCCATATTATCTTTTTCTTAATATTAGTTCTGAGTATCATCATTACCTACACTGCTAACTAGCAGAAGTATTAGCAACAACTTGATGTGTTATTATGTATCGCAAAGGTTACTAATTAATATATGTTTCTCAATGTTTCTCAAACTAAGGTGGTACTTCTGAAGCATGACCCACTGACACAAACTGCCCATGACATAATTATCCTACACCTAACATTAACTTCCTGCAATCCATCAAAAGAAAAAGAAAAAAAAAAAAAAAAAATCAACATTTTACAATGCATTGGCTGGTAGAACATATACAACATAATAATTTAGGACAAACCAGTATAAAACATGTTCGTATAGGATATACCAGTATAAGACATGCGAGTATAAGATATGCCAGGCCTGTGGTAAGAAAGTCCAGCAAGTGGCAGAAAGGCTAAAGCTGTTATGACTGGAGCATGACTGCCTGCTTTACTTTCTCTATGTGGCACGGCGCACTAGGAGGGGAGCCACTAGGCTGGACTTCAACAACGCCACCTCAGGAATTTCACCCGAGGAAATATTTAGGGGACAAAGCACGCAGGCTGGAGTGACAAAGAGGGCAGTAGGCGGTGTCTCATTTAAAAACATTTAATTTATTGTTTCTACAAATTAAAACTACTTTCTTCCAATGCCCTGATCAGCAAAGAGAAGGGCTCGGTCCAAAGCCGAAACTTACCAGGAGGAGGTGTCGTGGTGAGGTGGGGCAACACAGCAACTTTAAAACTCAAAGACATGCACACTAAAAGCTATTCACCCCAAACACATGTGACACTGCACACAGGGAAGGTGACGGTGAGCTCCAGACCCGGGAAAGGACACACAACCTAAAAGGAGAAAAGAGGGCCTCCACCCAAACCGGCGACACCACCTCACTGGGTCTCAGGGACGGGAAGACAGCAAATAAAATAAATTAAAACCAATTTAAAAACCCAAGATCAATAATTAAAATTGGAATGGACAACAACAAAAGAACAACGACAGTGAACTTAATATTGTTGTACCAAACCAGGCAATAAAAGAAATACGCAGAAGGAGGGATGGCCACGATGGTGCATGTCCCCACACTAAACTCCACCAGTTGCTCCGACAGCTTTTCTGTCCGTAAATAGCCTCCGGCAAAGCAGCAGCGGCGCCTGGACAAGGGCGATCGTCTGACGTGAACTATAATGGTGGCCACACACACACAAACATGAGTACAACCGACAAAAGAAACATCGGACGCAAAGGAGATCTTACTTGTGGCCACACCGGATCAAACAAGGAAGGATGATCTTCTAGCCATTCGTACGCGGTGACACGCTACAAATCTAAAAACATTTAGTTGTGCAAAACTTACTGAGCAGCCGTTCCCATGAGTAGATGCCGGAATGAATGCTTAACTCACCCGCGCCGCAAAGCGGAAAAGGAAGTGACACAACCAAGTGGGAAGAAGCCTGGGCATCAAGGAGCCGAGAGAGGGTCAACAGGTGTTGGCCTCACCCAGCCCATCACCATGACTCAGCACTTCACCTGCCACACACATAACATCTTTTGACTGTGCTAATGTGTGGCATAAACGTATTACTTATTCTGGGTGGGAACATGTAATAACTGTATGTTTAAATGGCCAGCGGTTTGACTGGAACTTTGCGGTGGCCCCAGTTTCGGTGACTATATTGGACGTGATATTTTTGTGTGCGCACAGGATGTTGGTGGACATGTCAAACCATCAGCTGATGAACACAGTTTCTTTTGCTGCTACCCCTGCACCACCAATGGCCCTGTCTCTTTGCACTAGTCAAAACTTTGGGTAAGGTAGATGTTTACCAACATCTCCTGATGCAGTTTTCTGCACTGACAGTGCTGGCGTTTTCAGCTAAATTTAAAATATATGTTTCTTTATTTCACAATGGGGAAATTTCGCTGTTCCAGCAGCAGCAATACAATAATAGTACAAAATATATACAGGAAAAGGAGAATAGAAATAGAATAGAAATTAAGGAATAAGAAAATAAAATAAGTAAAACTCTTTGTACACATAGTAAAATAGCTGCCCAGGGCCTCCACAGAGTGGTGTAAAGGGTGAGAGGAGTTGCTCCTGATGCATGTCAGCCTGGAGACCATCTTCTGTCCACCACACTCTTCCTCACTGCTGGCGGTGCTGGGTTGTCTGATGTGAGCGCCAGAGGTAGCTTGGCTAGCATGGGAGCAGGTGCTAACTGGTCAGGTTCAGGCACTGGTTCGGAGCAGGTTCAGGGGAAGGTTCGGATGCTTGGCACCAGGGATGGCAGAAATGGAACATCGGAGCGATTGAATCATTTGAAACGATTGATTCAGAAAAAGAATTGATCTTTTGAAGTGTTCGAAACATCTTTCTACAACGACATCTGGTGGCCAATATTAAATATGACTCTCAAAATGTAGAACAGTGCTGCCAACTCCGCAGCAAGGGACATGGCTATTGGCTGTCTGTCATTGCCTAATTTACACAGTTAGCAAACAGCATGTAATGGTGGAGGAGAGAGAAATGGATGCCTTAGCCAAAATAGACGAGACGCTTTCTAATGCCATCTATCTCAAAATCCATCCATCCATCCATCCATCCATCCATCCATCCATTCATCACAAATTAACCTTAACGCTCACGCTAACGGAGTACAATACACTCCGAGGCAAGACTTCGCAAAAAATGGCACAATTCAAAAAATTTTAAATGTTTCAGGTGTGTCAAGTGATAATTCAACAGCCAATCAGCTGAAAACACGAGAAATTATTACTTCACATATTTAGGTTTTATGTATTTTTTATACAATAGGCATGTTCATTTTCTGCAATGGCAGTATTTTATTTATTATTCGATTTTAGAAAAGGGATAACAACATCACTATGTGTTCAGTGGCTGAACAACTAAGGTGATTCGAAACAATTGGGGGAGTAATGGAACACGATATGGAGCAGTCACCTGACACCATCCTTCTGATACACACCTCAGAACAGCGTTTTGAATCACATGTTCCACCTGGGTTTCGGTACGTACCATCACTAGTTTCGATTTGCCATCACGAGTGTTGCCTTAACCTCTAACACAAAATAACATTTTGCTTTTTAAGAATTTTTTTTTTTCTTTTGTGCTATAATTTGTATCTAGAGGCATTCATGCTCATGTGCCCTGAGAAAGAAATTCTTCAGTCTTTAGAGACAATGACGCTGTTAAACAATGTTGCAGAGAGTAGCGCCCTCCTCAGGCGTTCAGTGGTATTTAAGGAATAGTCACAGCTTCCTCCAGCTCAACAGAGAAAAAAAGAGTGTAAAAAACAAGTACTGGTAGATTTGAAAAGTAGTCGTGTGTATGTGTTGGTTAAGGATGTGAATGACATTCAATGGGCTTTGCAAATCATTCAATTTTCTATTTTGATGCAATATATTGTACCTGCCTCTGACTGCAATGATTAGCCATCAAATTATATTAGGAAGTCGCAACAGTTTTCTTTTTTAGCAGACATGTGAGAAATTAATTGATTGGTGTCACACAGCCAATTCTGCTTTTGATGCCTCTTTTGGCACAAATATTTTGCTTAAAAAAGGTCTAGCACCAAAACATCATGATTGTAGTAAAAGCATTTTGTAAGCTGGCCAAGTGTTCCCCAAGTGGAAAGCTTCTTCACTGAGTAAAGAAACTTTGAAAACCAAGTACCGGTAGTATCCATCTACGTGTCCTGAGCCCATGGTTGAACACTGACCTGTTGACCACTAAATTTAATGATTTAGTGTAATTCATGTGTTTGCATGTATGATGTGTGTATATTGCCCACTCTATTTGTTCTTCCCCTCGTCAAATATTCTTCTGACTCAGCTCGAACCCCTTAGTGTAGCTGTTTTATAACATAGTTGTAATGTGGTTGAGATCAAGAAAGAGCATACAGCACTGATTTCACAACATTTATTTGAATTTCCTTTTCTTTTTTGACTGATTATTACAATACACCCAAAAAAAAACCCAAGAAAAATCCCAGTATTTATTTTAAAAAAGCCATAGATTGAATAAATCCATTGTTGACTAGAGGTTAGGGTTAGGGTTAGGTTTCGCCTTCTATCCAAAAGGCTTCATCAATGATGAATGATGAAGCCTTTTGGATAGAAGGCAAAACGCTTTCCAAAAAGAAAATTGAAAAGTCCAGATGAACACAAAATCTTTTCTCGGATGTCACTGAATATCTCTGAAAAATCCTCAAATGTATTATTCCCCAACAGATAGCATAAAGCGTGAAAATTTACTTTATTTTTAGATTAATGACAGAAGTGTGAATTCTGATGAGTTCTGGCACAAAAGATCTTGTTAATAGATTACAAGGTGAAAAAGAGACATACGAACAATGGAAGTGGAGCAAAACATGAGCATATTTCCCCCACTGCACGCCTGCAGATCAGCTGTGAAAAGAGAGACAGAAAGAGACTTGAAGTCTTTTTTCAGTCATTATGCATTTGTCTCGTATAGGATCCGCAGTCAGAATCAGGTCCAGACTAGGAAAAGAATGCTTACCTGCCATTTTCGTTATCTGAGGTATTAGGCTGTTCCAGAATTGACAGTCATTAGCCCTCAGTTTAGTCTTGTAATTTGGAGCCTGGGTGTCCAGAGTGACATACTCCTTATTTTGAGAAGTAAACATGGGCCAGGGTTGTCCATCAATGCCTGGATTCCTGACAAAATATAAAAGAAAAAATTTACCAGCATTATAAAGGTCTCACACACTCTGGCTCAATGGATATTATATGATAAAATGACGACGTTTTAACATCTGGATCAAGCCTACCCTGTACGAGCAAAGGTGGCCCAGTACTTCATGAACCTCTTGCTCATGTTCACTTCCTCTTGAGTGTATCCCAGAGACGGGTTCAGGGGTAATCCAAAAACAAATTCAATCTCATAGCCGTGCATGACACCCATCCATTCTGGCCACGGATTGCGGGACGATCGGTGTTGGAAGTAATAAAGGAAGGGCTTACCACCAGCCTGCTGATACCTGTCAACACATATACCACTCTAATTTGGTTTTGTGTTACATCATATTTTATTGTGTTATTATATTATATTATATTATATTATATTATATTATATTATATTATATTATATTATATTATATTAGTTTAAGTGATTTGTCGGATATAATTTGCTTTGAAATGTATACTGATGTTTCTTAGCAGGATTTTTTGGTCACACTTGTACCATTTACACAATGATGTATAAAAGAATTCCTTATTAGTGATAGTGGTGGGAGAATATTAAAAATCACAAATATTCTAAGATGCACTCCAAACACCCCAGATTTATATGTATAAGGGAACTGCTACCAAGACTGACAATTTTTAAAAATGTGGGGTTTCCGTTCTGCCTGCCTTCTGAAGCCTGGGCTCGCAGCACACCACCACCTTTTCTTCTCCTCCTTTATTTTTACATTCTTTTATTGTTCCTCTATTTTCTTCCTTGTTTTTTTAGGACGTTTTTTTCCTCTCCCCTATTCACACTTCTGATTATTTTTTTTGCAAATGTTAGCTTACTCTTCTATTCACCTTTTCTTTGGGGTGGGGTGGTGTACAAACAGTCCAGATAAACTCTAATAAAGGAGAATTAGAGTCTGTTTTATAAAGCAGTTGGACAAGTTGGAATTAAAACCTAAAATTAGAGTTGCCAAATGCTTAAATATCCAACTCAGAGTTTTGGGTTTCAGAACACGAGTTCAGAGCAAAAAGCAGCTTTTTTACCTATAGGCAAAATCCTGCACAGGACAGATGAACATATAATTTGACAGCATTCTGTTCAGCGCGTCTCGGTTCTTGGTGCCGTTCTCCTCATCTGCCCAGTCAGTATACTGGAAAGTTATGGTTTCTTTTGTGATATTATACGAATGTGAAAATATGAGGTTCACTCCAGTGAGGAACTGAGCTTTGGTGATAGGACTTTGGCTGGTGATGTCAAAACCAGGAACTGTGTAGACTAAGAAGTAAGTTCCTTCATCATGATTTAGACCCAGGAGCACCTCCTTCTTTTGGATGCTGGGATTACTTATCAATGCCTGCAACGGAAAAGTAGATCAACAACAAGTTCCAGTGAAAAAAAACTTCTTTGTTGAAAATGCTACATCAATATGAAACATACATCTATTTCATCTGGTAGAAAGACTCCATCCACAACAGGAAGAAAAGGAATGTCTGAGGTTGAGGGGTTTGATAAAACCCCATACTGGACCTTTAACAAACCAGTGGCATCAGTATTCTGCAAACATGTTTCCAGGTCACTGGAGATGTTGGAACATCCAACTAACATTCCCAGCTTTGTAGACCTGAATTTTGAAAGAAAGAAAGAGAATGACGTTAATCTATATTCATACAGCATCTGTTACAAACTAGTTTCTCTCTATTTGCTTGTCAGAAACCCAGAGACCCACAAGAGTAAAGGAGAGAAGAGAAGAGAAGAGAAGAGAAGAGAAGAGAAGAGAAGAGAAGAGAAGAGAAGAGAAGAGAAGAGAAGAGATGAGCAGAGTTTTCAAAGTCTGTTTATGGACTATGTAAACGACTTAATATACAATAAAAAAAAAACAGGCACACTTAAATAAGAACATAACATTCCTTTGAGCTCCTCTGGCTTTCCCACGAAACACAAAAGCTTCCTAACCGTCTATATTTGACAGAAAGCCAACATGGTGTCAGTCATCTTGTAATAGGCATGCTCTACTCTCAGCCTGGTCTTTAGCAGGTCCTCCACAACTTGCACTAGTTTCACGCTGCCAACATTTTGATCCTGGTTTATGCATGTCAGCCGAATGGCAAATTTAGCATAAACAGACAGAAAGTTAATTACTGTGTGAACATTCCTTTTCTTTTCCAGACCTGAAGTTCACGATGGTTCTCTGAATGTCTGCAACCAGGGTTCTTGGTGGAGTGTAGTTTCCATTTTGACAACAATGAGTACGCTTTCTCCTCTCCTTAACGCCCTCCCAGAACACCCCAAAAACTTTCAGCCCTTGCTTTGTCCACTCAAGACCTCCAGGCAGACTGGGCACTGCCTGGTCCCTCCACTGTCCCACGCACAAGGCTTCACTCTCGACCCAGTTCATCTGTGCAGATGAGGCCATTTCATGCAGGGACAGGGTGGCCTGGAAACACTGAATGTCTCTCTGGCTTTAACTTAAGGAAGCGAGACCTGCCGAGGGCTCCCTTGACTCTCACCTGCAGGAAGACGCTCAACTCCAGCCTTTTTTTCTTGCAGCACATGACCCATGGCAGGATCAGAGGCCCTGTGTAAGCCCTCTTCTCTCTGTCCCTCCCACTATTGATGTTTAAAGAGCCTACTTGGAGGTTGTGCATAGAGAACTGATTCGGGAGAAAAAGGTAAAAAAACAAAACGAGCAGAGGACAGTTAAGGGAAGAAAACACCTAGTGATATATAATCATGTTAAATCTTTTGTTCTTTTGCCTTTCCCGAGCCTGCTTTTCAGACTGGATATATTTTTGGCGGTAATAGGATCCACCAGCTGCTGCATTTACAGCACCAAGCTCCACCTTCGCACTCATGGCCACGGTCTTAACTGGCTTGGCGACCGAAACTTCCATGGCAACAGCCTCGACCGCACCCGACACTGTGGCACGGAGCCAACAGCATTAGCAACAGGTGAAATTGTCAGCTCCTCCTGCCGCTTATGTGGACACCCAATATATTTGTGTCCCATGTCACCACACTCAAAGTGTTTCAACTGTCCTAAGCTAGCATACATCATGTAGTGGCCATGACTGTGCTTCACTCTAAAAGACGACTCCAGTGTTTGTGAAAGTTATTCCAAAAACATGAACATCTGTTGTCTCAAAAATTGCTTTAGGTTTGGATCTATTCCAGATTTACTGTTTTATAACAACTGACAAATTTGCCAAATCTATGTTTTTCAAAGACTCATTTGGTATCAACAGCAGAAGGCCGGACACAGTCATCCTTGCGGAAGAAATCAACACCTGCACAAAGGTGTCCCTAATAAACATTTTGCTCTCTTAGCTAGTTCACGTGAAACATGAGTCTTTTAAAAACAAAACTGTGGCCTTGTTTATTTGTGCTGCAAAAAAACTCCAAAAAAAAAAAAAAAAACAAGAACAGAAAGCTGTCAACTCCCTGTCATTCACACGCCACCTCACACTCACCGGAAAAGGGAAGAGGAGAGCAGAGCAGAGGAAAGGAGAGAATGACATGCAGCCATAAAGAAACTTGTCATGTTTCTTTATCCTGGCGGCCTTGGCTTAAAAGCACAGATAAAATGATGGTTAAGGATAGCTGTTTCTGTTCTAACTATGGCTTTTACCCCAGTTAACATAATAGCTGTAGCTACGGAAATCATCAAGTCCAAACGGCCACATTTTTAGCTAATGATTAAGGGCTCCACCTTTCATTGTTTTTTTGCAAGTTCTGGAACCTGCAGTAAACAAGCACTCTGGGGGTGGAGCAGTCTCCTGGTACGGCATGATCAGGCTGGCTTCCCTAGATATGAGGAAGCTTAATCCTGAAGGCATTGTGCAATGGACAGTTTTAGGTTAAAGGTCACTAGAAGGGTTCCTCACAGAAAAAGGCTAATGAAATGATGGGATCATATGGTCTAAACCTGGAGTTTAGGATTAAACACAATAAAGAAAACAGAAATTGGAGGACAACCAAAACTTTTCTTCTTTGAGACAAGGCTAAAGTTTGACTGACTGAATTCACCAATGAGAGCAAAGGAAACAGAACAGAGTGCCATCAGAATACCCGGACTCTATGAGGTCTATTCACAATGACTACCAGCATGCCAGCCTCGTCCCCCTAACCCCAATGGCATGGTCCAGTCTGTGTATAAGGCTGCTCTAATCGGCTGTACCCCAGGCAGCACCAAGGTACTATGGCACCAGTAAAAAAAACAAAAAAAAACAAAACAAACACAAAGAACATGGATAGACGTTTTGGCTTTAAGGACATAATAGCAATCTGTGGCTCAATGACCTGCTCCATGCCTCACTGATGTTCGCTGTTGACCAGGTGGCAGTAGGAGCTCCACTCTCCATCACAGCTCTTTTAAAGAGAACGTTGCTGCCTGGAGAGAGAACATGGAGGCCCACACATACCGATCCTGCACTTTCTCCAAACAGAGTTATCTGGAAACAGCAGACAGACAAACGTGGCAGTAACAATGAACAAATCTGTTTTCCTTAGTATAAATTAGTGATGACAGCATTAGGTGTGTTAACATCTTAACCTTGATAGTCCTAGTTTAAACAGAAGCAGATATTTGACCTGTGAAGGGTCTCCTCCAAACGCAGCGATGTTGTCCACCACCCACTGGATGGCCAAGCGCTGGTCCATCAGGCCTGCGTTACCACGGACGTTTGTGTTGTTTGGAAGAGACAGGAAACCCAAAACTCCAACTCTATCAAATATAATCAGGAAAAATCAGAAAAGTACCTTCTTATGGGAACAGAGGAGATGAAAGGCATCATTTACAAAAAAATACACCATCATTAAAACCAGATTACAAATCCAATCTCAACAGGCTCTCGTTCATACTGGTTTGACATTCAGTCACAACTTATCAACAGTGGCCAAAACACTATGAATGAATTACTACTGATGAAAAGATGACTGGATGGATGCATGCATGCATGGAGGATTTTATTTACATCAGGTGTTTCAGGTATGTCCCACGAGTGAACCTGAGCTCCACTCAGAGGGACCCTTACACTTACCTGTAGTTCATCGATACCACGATCACATCCTCAGATTTACTCAGGTAGCGCCCGTCGTAAAGGTCCAGAGAGGCTGTTCCTGTGGTGAAGCCGCCTCCATAGATCCAGATCATGACAGGCAGCGCTGATGAAGCCTGGCTGTTGTTGACCCGGGGAGTCCAGACGTTCAGGTACAGACAGTCCTCACTCACCGGTGTGTTTGGGTTCCACATCTCTGCTCCTCTGAATCCTGACAGACATCAAGACATTTACTGCTGTCAACAGACTTTTCGTTACTTTAGTTTAATATCCCAAAGAAAGATGTGACCTTTTTTAAATTCCTCTGCTGATATCCCACAATTGTATCCTATTTATTACAAGATTTCGGCTTTAAGGGTCGCCACAGCAAATCAGTTCCTCCATCTAACCATGTCTTCTGCATCTTCTTCTCTCACACTATCTCCCTTTATGTCCTCTCCCACTACATCCATAAACCTTTTCTTTGGTCTTCCTCTAGGCCTCCTGCCTGTTAGTTCAAGACGCAGCTTCTACAAATATATTTCCTAACTCTCCTCTTAACATACCCAAACCATCTCAGTCTAGCCTGTCTGACTTTGTCTCCTAAACCTCTAACATGTGCTGTCCCTCTGATGTCCTCATTCCTGATGCTGTCCATCCTGGTCGCTCCCAAAGAGAACTTCAGCATTTTAACCTCTGCTACCTTCAGCTCTGGCTCTTGTCTTTTCCTCAGTGGCACTGTCTCTAAACCAAACAACATTGCTGGTCTCACCACAATTTTGTCCACTTTTCTTTCATTTTTAGCGGAAACTCTTCTGTCACACGTCACATCTGATGCTTTTCTCCAACCGTTTCAGCCTGCCTGCACACGTTTCTTCACCTCTTTCTCACACTCTTCATTGCTCTGGACTATTGACCCTAAGTACTTAAAATCCTCCACCTGCTTTATCTCTTCTCCCTGTAACCTCACTCTTCCACTTAGGTCCCTCATTTATACACATGCACTCCATCTCGCTGTGGCTAACCTTCATTCCTCTCCTTTCCAGGGCAACCCTCCACCTCTCAAGCTTCTCCTCCACCTGTTCTCTGCTCTTACTACGTATCACGTCATTGGCAAACATCATGGTCGGTGAAGAAGCCTGTCTAACTTTGTCTGTCAGCCAGTATTACAAGATGTATAATTATTATCTATTTAATACAGTAGGATTTCTATATCAAAAAAAATAGTGAGGGAAATTATATACCAGGAAAAACATAACTTCTGAGCTGATGCCCATCTGTTTGTTGCTGATAAGCATGATCTGATAGGTGGCAGTGTCCAAATCTAACTTTGACCCTTGGCCCTTTTTTGTGTCTGAAAAGTAAATGATAACAATGTTTGTTGTATGTGCTTTTCCTCAGATGGAAAGATTTTCGTGAGCCGTGGGGAAACTGACCCTGAGGCTATCAGACTGCTGCCAGATCACTCGACTAACGCCCACCTAAATTCAGGAAGCTTCACTCAGCACCTGGCACAAATGGAAGGTTCGGAAGCTTTATCACTAAATGTCCTCAGGTACCGATGTTGTGGTCTTACTCTTCTGCCACATCAGCTTCTAGCAACTTTGCTGCTGTTTTTTCATCGTGTGTCTGTTTGTGTTTGTGTGAAAAGCGGAATCACATTGAATTTGGGATTTCTCTACATTGATCACATTCGAAGGCGGCTGCTATGGTTTCCTCTCAGGTGAAGCTATAAAACTCTTACATACTTGCTTGTTTTCTGAAGCCTGAAAAAATGACAGAGGTAAAACAATCCTGCAGAAAATGTAGAAGAAACATTTATTCCACCTGGGAATGTTGTGTCTGCCAGCTGGAAGCAGGTGTTTGAGAAACTGCTGGCATTCTTCACTCCTTCCCATGAGTCTACTGGCTCTGGATTCCTGAAGCGCAGTTTTCCAACAGGAGGTTTAGCATAAGGAATTCCAAGGAATGCACCAACACTCCCATTCAGCACAGGCAGCAACTTCCCTTGAACAATGCCATTTTTAATGGTGACCAAAAGGTCATTTCCATCAGCAGAAGCTACAAACAGGACGAAGGGAAGAAGGAAAATGATGGCACGGTGCCAACCTGTGTGCCATTGCAAAATCCTGAAGAGAAATGGAAAACTTAGTCAGCCAAAAGGAATACCAAGAGAGAGCTACCGACATGTCTACGCATTATGAAGGAATATTTTGTATTTGTCAAAGATTTATGAAGGAAGCCGGAAGCATATATTCTGTGAATTTCAACTCTATATTTTTAAATGTAACTTAACTAAAGTGACTTTCTGGAATTGAAGTGTTGTTTCATATCGATAGGAAGAAAAAAAAAAAACCAAATAACAGCGAATCAAACATTTAACCAAAGCGTTAATATTTCAACACAAAATAACACACAACTTTAACATTTAATGCACTTTGTTGCCTCGTTTGCTTGTCTATGATGCCCTGAGAATCTCGTTTCTGATGTACAGTCAACCTCTTCAAACTGTACCAAAAGGTCCATGCCTCTAAAAATAACCTGCTGACCTTAAAAACAGACAACAGCAGGTGCAAGCTCACACGCATTCCTACTTTTGTGACTGTGATACCAGTTTGTTATTGCTCAGAACACAACCATCATTCAAAGGCTTTCTGACTTAAGATTTAAAAAAGAGGAAATTGCAATGAGTAAATAAGGCAGTGTAGAGTGGCTCAATTGGACCTCTTTAATTAAGTTACTGCATGAACACCCAAAAGTCTTCAAAAGTTTAGGATGAAACACAACCTCATTTCGTAACACGATCGACTGGAATAAATTAGCAATAACAAACGTTGCATTTACTCGACCCTCACTTTGGCTGCGTACATTAAAAAGTTAAAACATCTTTTTTTTTCTTTAAACAGTGCCTGCACACAGGAATGTGGCATGCGCGGCGCAACAGAGGCAAGGAAATCCTTGCAAAAACAACACAATTACACGCTTGAGTCAACGTTGAATAGTTACTTTAAACGTTGTTGCGAAGAAAAGCTCAGTGATGCGGTGGTTTCAGCCCTGCTGAACGATCTGCTTCTTCCGTCCAAAGGTTGGAGGGCAGAGCCGGGAGGCTCACGGAGGCTGGAGGCAGCGCGATGCGCGGAGCCGCCGCTGCGCCTCTTTTAACCGCGCTGATGTCGCCACCGACGCGCCCGAGAGGCCCGCCCGCTCCGGGGTTGGCCTCGCGTGGATGGGCTCGCTTCCATAACCCTCATACACTGCGATCACATGGAATTCCATCAGCTGAGAAGCTCATTTTCTCCTTTGGTGTCTTTCACAAATCAAAATAATGTTGAATGTGTGAGAAATGAAATATTATTTTCATTTGATTATCATTAATTAACTTGTGCCCTGTCCAGCTGGAGATAGGCACCAGACACCACAGGGTATAAAGGATATAGGACAATGAATGAATACATGAATGAATAATTCACTTATTCGTTTTCACACATCTCTGGGAGTGGTAATCTTTCTTTTACAAAATATTTATTATTTAAATGGCTAAAAAATAAGTGTCATTAACATGTTTTCCTCAAGTCTGAGGTACAGGTTCACAAGCACGTGCTCTTTAGAAGCAAGAAATTAAAAAAAAAAATAAATAAATAAAAAAAAATAATGACAGCAGCCGGTTTTCTGTCAATCATTTGGTTGAGAAATATGGGCCAATCTCCTGGCAGACTGCAAGTGGTGCAACCAACAACCACAAATGCAATCATTTATGATCTTAATGACAGATTGATGCAATCCGAAATCATTACTGATGCACTGGCTGACTCTAACAGAATGTTCCGTAAGAGGCAGGCATACAACTCACATGATGGTGTTGGAAAAAAAGTGGTTTTTCCTGTTAAACTAAAAAACAGTGACGTTTTGGTGAAAGGTGTTTCTCTTACCAGACGAAGTCTTTATTGCAAAAAAAAAAGAAAAAACATATCCTGCACCATACCCTCTAGGACAGACACTATTTGCAGAAAAAATAAATTGTTTTGTTAAAAGGGGTTTTAAATAAATTCAGCTAAATCAAATAAGTTACTCATAATCTTTCACAGCACACTTTTGTGCTACGACACACACCATCATAACAATATAAAAGCTCTGAGGCCGGGGTGTTAAACCCATTTTCACCAAAGATCACTTCAGCATAAATGTTGGCGTTAAAGAGCCAGATTAACCGTATGAATGTAACAAAATTCAATGTTATTTAAAATAAGTAAAATACGCCTTATATTATTAGATATAAGATGCATTTTGTTGCTGTATTAATGTATACACCTTCTGTACAAATGCATAAATGCACTGTTTCCATGTTGTCTGTACTTTCACCTGCAGCTAGTGAAAAAGCACTGGATGAAGCTGTTGAGAGATCTTTCAGTTCCTTAACTGTGTCTGTGATGGTGTTTCTTGACACACTGACATCTTGAACAGTCTGTATCTAGTCAGGGCACATCTGCTCACACCTTCTCACCATGTGCTGTGTAAAAATGCACTGTCTGAAAAAGACTTTGGCCGTTCCTTCTGCTGGTTTTTACTGCCGCATTGCTTTTGGATGTAGCTGCTGTGAACACATTCTGCTGCAACTGCAGCCTGCCTTTTAGTTCTGCTGCAATTTTTTTGTTTTTCTTGAAGACTTAATTAAGTGTACTGCATCGTATATGGTATCAAAAGGCGGAGGTATATTACACTCTTTTTAGAGCAAAAATGAATGCTGATATGTTTGTGCGTTAATACAGCTTCAGTATGAAGTTTTTAACTCGTTATATTCTTCTACATCGATTAATGTAAGGTTATAAACTTTTTCACATGGAAAGTGAATTCAGAAGCAAGAGAAGCCAGCTGTTCCCAAGCATTAGGAGTGGTGGTTGATAGCCGTTGATGCTGGAAAAGGGAAAGACCATTACAGACCCAAACCACAGCACCTGTTGTGACCAGGTAGAAGGAGATTATGTGGGACTAGACACGTGTCCTTTTTTACATCACTTATACTATATATATACTGTATATATACTGTATATACTATATATGCACTTATAGTTCATCAGTTCATGTCAGCAGTGGCAGCTGCTTGTATGCTGGAATGTAACTCATCCACATATTTGTTTTTTTAGTACAGGGGTGGCCAACCCGCGGCTCTTTAACTAGTTTCATGCGGCTCTTTAACTAGTTTCATGCGGCTCTTCAGGAGCTTTCACATGCCATGCGTAGCTCGCGGACTCGCGTGCACCCCCCACTCTGCTCCCCCGGGAGCCGCTGAAGCTCATTCCCCCCTATGGCTATGGCGCAATGACCAGATAAGCCCGTTTGAGTGACGTCAAATGCGCGACAAGACAGTCTTTGGCGCGACATCATGTGTCAATCAATGTTCATGTGTACCAATGTGTATGATGTGGCTCTTTGCAGTTACACAGAAAAAAAAGTGGCTCTTTGTCTCTGACTAGTTGGCCACCCCTGTTTTAGTAGAATGAAAATAAAAACATTTCTTAAACCTTCAGAAACAGGGAAGAGGTGTCATACAAGGAAATAAGAGTTTTCGTGCGAGGGTGTGTGTGTGCCCGCACGCTCACAGGGCATGTTTTGACTGTTAAAAGTGCCAGCTATGATCATAAAAGGAAAGATAACCTCTGTGTAACTGTTGTCCAAGTTCCCCTCTCTGTTCCCATCAGTATCTGGATCAAACTAAGCGCACTGATTGACATGCAACAAAGGAAAGTTCAAAAATGCAAATCTGATTAGGATGCCAATGTCTCTGCACATCAGTGAGGTAAAGGACTGGAAGAGTGAGGTTCTGACTGTTCATGATCAACTTTATTTCTTTTGCAGTCATGCCAGTGACAGTTTTTACATTTCCTTTAACCGCAACCGTGACAAATGTCTGCTGCGTTTACAACACTAACAATGAGACATCACACTGAAATGTGAATCATCACTGGAAAACTGCAGTGCACAATTAACCTAAGCTGGTACCCAGTGCAAGACAATATTTCATACTGAAAATAATTTTAATATTTTGAATTGAGTGTATGACAAAGGCCTGAAGGCCTGTATTAATATAACAAGTCCTCGCAACTTTTGTGGACAAAAGTTCCCCAAGCCTAACCCTAACCCTAATATAACCATAATTTTAATGTTAAAACTAAGTCTGAACCCTAAAGCAGGCCTTTGAAGCGCTGAGGACCAGCCAAAATGTCTTTGTTTTCTAAACATACAGTACCGTATTTTCCGCACCATAAGGCGCATCGGATTATGAGGCGCACCTTCAATGAACGGCCTATTTTAAAAATGTTTTCATATATAAGGCGCGCCGCATTATAAGGCGCCTAGAATAGAAACTACTGTAGTGACTGGGGTTACGTTATGCATCCACTATATGGCAGCTGCGCTAAACAAAACAGTCAGATAAGTCAGTCAAACTTTATTGATAGAACACAAACCAACGTTCTGACAACTCTGTTCACTCCCAAAACAAATGAGTGCATTCACAATACGGTACCGTACGTACCGGCAGCTCTTACCAATATTTGTGCCTCCTTCATTGAAAACAATGCACAAATTAAACAAAAGCAACATTTTGGGGTCTTTATACACCAGGGGTGCCCAAACCTGCAGCCACACGGCCCTTTATGGTTTGATTGGGCGCCCCTGTTATACACACACAAGTAGTGTGGGACTGGAATTTTTACTGTTTTTACTACACAGTCTACGGTTTTTACCGCTCTTACTTTGGCGACGCCCCCCTGACTACGGTAGCCATGGCCGATTACCATATATCCATATATAAGGCGCACCGTCGGTTTTTGAGAAAATTAAAGGCTTTTAGGTGCCCCTTATAGTGTTGAAAATGGTAATTTAATGTGCAATAAAAATTAAGACTTGCACTAAACTGCGCTCTTGTTTGATTGCTGGGGGCAGACCTTGAAATGATAGCTTTGTGAACTATTTGCAAACTAATGATGTGGGTGTCTGTGTAGGTTCTCAATCATCCAGTTCATAGTTTTCCAAGAGTATTGTGTTCATCTGGACTTGTTTAGGGTTTCCTTGAAAATGTTTCGCCTTCTATCCAAAAGACTTTATCAGTTCTAATCGGCCGAAACATTTTCAATGTTTCACGGAAACGCTAAACAAGTGCGGATGAACACAAAATCTACTCTTGGTTAATGATCTGGGTAGCCACCTGAGAGTCATTGGCAGGGTTGTTGACATAGTTTCAGTTTGGGTGCTTCCTCCTTGTCTGCTGGCTCAGATGGTGAGTCAGCAGATCTTTTAAAGGCCGTGAACAATGAGATTGTTGACGATAAGTGTGAAGGATTGAACTGTATCTTGGTGACAGGTGCCAGGGACTGGTGCAGCCGGTTCCCTTTGTGCTTGGTGTTTTAGTTCAGTTCTGCTCTGCTTTTTTACCATGAAGGGTGTAGGCAACCTGGTCTCAACCGGTGACACCACCTGTTGTGGATTTGCCATCAACGGCTGATTTGAGGCACTGCCATCTGATTCACTGGCGTTGGATCATTTTGCAGTATCATTGTCTGTTTGCTGGCTGTTGCTAATGTGGTTCTCGCTGGGCTTAACCTGTTGTTCTCCTCCTGAGGTTGCCGCGTCCTATAGAGAGGGATTCATCCTCAGATCCCGAACCTGCAGTGAGTGTGTTCCTGAAAGTTTGTTTCTTATGCGCGCTTGCGTGTGTGTTGTGGGTCCTGTTGCACCGATCCTGACAAGAAAGTGCTCTAGTCACCACCAGCGACCCCAGCATGTTTAAAACACAAAGCAGTCTTTTCCCATCTTATGCTCTCTTTCGGAACTACCACCTTCTTGTGGTGGAGCAGTTCACGTGTGTTAATGACCCTTTAGCAGTGGCATAGCTAACGATCTAAAAATCCTGAGGCCTCCCTGCAAGGAAAGGGATGGGGGGGCCCAAAAATACAACTTTTTTGAGAATCTTTGCCAGATCATCTCTTGTGGGAAATAAGAGTTTTCGTGCGAGGGTGTGTGTGTGCCCGCACGCTCACAGGGCATGTTTTGACTGTTAAAAGTGCCAGCTATGATCATAAAAGGAAAGAAAACCTCTGTGTAACTGTTGTCCAAGTTCCCCTCTCTGTTCCCATCAGTATCTGGATCAAACTAAGCGCACTGATTGACATGCAACAAAGGAAAGTTCAAAAATGCAAATCTGATTAGGATGCCAATGTCTCTGCACATCAGTGAGGTAAAGGACTGGATGAGTGAGGTTCTGACTGTTCATGATCAACTTTATTTCTTTTGCAGTCATGCCAGTGACAGTTTTTACATTTCCTTTAACCGCAACCGTGACAAATGTCTGCTGCGTTTACAACACTAACAATGAGACATCACACTGAAATGTGAATCATCACTGGAAAACTGCAGTGCACAATTAACCTAAGCTGGTACCCAGTGCAAGACAATATTTCATACTGAAAATAATTTTAATATTTTGAATTGAGTGTATGACAAAGGCCTGAAGGCCTGTATTAATATAACAAGTCCTCGCAACTTTTGTGGACAAAAGTTCCCCAAGCCTAACCCTAACCCTAATATAACCATAATTTTAATGTTAAAACTAAGTCTGAACCCTAAAGCAGGCCTTTGAAGCGCTGAGGACCAGCCAAAATGTCTTTGTTTTCTAAACATACAGTACCGTATTTTCCGCACCATAAGGCGCATCGGATTATGAGGCGCACCTTCAATGAACGGCCTATTTTAAAAATGTTTTCATATATAAGGCGCACCGCATTATAAGGCGCCTAGAATAGAAACTACTGTAGTGACTGGGGTTACGTTATGCATCCACTATATGGAGCTGCGCTAAACAAAACAGTCAGATAAGTCAGTCAAACTTTATTGATAGAACACAAACCAACGTTCTGACAACTCTGTTCACTCCCAAAACAAATGAGTGCATTCACAATATGGTACCGTACGTACTGGCAGCTCTTACCGATATTTGTGCCTCCTTCATAACAATAACAATTAAGACTTGCACTAAACTGCGCTCTTGTTTGATTGCTGGGGGCAGACCTTGAAATGATAGCTTTGTGAACTATTTGCAAACTAATGATGTGGGTGTCTGTGTAGGTTCTCAATCATCCAGTTCATCGTTTTCCAAGAGTATTGTGTTCATCTGGACTTGTTTAGGGTTTCCTTGAAAATGTTTCGCCTTCTATCCAAAAGACTTTATCAGTTCTAATCTGGCGAAACATTTTCAATGTTTCACGGAAACGCTAAACAAGTGCGGATGAACACAAAATCTACTCTTGGTTAATGATCTGGGTAGCCACCTGAGAGTCATTGGCAGGGTTGTTGACATAGTTTCAGTTTGGGTGCTTCCTCCTTGTCTGCTGGCTCAGATGGTGAGTCAGCAGATCTTTTAAAGGCCGTGAACATTGAGATTGTTGACGATAAGAGTGAAGGATTGAACTGTATCTTGGTGACAGGTGCCAGGGACTGGTGCAGCCGGTTCCCTTTGTGCTTGGTGTTTTAGTTCAGTTCTGCTCTGCTTTTTTACCATGAAGGGTGTAGGCAACCTGGTCTCAACCGGTGACACCACCTGTTGTGGATTTGCCATCAACGGCTGATTTGAGGCACTGCCATCTGATCACTGGCGTTGGATCATTTTGCAGTATCATTGTCTGTTTGCTGGCTGTTGCTAATGTGGTTCTCGCTGGGCTTAACCTGTTGTTCTCCTCCTGAGGTTGCCGCGTCCTATAGAGAGGGATTCATCCTCAGATCCCGAACCTGCAGTGAGTGTGTTCCTAAAAGTTTGTTTCTTATGCGCGCTTGCGTGTGCGTGTGTGTGTGGGTCCTGTTGCACCGATCCTGACAAGAAAGTGCTCTAGTCACCACCAGCGACCCCAGCATGTTTAAAACACAAAGCAGTCTTTCCCATCTAATGTTAAAAGCTAATGCTCTCTTTCGGAACTACCACCTTCTTGTGGTGGAGCAGTTCACGTGTGTTAATGACCCTTTAGCAGTGGCATAGCTAACGATCTAAAAATCCTGAGGCCTCCCTGCAAGGAAAGGGATGGGGGGGCCCAAAAATACAACTTTTTTGAGAATCTTTGCCAGATCATCTCTTGTGCTTGTTCCAGTTTTTCTCCGTTTCCTGATTGATCTTTAGATTTCTGAAAGTCTGCCTGTGTAGCTGACTATGATTATTGCCTGACTCTTTTGTACCCTAAGTGGAAATAAGAAGTTTTTTAATCCTGTGTAACTGTGTCACTCTTGGGTCCTAGTTCGAACCCTGATGAACCCTAACAGTCCAATCTGGCCAGAGTGGATCCTGCACACCACCCTTCCACTTTGGATCGTCTAGCCAGCGTGGAAGCTTATCTGTAACAGCACAGAGACCAGATGGATTACCTGTCTCCTTCCTGATGGTAGTCATGGAGACAAGTAGCTTTGCCAGTGCTATGGCATTTAGACCAGAGTGAAACAAAAGTTCTTCCAAACATTTTTTTTTTTTTAAAAGAATAAATATAATAAATTACTTTCAGTAATTTATTACAGTGTTTAATGTGTTATTTATTGTTGCCTAACAGCAAGAAGATTTGGGGTTCAAGTCTTGGCTACAGTCTTTCTGTGAGGAGTTTGCATGTTCTCCCAGTGCATAAGTGTGTTTTCTCCAGACACACTGGTTGCCTTTATTTTTTTGCCAACTTTTAAAAAAAAATTATATCGGTAAGCATGTCTTCAAGGTAACCCTTCAAGTGTCGTATACGTTACTCTTCAGTCGAGACATGTCATCAAAGTGTTTCACAGAAATACGTAGAACTCCTTTTGGATGGCATTTGGTAAACCACACGACACACTCAAACAAAGATTTATTTTTAATCTCTCTCCAGCTAATATTCATGCACAGATGTCAGTAATTTTCAGCAACACCATCTCTCTTTTGCTGCTGCTGTAGTTTTCCTTTTTTTCCCTTAAATATTTGTATTTTTGGTGTACATGGTCATGAAATCTTCCATCTTCAATGGGGAGAAGTAAGACTATCAAGGTTTTTTTTTCCACTTGTTGCTATAGTGAATCACGTTGTCTTCCTCCTGATGAGGCTTTTTAGACCTCAGTGTGCAAGCACTACTTTGAATCAGAGTTTATTGCACCAGATGACATGAGACATGATTAGCTCAATGAGATTTGTCCTTACTGAAGCTTCCAACAACACACCTGGAAGAAAGGTTTATATCTGAATCTTCTATCAGCCTTCCCCTTTCCCTTATTCAGCTTCTACCATTTTGTCTCCTCATCTTCCTCATCACCAGAGTCATCCTACACACCGCCATCCTATGCTGTCTGGCTACACTCTCACCTATCACCACTTTTCAGTCACTAATCTTCTACAGATGACACCATCTGCACAAGATGTAGTCTACCATGGTGCTCATACATGGGTCACTCTATGTCCCTGCCTGTTCTGGAAGAAAGTATTCCCTACAGCCAGCTCCAATAACTTACCAAGGCGGTGAGATTGTCATCTCCTCGTGTGCATCCATGCAGAGAAATCCACCTATGTTTTTCCAATCTACTTGTCATGTATGGTAGTGTTGTGTTGCTTCTCTGTTTCATTCTGGTTTGTTCTAGATCTTCTTTGTGTATTTAAGAAAGGCCAAACCAGGACAACCTTACCTTTCGGAGCTTTCCTGAGTTGGTTCTTCCTTTTTTTCCCGCTTCCTAGGGGGTACATTTTGGGCTTTCTGCTTCAGGGTTTGCAAAACAATACTGTCCATAAGACACCTAGGTTTTTTTTTATTGTTTTATTGATGTTTTTATTTATTCATAAGACAACCTGCCTAGAAAAACAAACAAACAAACAAACAAACAAACAAACTGATGCTAGTTAACAGAGAAGGCACCTCCTCCTCCTCTCCTGCAGTCAGAGTATGCACCTCCACTTAGGGAACAGTTGTTTCCACGTCTATCAATGTATTTCTGGATTCCGAGCATCCTCTCCTCCTTCTCCTCCTCCTCCTCCTCCTTTACACCCAGTGAGAAGGGAGGCGAAGATGGATTAAAAACCGTTTGGGCTGTTTTAATTTTTGGTTTGATAGCACAAGAGTCTGGTTCTGCTGCAGAAGCGTTTGGTTTGTGTTTTTAAAATTATATGGGATATATATATATATAATTAAATATACATGTCTTTTATGATTCAAACATTAGAACATGTCTGACTGAGCTCTGACTAATTATCCACAGCAGATTGCATACAAACACAAACCAGCATCACAACGAGTCTGAACATTTACCCTGACTGCAGAACAAATCTCCAGTAAAATCCATAAAATTTTTTGGTTTTTAACATGCCAATGCTAAAAGCCCAAAAAAGAAAATGAACAAACAAAAAACTTTAATCTCATTATTTTACATTTGTGAGTATTGCCACGTGTCTGATATGGTGGTATTTACCGTAAAATATATTAGTTCAAACACCTACTTCAGTTCAATTCTCCTTTTTTTGTTATTCTAACCTTTATCACCGCATCATGTGAATCAGTTTGTGGTTCAAAACAGTTGTGGTGCAGCGGTTAGCGCTCTCACAGCATAGCAAGGTCGTGGGTTCGCTTCCAGCTGCTGCCGGCCTTTCTGTGCGGAGTTTGCATGTTCTCCCTGTGTGTGCGTGGGTTCCCACCGGGTACTCCGGCTTCCTCCCACAGTCCAAAAACAGAGACTCTACGGAGCACTCTAAATTGTCCATAGAGTATGAATGTGTGAGTGAATGGTGTGTGTGTCCTGCGATGGACTGGCGACCTGTCCAGGGTGGATCCCTGCCTTCGCCCCAAGAGAGCTGGAGATGGGCACCAGCAGACCCCCGCGACACCACTGGGTATTAATGGATGGATGGATGAACTTGGTCTCCCGTCATGCTCTCCCTCCTCAACCATCTAGTCTGTTAACCATCAGACCAACCAGCACAATGCTCCAGACAGCGCCGTCCACATCCTGCCTCTGAGCCAAAATACCGTTCTTGAAAGACGCAGATAACACTTTTAAACTCGTTTTATTCCTTTTTTTTTTTGTTCTTCTCTGGAGACCTAAGGCTAGGGGGTTGATTCTCTCGTGTTTTGTTTGGTTGGACCGAGAAAAGATGCGTTTCCCCGCGCAGAAGTGCGGCGCACAGGTGACGCCCGCAGCGCCGCCGCTTCTGCCGCTGCTGCTTCTCCTGTCGATGGCTGGTAAGAATCCACAACAGTCTCTGCCGACACACAAACACATTTACTGAGCAACAGGACACACCAGCTCACATAGGCCATTGCAACCGGACACCTCCTTTAGCGCGCAAAGATTTTATTCCATTCAAAAAAAAAAATCAGCATGCAACATTTTCATCGGCCAATAAAATGTAATCAGCAGTTTAATAAAAGCGTGGTTCAAAGTGCGTCTTTATTTAGCTTGGAAATGCCATTATTTAAACGCGGGCATCGTGAAATCCTTTCAGAAAAAGCAATGATCCCGTTGGAGTGGGCGGTGCTGGCAGGCCGCAGCTTCCATTTTACCGCTGTTGTCGGAGAAGACGCGCACACGCGTCGACGCTGTCAGGGCCGGGCGGGAACACGGGCCGCATGGACCTTCTGCACTTCAAAGACTGATTTCAGCTCAGATTGATGGCAGGAAAAAAACCAAACAAACAAAAGAACATTTTTGGTTAAATTGGGCTTATTTTTTCTCTCTAAGCTATCGTGAAAATGAACAAAAAACATTCAATTGGCATCATTTTTTTTTTTTTTTTAAAGATGGACCATTTCAGCAACTGGCCCGAATGAGCTAAAATGTGTGTTGTGTGATTCAGCACCACATTCTGAAGCAGCCAAGGGTCAAACCACACACACACACACACACGAAAATGTTTGATATGTTACTAAAACTGATACTTTTTTTCACTGAATAGTTGAAAAATACGTTAGTACTTGTGTTGTTTTCAAAAAAGTGTCCTTAATTTTGTGTGTTATGCTTCCTTGACACAGTCACTAGGGGGCAGTCCGTAAACGCATGTAGACCGTTGCGTGATTGCAACTAGTTCTTGATGTTTAGAAACACAGAAAATGACAAAGTCCCACATCATTAGAAGGGTAACTTACTCTGACAACAAAAAAATATACATTAGTATCAGCTAGTGGCGGCCGTGCACATCACGCCTTGGCCTTCAATGAGGTTCTACTTGATAGACCTTGTACCTTCAGTATGACAGCAGGGCTGGAGAATCCATACACAATCACAGTTACACATTATATCACCTTAATAAAGGTAAGTCCAGCAACAACTAATTTCCAGAGCATTTAAAATCAATAAACTCACATTCACAAGAGCAGGAAACTAAAAACACAGAGACTGTTAAAACTCAAAAGCACAATTTTAGGAGATTAGATTTAGCAAAACTATATGAGCTTCGTAGAACAAACTGCATCGTTGCGGTTTGCATTCAAGACCCCAACAAGACGATAACGACACAATTTTTTCATTGAAAACAAAAGTAAGTGGATCATTTGCATCTTTTAGTAAGCGTCAGAGTTGGCCGATCCTCTCTCACAAGATCCAGCTTTTTACGAAAGATCTGTCTTGAAAATGACGTGTCTAGTACATCCGCAACCGCATCTATCTCTTCTCCTCTTTCACCAATCTTTGGGGAAAAAAAGCGATAGTTGTCGGTGGCCGAAGTTTCACGTTTAGCTCAGAGTTAGTTTCAAGTGCTGGCTCTCTCTTATGAGTGTGCTTATCCATTTATAGGACACACACATGTCCAGTTCTGCCTGCTCTGTTGATTCTGAAGGTGCTGGGCAGATATTAGAGAAGTCGACAGCACAAGCTGGCTGAAATATGATCGGATAAAAACTCCACCATTATATACAACGCTGTAAGCAACACAAAAGTGGTTATATTATGACAGAACGGAAATGACTATAAAAAAATCAGTCTTAATTACATATATACAAAAAAAACCTAGACTTGAACCTTGTTTTCTCTTTAAATAATAAAATCAGATGTACACAAACTGTGATGAAGTCCTATTGCATCTTTGTTGCCGACAACTCTGCGATCTGTTTACTTTCTGTTTTTGCTGTACATTTTCCCACAGTGTCCTTACAAAGGTAAAATTTGCTCCCAGCAGCAGATTTTTTTTAACTCCGCTGCAAGTAGTCAAGCGCATCTATAATGCATGACCATCAAATACTGGACGATGGAGAATGCAATCGATATTTTCACATTTTCTATTGGGTCAATTTAAAAAAGAGCATTTGCGCAATCATTGCCATTTATTATGCAGTAAGTGTACAGAATCTTTTAGTGTAACACTAGAGTAATGTTTCATTTAAAAAAAGTGCTATATGTTGACCCACACCTGCAAAGCAGCAGCTGTACTGCTGGCTGTAGCCCTACCCTGTGTAAATACAGGTAGCAGCAGCGAATGTAATGAAAATAGGACACACAAGAGCTCAGTCCAGCTGTGCAGAACTCACTCATGGCCCAAAAAAAGAAATGCTGACACATCAATAAAAGCCTAGCAGTTGAGCTTCATGCTGAAACCCGTCAGTATGATGGTACAAGTGACTAAATGTGGCTTCATGAAATGAGAAATCCTCGTGTAAATTTCAAATCTCAATGCAACTTTGTTGGTTCTGTCCTCTGCGGAGCACACAGCTTTTCGGAAGGTTTCCTCCTGCTGAATTATCTGACTCTTGAACCATTCTGACTCTGAACGTCATCAGAAACACCAGCTCAGTCAGCGGAATTGCAAAGTTGTATGAACTGAAACTGTACACCAAAGTCTTGTAAGGTGGCGGCAGCACAAACTTTAATCTTTGGCAGCATCACCATCTATTTTTGTGTCAGTTGTCTTATCTTTTATTTGATCCAAAAATGTTACTGTAAAACAAGTGATGCGATCTCAGCTAGGCAGTGTGTGTTGGTGTGGTTTGTCTTTCTTTCTCTGCTTACACTGAGCTAGTTTTCAGATGATCTGTGATGGAGCTGGAGCTAGCGATGGTTCTTCTACAGCTACAAACTTCCAAAAATACAGCTAAGTGTTCCATGTAAAAGCAAATCACATATTTAGACACGATCACACATCTCTTTTACCAGTAACCAGTTAATAGGAAACTTAAGAGCAGTCAACAGTCTGGTCGGGTCTGAATTTTCCTAATGTTTGACTGAAACACCTTCCGGTTAACATAAAATTGGAATTATTAGAGGATAAAACTTGTTCACAGCAATGAAAGTCTTACCTTCATGGGAAGGTAAACCAAACACAGCAAGACAAACACACCATTTTCATCTGACAGATATTTTATATTCACACTAAGACAAACACACTGAAATGCATTTGAAAGATTTTTTTTTATTACCAAGAAAAAAACTGCCATGAAAATCTGACAAATCTCTGCAATCATCGGACCCAACAGTGGTGGGTCCGATATCAGGGCCTGCAAGGCCTTCTCTGCTGGCCTAAACCTACTCAGAAAATTGTTGTTCATAGTCTCTTCTGTTCTGTCATATTATATCCATTTTTGTGCTGCTCCCAGTGTTGTATATAATGGTAGTTTTTATCCAATCATATTTCAGCTAGCTTGCTAACATCTTCAGAATCAACAGAGCAGGCTCTTTAGCGCCGTAAATGAACGGACATAGTTGCGATAGCCAATCAGATCTCAAGACTGCGACACCAGCGCCTGCTAGAGGGCTGAACTGGACATGTACGTGTCCTATAAATGGATAAGCACACTCATAAGTGAGAGCCAGCACTTGAAACTAACTCTGAGCTAAATTTAAACTCCAGCTACCAACAACTATCCCTTTATTTATTTATTTTTTTAACCAAAGGCTGGTGGAAGAGGAGAAGAGATAGATCTGGTTGCGGATGTACTAGACATGTCATTTTCAAGACAGAGCTTTCATAAAAAGCTGAATCGGCCAAATCTGACAGTTGCTAGCTTTGGTTTCAAATAAGCAGGCACTGTGGTGGGGTTCTGTGTTTGTGAGTGCATGTAATTTTTTTCTTTAATATGTATTTGGTATTTGGTCATGTGCCCTGCGACAGACTGGCGACCTGTCCAGGGGGTATTCCCTGCCTTCCACCCTAAGATAGCTGGAAATAGGCACCAGCAGGCCCCGCGACACCACAGGGATAAAGCGAGTAGGAAAATTAATGAATGAATGACTGTATTTGGTATTTGGTCATGTGCCCTGCGACAGACTGGCGACCTGTCCAGGGTGTATCCCCTGCCTATCGCCCTAAGGTAGCTGGAGATGGGCACCAGCAGACCGCCGCGACACCACGGGGTATGAGGCAGATAGGAAGATGAATGAATAAATGTATTTGGTCATTTTATTACATTTATTACATTAAATTGGTAGTAACAAAAGAATTCAAATAAATACTAAAAATGTCCCTAAATCTTTGATCAATGCCATTTTATACTGTAATTAATGTCACATGGTGGATTGGCAGAGCTGTGACTGAAGTCATTTAGGATACAACTTCACATGTTCAATTGTTTTGCTGTTGCATTTTCTTAAAAAAAAAACCAAATGCAAATAAGCTGTTTAATTTTATTTTTAATTAAATTGTGCTGTTATCGGGTGTTGTTGACCAATCTCTCAAAATCGTGTTTTATTTTTTTAGTTTTAGTCTCTGTGATCTTAGTTTCCTGCTCTTAATTGTGAACACGAGGGTTTTGATTTTAAGTGTTCTGGAAATTAGCTGTTGCTGGACTTGCCTATATTAGGGTGATGTAATGTGTAACTGTGATTCCGTATGGGTTCCCCAAGGTGTACAAGGTGTACCTTCAGGCCACTGGGGCCCAACCAACACAGTCGGTAAAAATATTACAGACTCAAAAACACCAGAACAGTGTCACATATGACAGGTTTAGAGTCCAACCGAGTGTGTTTATATCACTTTACCACATGCAGTTTTTCCAAAATAAAATGCATTTTTTTTTTAAAACAGCGTCAAGGTTGCTTTAACTTTGGTGTCTCCTCAATGCATCTGAGGAAATGTCCTGCACATAGTCCCTGTCCTCCTCTCCTTCAGCTTTGACTGATCATCACACATGCTGGACAGTCTGAGGGACACCTGATAGCAACACTCAGCCTTCTACAGATAGTTGACGCCAAGGAAAAAAACAGGGTGGTGGCTGTTTGATAACCCTCAAGTGTCAACACACTTGAGCAGCACTTACTCCGGCAATTAATAGAACACCTGTTATCACAGCTACAGTAACGGAGCAACAAAACTTTTTTCTTACTTTCTTGCACCATCATCTGACTTCAGATCATTCAACTGTTCTAGTCGCTTTTAAAGCAGTTCTTCTTTTTCTTTTCCCAACTAAATGATGATTCCTGCCCTATAAATGTAAATGTGCTAAATCCTACTACGAGGGTCACTCAATAAATAAGGTGAATTTTTCAGTATAAGGACTTGTAATACATATAGAAGCTTTCTTTTTATTTAGTGATTTATTTATTTTTGTATTTTACTTCTTTTTCAAATGGATTTAATTTCTGTTGCAGATTAAAAAAAAATGTTGAGGGTTTTGGCGGTTAACAAAGATGGCCGACAAAGAAGCATGCTCCAGGATTGAACAGCGGTCACTTATCAAGTTTTTGGTTGCTGAAGGGTGCAGGCAGGTCAAGAAAGACATAAAGAACAAACGCAGGAGTCATCAGTCAAAAGGAGTCATCTTGCATCATGACAACGCAAGGCCTCACACAGCAGCCCAAACGGTGCAGACCATCAACGAGCTGGGCTGGGAACCGCTCCCTCATCCCCCTTATAGCCCAGATCTTGCCCCTTCAGACTTTCACCTGATTGGTCCCTTGAAAGCGTTCAGAGACAGGAAGTTTGAAAGTGACAATGAAGTCAAAAGTGTTGTGAGCGACTGGCTGAGACATCAGTCCAAAGATTTTTACGCTGAGGGAATATGGAAGCTTGTGCACAGAAGGGAAAAGTGTGTGACAGTGCTGGGAGACTACGTTGAAAAATAAAAAGTAAGCTTCTATCTGTATTAAAAGTCCTTATACTGAAAAATTCACCTTATTTATTGAATGACCTTCGTATTTTCTAGCTCAAAACTAACAGAAGAATTTAGGCTAGTTCCAAAACCAATTGATCCATGATAGAATTGTTCATAATACTCCCATCTGAAAAAGCTGAAAGATATCATTATTATTTTTGTAGTAGTAGTAGTAGTCGTAGTAGTAGCAGCAGCTGCCGCAGCAGTAGTAGGTATGTTTAAACTTGTGTAGGTTCTCAATCATCCAGATAGTTATAGTGTTCATCTGGACTTGTTTAAGTTTTCTTTGAAAGTTTTATTTTCAAAGAGTGGACTCTTGGATATATTTAAACTCTTTTTTTTTTCTCTTGAGTCAGAAATGCTCCATTAGTTGTTCCTTATGTTTGTTAATTTAAAATTGGACAATTATTTGGAAATTGCCTATTTGGCTGCTTCCTTTCTGCTCAAAGTTATTGGTTCAGCCTTCATTTAAGCCTATCTGTGGCTTTTTGTTAAAAATTATATTCAAAGTGTTTAATTTAGTATCATATTTTGACAACCCGGAGATAATGGCACGGCCTGCAACTATGTTATTTTTATTCAACACCATCTCTGTGCTTCATCTTCAAGATTTAAACCTCACACATGCCAGAAGGAATCTTAGCAACCATAGAGCAAAGCTACAACTGCGAAAACAAACAGCAAAAATTAAAAGGGGAAAATCAGAAAAAACGTGGTCTTTGCGAGGGGACTCAATAGAAGAACAGAACACTTTTTCTCTAAAACACTTCAGAGTAGGAAAAAAAGGAAGTAAAGATGAGAGAGGACTAGAGGGATGGGCAGAGGGATGGAGGCGTGGCTGCTTCACTGCAGTATTTCATCTGTGGGCAAGTGCCTGAGCATCGCAGGACTGCTGAGTCAGCACAGCCCAACAGCTTCTCTGTGCATGAGCAGTCAAGGGTGTGTGCGTGTATATGTGGAAAACAATGTTTGTAGGTGTGTATGTAGACTTTTATATGCTAATAGAAAATAGCATGGTCAGCTTTTCTTCTGATAATGTAGAAGTTGTGTTTACGAATGTGCATGAGACAGTGGTGTGCAGCATTAGACCCCACATTAGTATCTGAGGTGTGTGTGTGTGTGTGTGTGTGTGTGTGTGTGTGTGTGTATGTGGTGTGGTGCAGCAGCAGTGGGAAGAGAGCCAAAAAGATTAGACTGCAGAGGAGAATGGTGCAGAGTCCCATCTCTGCTTTTTCCTTATGCTGCAGAACCATGATGTTGGAGGTAAAGGGGCAAAAAATAAAACTCTTCTTGATGGAAATTTAACTTGAGATTTTTTCACATTAAATAGTTTTAATCTTTTTAACTATGCATATTTTACAGTAAATCAAAATAAAATGTTTAGATTAAAAAAAATGTAATTAATGAGAATGTTCTTTTTCACGTTTGTAATAACTCTCTAAATTCGGTTTACAACCTTTTTTGTAATTGTTAGCATGACATGAGTTTTTACACAATAAAGTCATAGATCAATGGCAGCTGTTGTAGTTTTCCTTTGGACTATCACTCAAATTGACACAGTGAAAAGCTGTGGAAAATGTACGATATCATGTTTTTTATATTTTATCTCTGGTGACAAATTAATTTCTTTGTGTATCAACGATTCACAATCGGGAACAATGGTGACCTCAAGCTAAGCTTGCAGATTTTCTGGAAGCCCCTCTGGCGCCATTCTGTCTGTCACAAGACAAGCCATTCTACATGACGTCAGATGTGCCATTTCCTAATTTGATCTAACAACAGCCAGCTGGAAAAGACCAGGACGCCCAAAAATACCAGATGGCTAGAGATCTTCAAGGAGGGCCAGAAACCCCTCCAAATAACGGCAAAACCTGGCTCAATACACCAGCCATTGGTAAAATGTGGTACAGCTGATTGACACTGCAAACAGTGACAATCTTGTTGAGACTAGGTTTTGACGATGCAATAGCTTCACCAAGCTAGCCAAAAAAAAAACCCAACATATTTAGACCAAACTGTAATTTTATCTGTGATTCCCTTAAAAATAGAAAAGTTAATCCACTTCAGCAACTCCTACAACAAGACACCAAGCTTGCAACTGTGCGCGTCTGATGTTCTCTGACGTACTCAACAGTAGGTAGAAGAGCAGTCCTCAGAGGGTTTTCAAAAACCTACGCTTGCCCTAACCCTTTTGATTTTACAAACATGAAGTAAGCCATGACCCATCCAACACAAACAGTGCACATTCAATGCTTTAACTCTTACATTTAAAATATTAGGCAACGTTTGGTCAATTTCTTTCTTTAATTCTTTAAAATTCCCCTACAACTATGCAGTTCTGTCTTCCTGGGACATTGATAAAAAGATATGTCAACAAGTATCCTTCCTTTGACTTTCCAAATCAAACATAACCGTAAACCAAAATGGGGTAAGAGGAGCTGAGTGCGCGTTAGGCTACATGGCACACCTGTACTGCCTGGCTCTTCCCAGTCTCTTCCTCACCGATGTACAATCACTGGTCAACAAAATGGACAAGATTCGGCTGAGGATCGTCTCACGGAGGATGGACAGCTGTGTGGCCACTATCACCCAAACCTGGTGCTGTGGAGAAGCTGGGGGGGATGCTATGATCAGAACCGATTGGACTGCAGCCTCCACCTAATGCGAGGCCCGAGTGCTCGCGCTGTACATCCACAATCCTGGTGCACAGCCACCATGTCAATGGAGCGCACTTCACACCTGACCTGGAATATTTGGCTGTGAAATGCAGACCATTAAAGATGGTGAGAGATTCCTGCTTCATCCTGATTGTAGCTGTTTACATTCCACTGCATGCTAACACTAAGCTAGCGTTAGAGGAGCTGTACTGTCTGATCAGCAGGCAGATGGACTTTAACCCAGAGACTGCTGTAACTGTGGCTGGAGACTTGAATCATGTGGAGCTTAAAGCAGTGCTTCCAAAGTATCGGAAGTTTGTACAGTTCTCCATCAGAGACAATAATACACTGGATCGTTTGTTGTAACATCTCAAAAGCGTACAGGACCGCAGTGGTCCCCCACATGGTCAGATCACATCTGCATTGAGCTGATTCCAACATATAAACCTCTGATCTGCAGAACAAAACCAACCACCAAGACGGTCCAGGTTTGGACCGAAGAGGCTTTTCAACACTGAAGGACTGTTTTGAATTCAGCGAAAGGGAAGTGTTCAAAGATGGCTCAGACCGGGAGGCCTACACATCATCTGTCCTGGACTATGTACAGTTCTGCACCGATGCTGTTCTGCCCACAAAATCCATCAAGGCGTTCTCGAACCGTGTGACAGAACGGTGCGGTCTCTGCTCAAAGTCTAAAATGCAGCCTACAGGTCAGGTGACAGGCTGGCCTAAAGCAAGGCATGGATAGAACTGAGAAAGGGCATTTGGCAGACCAAGAGTAGCTACACTGAGGAGCACCTCACAGATAACAACCCATGTGATATGTAGAGAGAACCAGAACCATAATGGACTACAAGGACAGCAACCAGCAGGTCAGCCACGACCACTCTGCCGACACCCTAAACAGTTTTCTTCTCTGCTTCTCACCTGTCTCAACCGGTCAATAGGGGATGAAGTCCTGCTAGCACTGCACATGGCCGACTTACCAGGATCTTCCCAATACCTTTGTCAGGATGCAGTTTGTAGAGGGTGCTCAGTTCAGCCCTGTTCATCCATGACTGCTCTGCCACTCACTCTACAAACATGGTGGTGAAGTTTGCAGATGAACCCACCGCAGCAGGTCTCATAGACTCACTACAGAGAAGAGATCCAGCCCCTGATAGGATGGTGCTCAGACAACAACAGTGTCCTGAACACCAGTAGGACCAGAAAGGTCGTAGTGGACTTCAGGAGATAGCGGATGATGGAACATATGTCTCTGGTGAGGAGGTTGAGCGGGTGAACATCAAATTCCTGAATATCCACATCACTTCCGACAGCTGAGTTCAGACAAGGGCTGCAGACGCCACCCACCCAGGACACTGTTTGTGCCTCTTCCCTCAGGAAAGAGGTCCAGGAACATCAGCACCCACACAAACAGACTGAAACACAGCTCTGAAATCCATCACCCCATCTCCTCACACACATACACACACCCATTTCCTCACACACAGCCCAACCCCCAGACTGTGCACTGGTCACTTCATCTATATGGAACTGCTGAACTTTCTTTCTTGCGTCTTATTTACGCAGTTAATTTTCTAGAGCTTATTTGTTACTATGGACAAAGGTAGAGCTACTGTAAAGTAATATATGTATATTACTTTACAGTAGCTTATCAAAATAAACTTATCAAAATAAAAGTCCAGACAGAAGTATGAAACATAGCTTCAAGGTTGGATCTGAGGTTGTTCCCCAACACTTACTTTTTACTGCCATTTCCTAAACTGGGCCTATTCTATCTGCTGATTTGCCTTGTCTTAAAATCGTTCCACCTCAAAGACACACAATAGATTTTACGCACGCGTTTCTGTTTTATTTTAAGTCTTTCAACTGCCTGGCAGAAAACGTAGTGACCTTAATTTAGAATCCTGAAGAAAAAAAAAACTTGTTTTGTTAGGGCTGTCGATTTTTACTGTATTAACACTGGGCTTTCTCTTTTTTTTCCCACAGCTTGTTTAGGCATGGATGTTACTGTTTCCAGTTACATTAATGCGCTGAATGGAACGACTGTCCGAATTTCCTGCATATTTACTTCCTGTTACAAGATTGATTTAACACAGTTTAACATGACCTGGACTTACCAAGAGTCTGTAAATCATACAGAGGAGAAGGTAAAACACATCTTTTTTATGCATTCCTCAACATTGTCTCTTCGGAACCTCTAAAGCTGACAATGATTTCTTTGTCTCTCTGTAGTTTATGATGTACTCACGGAAGAAAGGAATGGTGCCTTTGCGTTCTGAGCAATTTGAAGACAGAGTGACGTTTAATGGAAACCTGGATAGAAATGACCTGTCGTTCACATTATCAAATGTAAAGCTTGAGGATGAAGGGATTTACAACTGTTATGTGAACAATCCACCTGACAGAATTACAGGACACGGCATCATACAGCTCAATGTTGTCACCAAGCGTAAGATACTATCCTTATCTTCTGGTTGAGGCATCATTGTGCTTAAAACATGATTTTTTTTAATGACTGCATAGATAATTTAGAGTTATTTGTATTCTTCAGTGAGTGCTACATCTACCGCAGAGAATTTCTCCCTGATTATTCAGTTTTCAGCAGCTATAAATTGATCAGTCGGTAGTTCGCTTCTTTTAAGACTGATGTAGGATTCATCACATACTAATTTACAACTCGGCATGATTTTGAGGAGCAATCAGAGCATTTTTTTCTTCACTACTAAGGTCACTATTTGGCAACCCCATCTGTACATCAAAAACGAGTGTGTCAGTAGCCACACCTTTGCTTTGAAAACACACCCACTGGTTGTAGTCTTTTATAGGGAGAGAGAGCCAAGGGCTTCGTAGGGAGAAGGCAGTCACATGAAGGTACATGTATGTGTCATGTTCTGGAGATCAACACACACAGTGAGTGTGTGACATCAAGCTATTAGTCTTTCACATAGGGATTTTTAAAATTTATAAATTTTACTTATTCCTCTTTTAATTGGTGCTGAGGAAACAAACCCTACATCCTGGAAACTGGGAAAAATTGCTCTCTGTAGTATTGAGCGAACTTTTGAGGGTTTTTCAATTATTTAAGATGTTTTAATATTCTGTGATTAAATTTTGTTTTGTTTTGTTTTTTCTTTTTTCCCAAGAAGCAGCATGACCTGTTCAGTATTATTTTATTGGATGGTCAAAATACTTAAAAAGGTATGAAAAAAATTGTGACAATCAAGAATTGTATTTATATGCGGACAGCTTGGATGGGTTTTTATTCTAGTGATGCTGTCCTGCTTGTCATAAGACTGAAGTGGAATAAAACTCCAAAAGATCATAATGAGGACACACCTCCGGAGGTGGTGGAAAATGAGATTCTGTAGGACTTCTAATCGTGGCAACAGGGCAAAAGAAGGCTGTAGTGATAGATGTGGCACTCCCAAGATGAGCATCGAATGTCACACAAGCCCTTCAATCGACAGATTGTACAGTGAAATCACATGGCTACCTGTGGGAAGGATTCAGCTTTATTATCTGTTTTTGAACAGGGTTAGTTTAGTCTCTCAGCAGTTCTTTTACCCTGTGACAGAAGCCATCTTAGCAGCACTTTTCCCAGCCTAAAATTAGCAAAGCTTTTAGGCAGCATGCAACTTCCTCTTACTTTGTGTATGCAACTCTTTTAACCCTTTACTCTCTATAGTTCCTCCTCCAAGGGATTCGACTATTGCTGTTGCCATTGGTGCATCAGTGGGCGGAGCGTTGGCTCTTCTGATCCTGTCTATGGTCGTAATAAAATGTCTTCGTCGACACCAAAAACAGGAACTGATCTCAGAGGAGAAAATGGAGGAGGAAGGAAAACTGGAGGCTGAAGGTGTTGCAGAGGAAGGAACAAAGTAAGGAATTTGCAATAACATCCTACATGTTTAATACTAAAACACCACATGCTTTTTTTGTTTGTTTTTTTGTTTTTGTTTTTGTTTTTACTGCAGTTTGCTCAGTTCCCTGTCATGCTGCTTGGAAACAGTTCCAAAACACAATTTTACATTCAACAGTTTTTATTGTTGTTGTTTTTTTTCAGTATTTTAGTAGTTTTTTACTTTTGTACTTGGACCTAAAGGAAATTTTCTCCTTCCATAGGTAACTGTAACTTGGCTTTCTGATGGACCAGTGGATGACTCTGGCCCTGAACTCTCCCCTGGTAAATTTGCATGTGTTGAGTGTTGTTGTGGTGTCTCTGGATTCAACATGAAAATTAGAGATTTGAAATACTGCTCTCGATCCGCCCATCCATTGTTTTCCAACAAGATGCTGCTGTAACTTTTACCTGCTGACTTGCTCTATCCTTAATAATTATGGAAAATTGGGTTCAGTTATGAATTGACTGTTTGCTCTTTTGTGTTTTCCTGCTCTTCCAGGTTTGCGCACCCCTCTAAACACCTAAAGATCGTCAGTTCCATTTAAAATCTTCTAAAACTTCCACTCTTCTGCACGTGTGTGTGTGCATATGTATCTGTGTGTATTGCAGGAATGGTCTGTTTTTTTCCTTCTTCAATAAGGCAGTAAACATTTCCATTTCTACATATTTTATAGGGGTTTTTTGTCAGTACTAAACAGCAAGTTTGTACTCCTGGTGGCTGGAAATCAAATCAACAATGGATTAAAGCTGCACAGCTAAAGTAGATTAGGTTGATGATTATTTTGGATTCACATTCCTTTTATTATGTCTGACAAGAGAGGAGGTCATGTGACAGCTGGCAGTTTTCTTTGATTGTTAGTAAAATATCTCGAGAAGATAGAAACACTGATAACAGGCACATGAATAGATAATTTACCGATAGTTAAGTTCCAGAGGAACTTGAACTTGAACTTTGATCTTCCAAAGATTAAAGGCCAAGGAGCTTTCAGAATATGATTTCTAAATACACCTATTGATGCTGGTCTTGGACACATCGTCAGTGATAGTACCTGGGGTCATCGGGGGTTTCGGGTCTTTCAACATCAGACCCCCTCACCCAGGCGACCCGACTGGGAGTGATCAGTTCCCGGCCTGTGTCCAAGAAGCGCTCGTCCACGGCTTGTCCCGCTGGATCCACAGCCATCTGGACGCCCTCTCTGCAGCCTCTGAGGCCGCGCAGATGGCTTTCCTCCTGCGCATGCCTGTGATGCCCAGGAGGCTAAAGGCCTTGCAGAGTGACTTCCCTGCAAAGCCCCTACCTCCAACCTCTATAGGCAGGCATCTACTGCGCCACCCTGCTCTGCGGCAATCCTCCACCAGCTCAGCGTACTTCCCTGCCTTCCTTTCATACGCTTCCTCCATTCTCTCCTCCCAGGGCACAGTCAGCTCCAGCAAAATAACTTGCTTGGACGACTGTGAGTGCAGAACAATGTCTGGCCTCAGGTTGGTTTCTACGATGTTTTCCGGGAACTTTAATTGTTTCCCCAGGTCAACCCTTAGTTGCCAGTCCCTAGCTGTTGCAAGGAGGCCTGGTTGGGCCCTTGGTTGGGGAGGAGGTTGTTCACCGGCCCTGACAAACCTAACTCCGCGTCCCGGTAAGGGTAGGCGCTTGCTGATACTCCATGGCGGACCTGATAGACTCAGCGATTGCCTTCAGCACCTGGTCGTGACGCCAGCGATACGAACCCTCTCCAAGTGCTTTGGGACAGCTGCTGAGGATGTGCTCCAAGGTGCCCCTTCCCTGGCACAAGGGACATGATGGGGATTCCACCTTGCCCCACAGGAAGAGGTTTGATGGGCTGGGCAAGACGTCATAAACTGACTGGATAAGGAAGCGGATGCGCAAGGGCTCAGCCCTCCACAGCTCAGGCCATGAGATCTTTCTGGCCATGGCCTCTTCCCACCTAGTCCAAGCGCCTTGTTGCCTCAGCCCCACCCACTGACTAGCTCGCTGTTCCTCAATACCGGGCCCTCACTTCTAGTTGGACCTGATCCCGCCTTTCCTTGCCCTTGAGCCTGCTGAGGGGGGGTGGTCAGTGTTGTTCCCAGGGCCTGCACGGCCAGTCGCCACGGGCTCCCACAAGCTCTTTGTGGTGCAGCCGAGATTCTGCCTGGTCCACTGCCTCCTGAGCCCTCCACCTTCTGCCAGTCCGCACCTCAATGCCGGCAAGAGCTACCTTGGGATCCTTGGACTCCCTGTACTGGAGAACTTCCCTAGCTCTGGTAACCATGAATTCCTCTGCCAGGCTGCTGAAGGGGAGTGTCAGCTTGTTGTTGTTACCGTAGAGGGCATTGCTGCTCAGACTCCTAGGTAGTCCCAGCCAACGCCTGAGGCAGCTGCTGACCCTCCTCTGCAAGCCCTTGTCCACGGAGGAAATTGGAAATTCATACACCAACAGTGGCCACAGTATCCTAGGTAGGATACCATGCTGGTATACCCATGCCTTGAATTTCCCCGGAAGACCTGACTTATCGACCAACGTCAGCCAGTGCCCCAGCTGATCATTGGTTTCCCTGATGGAAGCGGCATCCTTTAAGGAGCCGTTGAACATTTTACCTAGGCTTTTCACCGGTTTCTCAGAGACTGATGGAATCTGGGTGCCTCCCAGGTAGAAGCGGAAGCGGGTCGGTCACCTTCCCTGCCTTCAGGACTAAGGACCTAGATTTTCCAGGTTTAAAGCGCATACGGGCCCAAGTCATAAGCCTCTCCAGGCCCTGGAGGATCCAACGGCACCCTGGAACTGACGTTGTTGTTACTGTCAGGTCATTCATGAATGCTCTGATGGGGGGCTGGCGAATGCCTGACTTGGTTATGGGTCCTCTGCACTCTGGCTCAGCCGACTTGGCCAGCATATTCATGGCCAGGGCGAATATTATCACTGAGATGGTGCATCCAGTGATGATCCCTTTCTCTAGTCGGTGCCATTCAGATGTGACACTGCCTGACGTGACTCTCAGGTGGAAGCTATCATAGTAGTCCATGATCAGAGTCTTGATCGGGCCTGGGACATGGTGCCTCGCTAATGCCATTTCCACCAGCTTGTGGGGTATGGAGCCATAAGCGTTACTACAGTCCAGCCAAAGTACGGCCAGGCTACCTCTCCCTTCGCGCGCCTCCCTAATTAGTTGTGTCACCACGCCACAGTGTTCTAAACACCCTGGTACCCCAGGGATCCCCCCCTTTTGCACCGAGGAGTCGATGTACTGGTTCTTAAGGAGGAAGTCTGATAGACGATGGGAGAGGATACTAAAGAATATCTTCCCCTCGACATTGAGCAGCGAGATGGTCCTAAACTGCTCTAACAAGGTTGACTTCTCCTCCTTCGGAACCCACACCCCTTCCGCCCATCTCCATTGATGGGCGACCTTCCCCCTTCTCCAGATCACCCTTAGGATCTTCCAGAGCCGGGCTAGGAGTTTGGGGCATCTTTTGTACACCAGATATGGGACTCCATTGGGTCCAGGAGCTGAGTTGTTTCTTGCAGCCCTGACCCAGTTTGGATTTCTTTCCAAGTTGGAGCCTTGGTGTTGAAACTGCAGGCTGGCTCAGGTGGACTGATCAGCACTCTACATTCGCCTAGGCTGTTCTCCCGTTCTGCGTCACTGAATGTGTCGTGGAGGTAGGAGTCAACCTCCTCTTTCGCACATTCCAAGTGGCCGCTACGCTTCTGGCCTAAAAGTTGTTTAGTGAACCCAAAAGGGTTGGCTAAAAATGCAGCGCGTTTCTTGGCTCTTTCCTTGGCCCGTCTCCAGTGCCACTCTGCTCGGCGAAGGGTAAGCAGTTTTTTCCTAAGGGTGCAACGAAGCTCTGCCAATCCTGGCTTCTGATCCTCGCTGGCACCCTTGAACTGCTTTTTCAGGACCCGAAGTTCCTGCCGCAGTTGGGAGATCTTTTCTGCCCTGCGGTTTTTGGTGTACTTCTCTGGAGCAGCGCGTTTCTCCATTGTACCATATCTCTCAGTGGCAAAGCTGATGACCAGCGTGGTCATTGTTTGGAGTTTTCTGTCTACTCCACCTTTTGCGGTGGACTCCAGAATACCTTCCAAATCCTCATCAAGCTGCTGCCACTCGCTCACTTTGCTGGCTGGGGGCCACTTAACCCGCCGGTGGTGTTGTGGGTTGTCTGGCGCTTGTGCTACACGAGCACGGAGGTTCTGGGCACTGTGGGGTGACTCCTGGCCCCGCTCCTCCTGCGTCTCACCAAGGGCCTCAGGAGACTGCGGTTGCTGAGGGCCATAGGGCTCGGCCCTGGCTGGCACCTCCCGCGACTCGCTGAGGCTGAACCTTGCGCGCTGCTCTGGTTGCACACTTGCCAAGCATCCCATCTTGGTCTGGTGGATCTTCAGACCTCGTGGGTTTTTGCAGATTTTGCCACATACACATGTGGCAACCGCTGTCGGTTTAACGCTAGCCTGGGTCGTTGCCGTGTTATCCGTCCGTTTGGGGAGCTCATTCTCCCCCCCTCTCGGGCTCCCCTGGGGGTATCTTTGCTTCGGGCTCTTCGTAGCAAGTTTTGGGTTCTTCCTCACGGAAGATGCAGGCTGGGTTGCTAGCCCTTCCTGCCCCGGTTGCCGTCTTTCCCTGCTGTCAGCTGTCTATCCAAGCTGTCACCACTCTATTCGTGGTCGTCAGCCAGTCTGTTCCTGGACGTCACTGGCTTAGCCAGACCAATCTGATTTCTAAATACACCTATTGATGCATGTCTTGGACACATCGTCAGTGATAGTACCTGGGGTCATCGGGGGTTTCGGGTCTTTCAACATCAGACCCCCTCACCCAGGCGACCCGACTGGGAGTGATCAGTTCCCGGCCTGTGTCCAAAAAGCGCTCGTCCACGGCTTGTCCCGCTGGGATCCACAGCCATCTGAACGCCCTCTCTGCAGCCTCTGAGGCCGCGCAGATGGCTTTCCTCCTGCGCATGCCTGTGATGCCCAGGAGGCTAAAGGCCTTGCAGAGTGACTTCCCCTGCAAAGCCCCTACCCCCAACCTCTATAGGCAGGCATCTACTGCGCCACCCTGCTCTGCGGCAATCCTCCACCAGCTCAACGTACTTCCCTGCCTTCCTTTCATACGCTTCCTCCATTCTCTCCTCCCAGGGCACAGTCAGCTCCAGCAAAATAACTTGCTTGGACGACTGTGAGTGCAGAACAATGTCTGGCCTCAGGTTGGTTTCTACGATGTTTTCCGGGAACTTTAATTGTTTCCCCAGGTCAACCCTTAGTTGCCAGTCCCTAGCTGTTGCAAGGAGGCCTGGTTGGGCCCTTGGTTGGGGAGGAGGTTGTTCACCGGCCCTGACAAACCTAACTCCGCGTCCCGGTAAGGGTAGGCGCTTGCTGTACTCCATGGCGGAGCTGATAGACTCATATAGTTTATACTCCTTAGTGGATCCCTCTATTTATTTTTGCACATTTCAGTAAAATGTGCTATTGAAATTTAGGGCAACCTTAAAGATAACACATCCAATATTACAGTTTGCAAATAGTGTAATCACAAAAAACCTAAACCTATCCGAATTCATTTTTAAACCTTATCATTTTGTTAGAATTTAGATTGATAGATTGGAAATGCAAGAAATGACTGTTGTTCTATACCTGCCGTATCTCTGGCTTGTTTGTGCAGCTCTACGTGGGACTATTACTTAAGATGGGATTCAAATTTCTTGGGGGTTGGGTTTTTGTTTTTGGTTTTGTTTGTTGGTTTTTTTTTTTCAAAAGGTTGTTTTATGTAGAAAAGACCTCAACTTTCTTTTGTGAACATTCTGACCCACTGGAGCAAATATGCTCATTTTTTTATTAACCTTTTAGCTGTGGGGATTCATATTAGGATTTTAATGTACGAATATCAGATGAATTATGTCTGTACGTATGGTAGTTCATTATAATTTCCTTTTACACCTGACACAAATGATTCTTTAGTCATTTAAAATAATAATATTATTGATGCCTGGCATCATCAATGTCAAGTGGGGCTAATATGCAAACTGTAGTGGCTCCTGTGACGGGCCCATCATGGGTCTGATTTGTGGTAGGGCCGGTCCTTCCATGTAAAAAAACCCACTGCACTGGGCCTGTAGTCATTCACTGCAGGAGGAATACTCCACTCAGCTGGCTGGTCCCTCTGGTGGAACCTCTCCAACGCTTACCTTACCTGCTGTGGTGTGTAGTCCGTCTTGGGGCGCAGGAGTAAGGCCTTTGAGAGGGGGTTGACTGTGAAGCGGGGGTTGGTGTGGGAAGCAAAGGAGTGTGTTTAGGGGTGTGTTCCCTTTGGCTGTTTTGACCCCAGGGCTCTAGGGTGTTTGTCTACAAGGCATGCAGTTACCATGTGAAAGACATCACATACAGTGATGACAATGGGGGCGAATTCTCGTTTCAGATAATATAAGACGAAGTCCGATGGAAACAAGCTTATGTTTTCGCCCGGTTGCTGTTTGTCTGTTTGCCGTCTAGAGGGCAACTATTTGAAATAATCCAAGGTTCTATCTCTGTTTAACTGGACTGTTTATAATTTCCTCAAGGAAAACTTTAAACAGTCTGAGAAAAACCCTAAACAGTCCAGTTGAACACAGAGATCTAACCTGGATAACTGTGACCTGGATGAATAAGAATCTACATACACATATTTAAAATAACAAATTTGGTTGAAGTGGTCACAATAGCAGGCTGTAAAAAAAAGTCAGATCTTTCAATAGTCCTGACTAGTTGTTCAAGAAGGTGCCA